>CAMRHE010001200.1:0-176625 GCA_947044405.1 Leptodactylus fallax | reverse complement strand
GGGGTATGACTATCTGTCTGATAAGTAGAGATATGGTAGATAATATTATTAGTGTATTTGGGGGGTATGACTATCTGTGTGATAAGTAGAGATATGGTAGATAATATTATTAGTGTATTTGGAGGGTATGACTATCTGATAAGTAGAGATATGGTAGATAATATTATTAGTGTATTTGGGGGGTATGACTATCTGATAAGTAGAGATATGGTAGATAATATTATTAGTGTATTTGGGGGGTATGACTATCTGTCTGATAAGCAGAGATATGGTAGATAATATTATTAGTGTATTTGGGGGTATGACTATCTGATAAGTAGAGATATGGTAGATAATATTATTAGTGTATTTGGGGGGTATGACTATCTGATAAGTAGAGATATGGTAGATAATATTATTAGTGTATTTGGAGGGTATGACTATCTGTCTGATAAGTATAGATATGGTAGATAATATTATTAGTGTATTTGGGGGGTATGACTATCTGATAAGTAGAGATATGGTAGATAATATTATTAGTGTATTTGGAGGGTATGACTATCTAATAAGCAGAGATATGGTAGATAATATTATTAGTGTATTTGGATGGTATGACTATCTGATAAGCAGAGATATGGTAGATAATATTATTAGTGTATTTGGAGGGTATGACTATATGATAAGTAGAGATATGGTAGATAATATTATTAGTGTATTTGGATGGTATGACTATCTGATAAGTAGAGATATGGTAGATAATATTATTAGTGTATTTGGGGGGTATGACTGTCTGATAAGCAGAGATATGGTAGATAATATTATTAGTGTATTTGGGGGAGGGGTATGACTATCTGTCTGATAAGTAGAGATATGGTAGATAATATTATTAGTGTATTTGGAGGGTATGACTATATGATAAGTAGAGATATGGTAGATAATATTATTAGTGTATTTGGATGGTATGACTATCTGATAAGTAGAGATATGGTAGATAATATTATTAGTGTATTTGGGGGGTATGACTGTCTGATAAGCAGAGATATGGTAGATAATATTATTAGTGTATTTGGGGGAGGGGTATGACTATCTGTCTGATAAGTAGAGATATGGTAGATAATATTATTAGTGTATTTGGGGGGTATGACTATCTGTGTGATAAGTAGAGATATGGTAGATAATATTATTAGTGTATTTGGAGGGTATGACTATCTGATAAGTAGAGATATGGTAGATAATATTATTAGTGTATTTGGGGGGTATGACTATCTGATAAGTAGAGATATGGTAGATAATATTATTAGTGTATTTGGGGGGTATGACTATCTGTCTGATAAGCAGAGATATGGTAGATAATATTATTAGTGTATTTGGGGGTATGACTATCTGATAAGTAGAGATATGGTAGATAATATTATTAGTGTATTTGGGGGGTATGACTATCTGATAAGTAGAGATATGGTAGATAATATTATTAGTGTATTTGGAGGGTATGACTATCTGTCTGATAAGTATAGATATGGTAGATAATATTATTAGTGTATTTGGGGGGTATGAATATCTGATAAGTAGAGATATGGTAGATAATATTATTAGTGTATTTGGGGGGTATGACTATCTGTCTGATAAGCAGAGATATGGTAGATAATATTATTAGTGTATTTGGAGGGTATGACTGTCTGATAAGTAGAGATATAGTAGATAATATTATTAGTGTATTTGGAGGGTATGACTATATGATAAGTAGAGATATGGTAGATAATATTATTAGTGTATTTGGGGGGTATGACTATCTGATAAGTAGAGATATGGTAGATAATATTATTAGTGTATTTGGGGGGTATGACTATCTGATAAGTAGAGATATGGTAGATAATATTATTAGTGTATTTGGAGGGGATAACTATCTAATAAGCAGAGATATGGTAGATAATATTATTAGTGTATTTGGATGGTATGACTATCTGATAAGCAGAGATATGGTAGATAATATTATTAGTGTATTTGGAGGGGTATGACTATCTGTCTGATAAGTAGAGATATGGTAGATAATATTATTAGTGTATTTGGGGGGTATGACTATCTGATAAGTAGAGATATGGTAGATAATATTATTAGTGTATTTGGGGGGTATGACTATCTGTCTGATAAGCAGAGATATGGTAGATAATATTATTAGTGTATTTGGGGGGTATGACTATCTGATAAGTAGAGATATGGTAGATAATATTATTAGTGTATTTGGATGGTATGACTATCTGTCTGATAAGTAGAGATATGGTAGATAATATTATTAGTGTATTTGGAGGGTATGACTATCTGATAAGTAGAGATATGGTAGATAATATTATTAGTGTATTTGGAGGGTATGACTGTCTGATAAGTAGAGATATGGTAGATAATATTATTAGTGTATTTGGAGGGTATGACTATCTGTCTGATAAGTAGAGATATGGTAGATAATATTATTAGTGTATTTGGGGGTTATGACTATCTGATAAGTAGAGATATGGTAGATAATATTATTAGTGTATTTGGGGGGTATGACTATCTGATAAGTAGAGATATGGTAGATAATATTATTAGTGTATTTGGATGGTATGACTATCTGATAAGTAGAGATATGGTAGATAATATTATTAGTGTATTTGGGGGGTATGACTATCTGATAAGCAGAGATATGGTAGATAATATTATTAGTGTATTTGGAGGGTATGACTATCTGATAAGTAGAGATATGGTAGATAATATTATTAGTGTATTTGGAGGGTATGACTATCTAATAAGCAGAGATATGGTAGATAATATTATTAGTGTATTTGGATGGTATGACTATCTGATAAGCAGAGATATGGTAGATAATATTATTAGTGTATTTGGAGGGTATGACTATCTGTCTGATAAGTAGAGATATGGTAGATAATATTATTAGTGTATTTGGGGGGTATGACTATCTGATAAGTAGAGATATGGTAGATAATATTATTAGTGTATTTGGGGGGTATGACTATCTGATAAGTAGAGATATGGTAGATAATATTATTAGTGTATTTGGAGGGTATGACTATCCGATAAGTAGAGATATGGTAGATAATATTATTAGTGTATTTGGAGGGTATGACTATCTGTCTGATAAGTAGAGATATGGTAGATAATATTATTAGTGTATTTGGGGGGTATGACTGTCTGATAAGTAGAGATATGGTAGATATTATTAGTGTATTTGGGGGGTATGACTGTCTGATAAGTAGAGATATGGTAGATAATATTATTAGTGTATTGGGGGGTATGACTATCTGATAAGTAGAGATATGGTAGATAATATTATTAGTGTATTTGGATGGTATGACTATCTGTCTGATAAGTAGAGATATGGTAGATAATATTATTAGTGTATTTGGATGGTATGACTGTCTGATAAGTAGAGATATGGTAGATAATATTATTAGTGTATTTGGAGGGTATGACTGTCTGATAAGTAGAGATATGGTAGATAATATTATTAGTGTATTTGGGGGGTATGACCATCTGATAAGTAGAGATATGGTAGATAATATTATTAGTGTATTTGGAGGGTATGACTATCTAATAAGCAGAGATATGGTAGATAATATTATTAGTGTATTTGGATGGTATGACTATCTGATAAGCAGAGATATGGTAGATAATATTATTAGTGTATTTGGAGGGTATGACTATATGATAAGTAGAGATATGGTAGATAATATTATTAGTGTATTTGGGGGGTATGACTATCTGATAAGTAGAGATATGGTAGATAATATTATTAGTGTATTTGGAGGGTATGACTATCTGATAAGTAGAGATATGGTAGATAATATTATTAGTGTATTTGGGGGGTATGACTGTCTGATAAGCAGAGATATGGTAGATAATATTATTAGTGTATTTGGGGGAGGGGTAGGACTATCTGTCTGATAAGTAGAGATATGGTAGATAATATTATTAGTGTATTTGGGGGGTATGACTATCTGATAAGTAGAGATATGGTAGATAATATTATTAGTGTATTTGGATGGTATGACTATCTGATAAGCAGAGATATGGTAGATAATATTATTAGTGTATTTGGGGGGTATGACTATCTGATAAGTAGAGATATGGTAGATAATATTATTAGTGTATTTCGGGGGTATGACTATCTGATAAGCAGAGATATGGTAGATAATATTATTAGTGTATTTGTAGGGTATGACTATCTGATAAGTAGAGATATGGTAGATAATATTATTAGTGTATTTGGATGGTATGATTATCTGTCTGATAAGTAGAGATATGGTAGATAATATTATTAGTGTATTTGGAGGGTATGACTATCTGATAAGTAGAGATATGGTAGATAATATTATTAGTGTATTTGGATGGTATGACTATATATCTGATAAGTAGAGATATGGTAGATAATATTATTAGTGTATTTGGGGGGTATGACTATCTGATAAGTAGAGATATGGTAGATAATATTATTAGTGTATTTGGGGGGTATGACTATCTGATAAGTAGAGATATGGTAGATAATATTATTAGTGTATTTGGAGGGTATGACTATCTGATAAGTAGAGATATGGTAGATAATATTATTAGTGTATTTGGGGGGTATGACTATCTGATAAGTAGAGATATGGTAGATAATATTATTAGTGTATTTGGGGGTATGACTATCTGATAAGTAGAGATATGGTAGATAATATTATTAGTGTATTTGGGGGGTATGACTATCTGATAAGTAGAGATATGGTAGATAATATTATTAGTGTATTTGGAGGGTATGACTATCCGATAAGTAGAGATATGGTAGATAATATTATTAGTGTATTTGGAGGGTATGACTATCTGATAAGTAGAGATATGGTAGATAATATTATTAGTGTATTTGGGGGGTATGACTGTCTGATAAGTAGAGATATGGTAGATAATATTATTAGTGTATTTGGGGGAGGGGTATGACTATCTGTCTGATAAGTAGAGATATGGTAGATAATATTATTAGTGTATTTGGGGGGTATGACTATCTGATAAGTAGAGATATGGTAGATAATATTATTAGTGTATTTGGATGGTATGACTATCTGATAAGTAGAGATATGGTAGATAATATTATTAGTGAATTTGGAGGGTATGACTATCTGATAAGTAGAGATATGGTAGATAATATTATTAGTGTATTTGGGGGGTATGACTATCTGTCTGATAAGCAGAGATATGGTAGATAATATTATTAGTGTATTTGGGGGTATGACTATCTGATAAGTAGAGATATGGTAGATAATATTATTAGTGTATTTGGGGGGTATGACTATCTGATAAGTAGAGATATGGTAGATAATATTATTAGTGTATTTGGGGGGTATGACTATCTGTCTGATAAGCAGAGATATGGTAGATAATATTATTAGTGTATTTGGGGGGTATGACTATCTGATAAGTAGAGATATGGTAGATAATATTATTAGTGTATTTGGAGGGTATGACTATCTGTCTGATAAGCAGAGATATGGTAGATAATATTATTAGTGTATTTGGAGGGTATGACTATCCGATAAGTAGAGATATGGTAGATAATATTATTAGTGTATCTGGGGGTATGACTATCTGATAAGCAGAGATATGGTAGATAATATTATTAGTGTATTTGGATGGTATGACTATCTGATAAGTAGAGATATGGTAGATAATATTATTAGTGTATTTGGGGGGTATGACTATCTGTCTGATAAGCAGAGATATGGTAGATAATATTATTAGTGTATTTGGAGGGTATGACTATCTGTCTGATAAGTAGAGATATGGTAGATAATATTATTAGTGTATTTGGGGGGTATGACTGTCTGATAAGTAGAGATATGGTATATATTATTAGTGTATTTGGGGGGTATGACTGTCTGATAAGTAGAGATATGGTAGATAATATTATTAGTGTATTGGGGGGTATGACTATCTGATAAGTAGAGATATGGCAGATAATATTATTAGTGTATTTGGAGGGTATGACTATCTAATAAGCAGAGATATGGTAGATAATATTATTAGTGTATTTGGATGGTATGACTATCTGATAAGCAGAGATATGGTAGATAATATTATTAGTGTATTTGGAGGGTATGACTATATGATAAGTAGAGATATGGTAGATAATATTATTAGTGTATTTGGGGGGTATGACTATCTGATAAGTAGAGATATGGTATATAATATTATTAGTGTATTTGGAGGGTATGACTATCTGATAAGTAGAGATATGGTAGATAATATTATTAGTGTATTTGGGGGGTATGACTGTCTGATAAGCAGAGATATGGTAGATAATATTATTAGTGTATTTGGGGGAGGGGTATGACTATCTGTCTGATAAGTAGAGATATGGTAGATAATATTATTAGTGTATTTGGGGGGTATGACTATCTGATAAGCAGAGATATGGTAGATAATATTATTAGTGTATTTGGGGGCTATGACTATCTGATAAGTAGAGATATGGTAGATAATATTATTAGTGTATTTGGGGGGAATGACTATCTGTCTGATAAGTAGAGATATGGTAGATAATATTATTAGTGTATTTGGAGGGTATGACTATCTGATAAGCAGAGATATGGTAGATAATATTATTAGTGTATTTGGGGGGTATGACTATCTGATAAGTAGAGATATGGTAGATAATATTATTAGTGTATTTGGAGGGTATGACTATCTGATAAGTAGAGATATGGTAGATAATATTATTAGTGTATTTGGATGGTATGACTATCTGTCTGATAAGTAGAGATATGGTAGATAATATTATTAGTGTATTTGGAGGGTATGACTATCTGATAAGTAGAGATGGTAGATAATATTATTAGTGTATTTGGGGGGTATGACTGTCTGATAAGCAGAGATATGGTAGATAATATTATTAGTGTATTTGGGGGAGGGGTATGACTATCTGTCTGATAAGTAGAGATATGGTAGATAATATTATTAGTGTATTTGGGGGGTATGACTATCTGATAAGTAGAGATATGGTAGATAATATTATTAGTGTATTTGGATGGTATGACTATCTGATAAGTAGAGATATGGTAGATAACATTATTAGTGTATTTGGAGGGTATGACTATCTGATAAGTAGAGATATGGTAGATAATATTATTAGTGTATTTGGGGGGTATGACTATCTGATAAGTAGAGATATGGTAGATAATATTATTAGTGTATTTGGATGGTATGACTATCTGATAAGTAGAGATATGGTAGATAACATTATTAGTGTATTTGGAGGGTATGACTATCTGATAAGTAGAGATATGGTAGATAATATTATTAGTGTATTTGGATGGTATGACTATCTGATAAGTAGAGATATGGTAGATAATATTATTAGTGTATTTGGAGGGTATGACTATCTGATAAGTAGAGATATGGTAGATAATATTATTAGTGTATTTGGGGGGTATGACTATCTGATAAGTAGAGATATGGTAGATAATATTATTAGTGTATTTGGGGGGTATGACTATCTGTCTGATAAGCAGAGATATGGTAGATAATATTGTTAGTGTATTTGGGGGGTATGACTATCTGATAAGTAGAGATATGGTAGATAATATTATTAGTGTATTTGGAGGGTATGACTATCTGATAAGTAGAGATATGGTAGATAATATTATTAGTGTATTTGGGGGGTATGACTATCTGATAAGTAGAGATATGGTAGATAATATTATTAGTGTATTTGGGGGGTATGACTATCTGATAAGTAGAGATATGGTAGATAATATTATTAGTGTATTTGGGGGTATGACTATCTGATAAGTAGAGATATGGTAGATAATATTATTAGTGTATTTGGGGGGTATGACTATCTGATAAGTAGAGATATGGTAGATAATATTATTAGTGTATTTGGGGGTATGACTATCTGATAAGTAGAGATATGGTAGATAATATTATTAGTGTATTTGGGGGGTATGACTATCTGATAAGTAGAGATATGGTAGATAATATTATTAGTGTATTTGGAGGGTATGACTATCCGATAAGTAGAGATATGGTAGATAATATTATTAGTGTATTTGGAGGGTATGACTATCTGTCTGATAAGTAGAGATATGGTAGATAATATTATTAGTGTATTTGGGGGGTATGACTATCTGATAAGTAGAGATATGGTAGATAATATTATTAGTGTATTTGGGGGGTATGACTATCTGTCTGATAAGCAGAGATATGGTAGATAATATTATTAGTGTATTTGGGGGGTATGACTATCTGATAAGTAGAGATATGGTAGATAATATTATTAGTGTATTTGGAGAGTATGACTATCCGATAAGTAGAGATATGGTAGATAATATTATTAGTGTATTTGGAGGGTATGACTATCCGATAAGTAGAGATATGGTAGATAATATTATTAGTGTATTTGGAGGGTATGACTATCTGTCTGATAAGTAGAGATATGGTAGATAATATTATTAGTGTATTTGGGGGGTATGACTATCTGTCTGATAAGTAGAGATATGGTAGATAATATTATTAGTGTATTTGGATGGTATGACTGATAAGTAGAGATATGGTAGATAATATTATTAGTGTATTTGGAGGGTATGACTGTCTGATAAGCAGAGATATGGTAGATAATATTATTAGTGTATTTGGATGGTATGACTATCTGTCTGATAAGTAGAGATATGGTAGATAATATTATTAGTGTATTTGGGGGTATGACTATATGATAAGTAGAGATATGGTAGATAATATTATTAGTGTATTTGGAGGGTATGACTATCTGATAAGTAGAGATATGGTAGATAATATTATTAGTGTATTTGGATGGTATGACTGTCTGATAAGTAGAGATATGGTAGATAATATTATTAGTGTATTTGGGGGGTATGAATGTCTGATAAGTAGAGATATGGTAGATAATATTATTAGTGTATTTGGAGGGTATGACTATCTGTCTGATAAGTAGAGATATGGTAGATAATATTATTAGTGTATTTGGATGGTATGACTATCTGATAAGTAGAGATATGGTAGATAATATTATTAGTGTATTTGGGGGGTATGACTGTCTGATAAGTAGAGATATGGTAGATAATATTATTAGTGTATTTGGGGGGTATGACTGTCTGATAAGTAGAGATATGGTAGATAATATTATTAGTGTATTTGGATGGTATGACTATCTGATAAGTAGAGATATGGTAGATAATATTATTAGTGTATTTGGGGGAGGGGTATGACTGTCTGATAAGCAGAGCATTTCACATTTTGAAAATTATGATTTTTTTCCAAATTTCCATCAAATTTCCTATTTTTTTTTTTATAAATACAAAAATATTGATCAATGTTTACCACTAACATGAAGTACAATGTGTCATGAAAAACCATATCAAAATTACTTGTGTAGGTTAAAGCGTCTGAAAGTTATTGCCATATAAAGTGACATATGTTGGTTTTGAAAATTGAGGCCTGGTCACGAAGGTTCTTTTAGGCTCTGTCTTGAAGGGGTTAAGCTGAGTTGAGTCGTTTCAAACAATAGGGGAAATTTATTTTAGGGGTTTTTAGTGCTGGAGGCCAACTAAGGGTGGGTTCACACCTGCGCTTGAGTCCGTCTGCTGCCAATCCAAGTGAAAATCTCGGGGAACGGGATAGGCATCGGATACCGACAAGTTAGCGACGCATTGGTTAAAAACCTATTCATTTGAATGGGTTTTTAAAGCAATGCGCAGGTGTGCGCTTACACCCTCTGTGCTGCGAATCCTTTTTTTTTCGTCGGAAACAAAGTCGGACATGCAGGACTTTGTGTCCGACGTAGAAAAAACGGCTTCGCAGAGGGTGTAAGCGCACACCTGCGCATTGCTTTAAAAACCCATTCAAATGAATAGGTTTTTAACCAATGCGTCGCTAACCTGTCGGTATCCGATGCCTATCCCGGACTCAAGCGCAGGTGTGAACACACCCTAAGGACCAATCTTTGCTGGTACATCAAAACTTGTGACTTTTAACAAGCTTAACCTCTTAAAGGCAGAGCCATTTTTTGTTATTGTGTATGTTTTTTCCTCCCCACCTTCCAATAGCCACAGACTCACATGATGTCTTATTGTTTGCGGGACAAATTGTACTTTGTAATGGTGCCATTTAATATCCTGTACAATGTACTGGGAAGCTGGAAAAAAATTGAGATGAGAATTCAGAATGAGGTGGATTTGGACAAATCGCCATTTGGTTATTTTGACTTTTTTTTCCCAGAAAAGAAAATCTAATGGGAGACACTGACTGCCAATTTAATATAAAACTTCACTTTTATTATAATGCAATAAAATGTATATATTATTTCAGGGCACAATATAAAATCATACAAAAGCGCCAAACACAGCAGTCTGCTGTAAACCGCCTTAAAGTGACAGTATATCCTAAACCTAATAGCGTTCTTAACAAGAATAACTTGCAATAGTATATGGATACAGCGTATCAGGGGAGAGAGCTAGAATCTCACCCTAGATCTCTCCACTAACTCAACTCCCTCATCCAAATATACAGGTCAGAACACAACCTGAAATGGCTGCATGAAATGATCGAGCTAGGCCCAAATCCCAGCAGGTGTAACCCCTTATATCCCCGAGGCTCCTGGCCTAATGCCCCACCAACACCCTGCTCACTAAGACTCAGATAGAAGCCAATTCAGCCCTGATTTACACATATAACTGATATAACTGCAACCTCAAGAATCGCCCTACGTACACGCGTCCTCACAAATGGTTCATCAGAGCAGTTAAATATAATAGTAACAGACCGGTAATGTTAGTCTGACCGCCAGCGTGACCGCTCTAATGTCGGCGGTGATCACTGCAGCACTCTTCCGCCATTAAATAGGGCTGTACTCCACCCAAAAAGTCCCACCTACATGCTCTCCTTAACCCTTGAACAGCTGATAATACAACGTAACCTCTATGGGTGACTCCCCTGATAGACAGGAGATACCTACTATTCTCCTCGCCAGGCTATACAAGCCAATCACGCACCCAATTCCTTGCACACCCACTCTGTAAGCCAATGGCGCTTCCTCAGCTTTCCATGCACACTCGGCGACAGGCTCCGTGACAAGGTTAGAAATCCCCCAGATACATGAGAGACGCTGTATACTAACTTAGCGCTGAATACATAAAATACGGCTTATCATAATCTTAGCCATTGGAATATAGATAAACTGCGCTTAAGAACCTATAGGAGCATCCTAGTGGGGGCGACACTGTCATTACTTATGGGGGGCATAGAAAGAGACAGGGCTAAACAAATCCCATCCATGACGCAGTCTTTCCTCTATTTATCCTCTTTTTTTTGGTCTGTTTAGATTGATACTGTTTTTTTGTTTTTTTTGCTATTCTCTACATTAGTACAAATTAGTAACTGGGTGTCTAATAACAATTAGTTACATTTCATTTCGGAGACTCTTTCTGATATCATATTGTATAGGTTTTAGCCATAAGTGTAACATCTATCTGAGTCTTAGTGAGCAGGGTGTTGGTGGGGCATTAGGCCAGGAGCCTCGGGGATATAAGGGGTTACACCTGCTGAGATTTGGGCCTAGCTCGATCATTTCATGCAGCCATTTCAGGTTGTGTTCTGACCTGTATATCTGGATGAGGGAGTTGAGTTAGTGGAGAGATCTAGGGTGAGATTCTAGCTCTCTCCACTGATACGCTGTATCCATATACTATTGCAAGTTATTCTTGTTAAGAACGCTATTAGGCTTGGGATATACTGTCACTTTAAGGCGGTTTACAGCAGACTGCTGTGTTTGGCACTTTTGTATGATTTTATATTGTGCCCTGAAATAATATATACATTTTATTGCATTATAATAAAAGTGAAGTTTTATATTAAATTGGCAGTCAGTGTCTCCCATTAGATTTTCTTTTCTGTGACTGTAGTTTGATATTAATAAGGTTCTGTGAATAATATTGAATTTTTTTTCCCCCCGCTATGCCGTTCACCGTATGGGATGAATATTTTAATAGTTTGGGCGTTTTTGAGCGTGGGGATCCCTAAGGTGTTTCGTTTTGTTGCTATATTTTTAGATGTGATCTAGGAAAGGGGGGATTGGAACTTGTGTTTTTTTTAGTACTTTTAACCTTTTATTTTCCTTCTTTAACATTTATGATCAGACTCTTAGGGACCTTGAATCCGAGGGGGTCCGATCGCTCATTCACTGCAATACTAATGTAAATTCCCTTGCCTTCTATTACACGCTGCAAAGTCTTAAAATCCTCAAACACTGATTTCCAACGGTTGGTTTTAAACACTATTGAATTCAATGGGTTATAAAAAGCATCCGCATGTGGCGTTTGTGTCATTGCCGCCAGCTATCTGCTCTTTAGGGCGGAGAAAAAAAGTCGCACTTGCAGGACTTTTTCTCCGTCCAGAAAATAAGGACACCAGTCGGACGGCAACCAATCCATTTTTTTAAACATTAACGTCTTTGGAAGGCGGACTACAAGCGTCAGCTGTTCACGTCCATTTTGCAATCCGTCTTTCTCTCTGCACATGCTCAGGATGAAGGACGGAGAGAAAAAAAATGGATTGGTCAAAAACGGACACAAACGCTCATTGACTAAAAAGACGGATTCGTGTATCCGCTATGTCACCATTTGGAATCCTTTTTAGACCAAACCTAGCGTAAATTACAAAATCCCACTGCCACCTAATGAAAGCAATGCCCACGAGCAATGAGCAGGCCCACATGTGGCAGTTAGAAAGCACAAAGCGCACGCTATACCTGGTTACCTGTAGTGTCTACTAGTAAGCAGGCAGTCACATGACCCAGAATAAGGACCGCCCACTCTGGCCATTGCACGCTGAAAATGGAACGGTGCTACTGGGGTGCACATCCTGAAAGAGAGGGCGCACAGGAGGTCACAGGTACAGGCCAGGCACTCACTCTCTACGGCTGTTCAAGATTTTAATAAAGTGTTGTATGTTGGGAAACCCCTTTCATTGCTTTAACCCTTTCAGGACCAAGCGTCACTGATGCCCCAATGCTCAGGCCAAGTTTAGCACTTTTGTTTGCATTGCTTTACACAGCAATATCTTTTTAATGGCTTTGCATATCCCAACTATTTTACCATGTCACATAAGGCTTGAAATAAGTTGCTGTATTTGTTAAATAAGTTGAATATTTTTTTTCGCTAGAAGTAGAAGAATGGTATAAAATATGAAAAAAAGGAAATTTTGCTACTTTTACCTAAAACAAAATAGTTTTTATATATGCTATTGCATGTAAACATGTTAAAATTAGATTTTTCTAGTTCTGATCACAGGGGCTACACATGTACATGGTTTTTCAACTAAAAATGAGGTTTTATATCCAGCATGACTTATTTTCTGGAGCCCTGGTCCATGTGTAAATGAACCAGTAGTTTAGTATAGTAGAGGGCTGTACACTGCTGGTGTTATCTCTAGCTAGGCTCCCTGCTGAGACAGAGCAAGCATCCAGGAAGTAGCTGATGGGAGGGGCTGGCAGGGGAGCAAGGTCTGCTAGCACAATGTCAATGGGAAGGCTCTTTCACGTTACTATGATCACTATAAAGTCCTAAAATCTTCCCTTATCACAGTGTAACATCAGCATGGGCATTTATCACTCCTACAGGAGGAGCTGTAAATTACAGGTGTGCAACTTTAATGTGACTGCAGCCCTGGGCATCAGATAAAGTGACGTTAAATAGCCAGATTAGTGACGTCTAGGGGTTAAAAGGGTTTTCCAGGCTGGGGGTAATTTTTAATACTGATGACCCATCCTCGGGATAAGTGATCAGTATGAGACTGGGGATCCAGCACCCAGAGCCTGCAGTAGCCAGCTGTTCAAGATCTGGCTACTATGCCAAAAATCTGTAACTTTTCAGCTTTTAACTTTGTGAATGGTACTTTCCCGAAATGTAAGCATGTCAAGGTGGGGCTTATTGGGGAGTGTGGCCCCCCACAGTCCTGCAGATTTACTCAGAAGCTTGGATAAATTGTAGTTTACATTTCTACAACTTAGACACGTGGACCTTAATAAAATTGGCGTAACTCCACGCCAGCACACAAGAGATCAAGACTAACACAGGAAACACCAGTCTTGATAAATTTCACCCTATGTTTCTTACAAAAATACTCATTTCATGCATATGATTGCAGAATGTTTCCCCTCCAACCCATATATACAAGCTGTGACCACTGCTATGGTTACCACAGCAATGACTAACACGCCAACGGAAACTTATTTTATGTGGATTTCACAAAGTCTTTGGCACAGAATTTAAATAAAAGAAAAAAACCTCTATGAACATGCCCTTAAACTTCTGCATGTAATGTGGAGTATATGGCTGTGTTTGTAACCGAATGAGAATAAAAAAAGCTATATAAAAGGTTTCCTGAGAGCGGACAAACTGGATAGAACCATTAACCACTAAATATTAAAACACACATAGGAAAAAATAAACTGTGGTTGAGATAAATGAGATTAAAACAAGCTTGGCAGAGCTCGGAGAGCAGGAGAGCAGTACAACTTGTGAGGCCTCGTCCTGCTAAGTGAATGAGCCCTTGTAATGTGAGACACTCACCGACCTCCATGGCGAGCACATCTCCTCGGACAGCTTTTGGACGCAGTTCTGTCCTGTCCTTTTTGTTCACAGGAAAGCAGTGAATGAGGTTTGTTATGGCTTGCTTTGTGACCTGCATCAGAGAGCAGCTCATCGGAGCTCTGCTGGCTTCAGAGCCGTCCTTCTTCTTTATTGTTAAGTATCTATTAGCTCCTTTTCTGAAAACAAATCGATTTTACATTAAAACATTTACTATGGTGTATGGGCCTTACATGCAGCTGTGACTGTGGAGAGTGTGTGGCACTGTGACTTATAGGACTCACTTCTGATAATAGCGGTGATGTCAGCCTGTACGCCAAACCATCTGCTATGCTATGTCCAATAATGAATCTGGGCTACACGCTGAGCACCACCATCATTTAGGGCTTTAGACACTTCTACAAGTGGGGAGTGACAATATTGGGCCGCAAATCTTGTGCAGAGTAAGCCAACTAATAGGTGATATAAATTAGTCTAGATCGTTGATATAGGCACCAAATTATTATCCAGCGTCACCAATTCAGAGCAATAAAATACTGGATGTTCCAGTGATTGCAGTGTGTGCGGAAGCTCTGCACTAGACGCTTCCCCAAGAAATTGCCACATTCACCACTGAAACAGTCTCACTAAATCAAATGGAAACACTCGCTAGAGATCACTAGAGGACATTCACACAATCCATGCACCAAACTCAAAAAACACTATACAAATAATTACTATCTATATATATATATATATATATATATATAATATATACTGTGTGTGTGTGTATGTATGTATATATGTTATTGATCAAAGAAAAAGGCCCCGCAAAGAACTATTCATGTTTGGTGTTAATAATCTTTTTTTCTCTCTATAGTATATAAAATATTTGTTCGTTTTCCTTTTAGTGTCTAATATGGACATATTGTACATTGTACTATGGATTACATGGGATGTTTAATAGTTCTTTGAGTAAAGAAGAAACAAAAACCTTTTGTAATGACCACAATATTATATATATGATCTATATTGCATCGGATAGTTTATGTGTAATATGTGTGTGCATGTACTTTGTGTGTACATAGTATTCATGTAATTTCATTCGGATTTACACTCATGCCATCTTACCTATTTTTTTTCTTAGCACCGCTCACTTTCTATGTATTGTTATATTTTCACTAGCTCGTTCATATACATTTTTTATATACATGCTTTCCACACAAGTGTTTTTCACTATTACATATACACTTTAACTATAAATATTTTTATTACACATTTGTTCATTCTGTTCCCTCTTCACCATTTTCACATTCATTGTTTTTCTCTTCACACTTCCATAATTATGCAACATACAAAGAACTAAATATTTAAAAATCTACATACAAAGAACATAAAAAATGTCCCATACTGCTATTTCTTGCATATATTATCTATAGTTCTGATGTGTACGTTCATTATTTACATATTCTAATATTTCAGCATTCTATATCTTTTCTATCTTATTTAATATATTCTATTCCCTATTACATTTGCTTCATCTTCTATGTGCGTATCACTACTAGGAGGATCAGATAGATGGCGCTGTGACATCTATGTGCGTATCACTACTAGGAGGATCAGATAGGTGGCGCTGTGCCATCTTCTATGTGCGTATCACTACTAGGAGGATCAGATAGATGGCGCTGTGACATCTATGTGCGTATCACTACCAGGAGGATCAGATAGGTGGCGCTGTGCCATCTTCTATGTGCGTATCACTACTAGGAGGATCAGATAGATGGCGCTGTGGCATCTTCTATGTGCGTATCACTACTAGGAGGATCAGATAGATGGCGCTGTGACATCTTCTATGTGCGTATCATTACTAGGAGGATCAAATAGATGGCGCTGTGGCCTCTTCTATGTGCGTATCACTACTAGGAGGATCAGATAGGTGGCGCTGTGGCATCTATGTGCGTATCACTACTAGGAGGATCAGATAGGTGGCGCTGTGGCATCTATGTGCGTATCACTACTAGGAGGATCAGATAGATGGCGCTGTGACATCTATGTGCGTATCACTACTAGGAGGATCAGATAGGTGGCGCTGTGCCATCTTCTATGTGCGTATCACTACTAGGAGGATCAGATAGATGGCGCTGTGGCATCTTCTATGTGCGTATCACTACGAGGAGGATCAGATAGATGGCGCTGTGACATCTATGTGCGTATCACTACCAGGAGGATCAGATAGATGGCGCTGTGACATCTTCCATGTGCGTATCACTACTAGGAGGATCAGATAGATGGCGCTGTGGCATCTTCCATGTGCGTATCACTACTAGGAGGATCAGATAGATGGCGCTGTGGCATCTTCCATGTGCGTATCACTACTAGGAGGATCAGATAGATGGCGCTGTGGCATCTTCCATGTGCGTATCACTACTAGGAGGATCAGATAGATGGCGCTGTGACATCTATGTGCGTATCACTACTAGGAGGATCAGATAGGTGGCGCTGTGGCATCTTCCATGTGCGTATCACTACTAGGAGGATCAGATAGGTGGCGCTGTGGCATCTTCCATGTGCGTATCACTACTAGGAGGATCAGATAGGTGGCGCTGTGGCATCTTCCATGTGCGTATCACTACTAGGAGGATCAGATAGGTGGCGCTGTGGCCTCTTCTATGTGCGTATCACTACTAGGAGGATCAGATAGGTGGCGCTGTGGCATCTTCTATATGCGTATCACTACTAGGAGGATCAGATAGGTGGCGCTGTGGCATCTTCCATGTGCGTATCACTACTAGGAGGATCAGATAGGTGGCGCTGTGGCATCTTCCATGTGCGTATCACTACTAGGAGGATCAGATAGGTGGCGCTGTGGCCTCTTCTATGTGCGTATCACTACTAGGAGGATCAGATAGGTGGCGCTGTGGCCTCTTCTATGTGCGTATCACTACTAGGAGGATCAGATAGGTGGAGCTGTGGCATCTATGTGCGTATCACTACTAGGAGGATCAGATAGGTGGCGCTGTGGCATCTTCCATGTGCGTATCACTACTAGGAGGATCAGATAGATGGCGCTGTGGCCTCTTCTATGTGCGTATCACTACTAGGAGGATCAGATAGATGGCGCTGTGGCCTCTTCTATGTGCGTATCACTACTAGGAGGATCAGATAGGTGGCGCTGTGGCATCTATGTGCGTATCACTACCAGGAGGATCAGATAGATGGCGCTGTGGCATCTTCTATGTGCGTATCACTACTAGGGAGGATCAGATAGATGGCACTGTGGCCTCTTTTATGTGCGTATCACTACTAGGAGGATCAGATAGGTGGCGCTGTGGCATCTTCTATATGCGTATCACTACTAGGAGGATCAGATAGGTGGCGCTGTGGCATCTTCCATGTGCGTATCACTACTAGGAGGATCAGATAGGTGGCGCTGTGGCCTCTTCCATGTGCGTATCACTACTAGGAGGATCAGATAGATGGCGCTGTGGCCTCTTCTATGTGCGTATCACTACTAGGAGGATCAGATAGGTGGCGCTGTGGCCTCTTCTATGTGCGTATCACTACTAGGAGGATCAGATAGGTGGCGCTGTGGCATCTATGTGCGTATCACTACTAGGAGGATCAGATAGGTGGCGCTGTGGCATCTTCCATGTGCGTATCACTACTAGGAGGATCAGATAGATGGCGCTGTGGCCTCTTCTATGTGCGTATCACTACTAGGAGGATCAGATAGATGGCGCTGTGGCCTCTTCTATGTGCGTATCACTACTAGGAGGATCAGATAGGTGGCGCTGTGGCATCTTCCATGTGCGTATCACTACTAGGAGGATCAGATAGATGGCGCTGTGGCCTCTTCTATGTGCGTATCACTACTAGGAGGATCAGATAGGTGGCGCTGTGGCATCTATGTGCGTATCACTACCAGGAGGATCAGATAGATGGCGCTGTGGCATCTTCTATGTGCGTATCACTACTAGGAGGATCAGATAGATGGCACTGTGGCCTCTTTTATGTGCGTATCACTACTAGGAGGATCAGATAGGTGGCGCTGTGGCATCTTCTATATGCGTATCACTACTAGGAGGATCAGATAGGTGGCGCTGTGGCATCTTCTATGTGCGTATCACTACTAGGAGGATCAGATAGGTGGCGCTGTGGCATCTTCCATGTGCGTATCACTACTAGGAGGATCAGATAGGTGGCGCTGTGGCATCTTCTATGTGCGTATCACTACTAGGAGGATCAGATAGGTGGCGCTGTGGCATCTTCCATGTGCGTATCACTACTAGGAGGATCAGATAGATGGCGCTGTGGCCTCTTCTATGTGCGTATCACTACTAGGAGGATCAGATAGATGGCGCTGTGGCCCTCTTCTATGTGCGTATCACTACTAGGAGGATCAGATAGGTGGCGCTGTGGCATCTTCCATGTGCGTATCACTACTAGGAGGATCAGATAGATGGCGCTGTGGCCTCTTCTATGTGCGTATCACTACTAGGAGGATCAGATAGGTGGCGCTGTGGCATCTATGTGCGTATCACTACCAGGAGGATCAGATAGATGGCGCTGTGGCATCTTCTATGTGCGTATCACTACTAGGAGGATCAGATAGGTGGCGCTGTGGCATCTATGTGCGTATCACTACCAGGAGGATCAGATAGATGGCGCTGTGGCCTCTTTTATGTGCGTATCACTACTAGGAGGATCAGATAGGTGGCGCTGTGGCATCTTCTATGTGCGTATCACTACTAGGAGGATCAGATAGGTGGCGCTGTGGCATCTATGTGCGTATCACTACCAGGAGGATCAGATAGATGGCGCTGTGGCCTCTTTTATGTGCGTATCACTAATAGGAGGATCAGATAGGTGGCGCTGTGGCATCTTCTATGTGCGTATCACTACTAGGAGGATCAGATAGATGGCGCTGTGGCATCTATGTGCGTATCACTACCAGGAGGATCAGATAGATGGCGCTGTGGCATCTTCTATGTGCGTATCATTACTAGGAGGATCAGATAGATGGCGCTGTGGCATCTTCCATGTGCAGTTTTACCAGCATAATAAGTAGCGTTTGTTTACAGGCAGTATTGCGCATGCGTTTGAATTATATGATTATTTAGCGAGGAGACGTAGTTGCGCATGCGTGTGGTGTATGTCGCATGATCTAAATGTATACTAAGTAGATGCTGCCCTACAATGAATGTGATGACATCACGCCGGCACATGGAGACATGTCAGTGGAGCCACTGATGAGGGAAAGCTGGGTATGTACATACTATAGAAGCGGAGCCATTTCACCTCCACCTTGTAGCCCCCTGATGACGCGTACGTTGGGGCTCATGGAGGAGGTCGTGTTGTTCATCCTAACGTGTTTCTATGTTGCTGGGTAGATAATCTTCATTGTAGTTTCGCCTGTTTGTATGGTATATTATTAATGGGACGTGTAACTTATGTTCTGAATACTATTTGTCACCTCGGCATATACTACCCGTGGTTAATGGGATACTCAGTGTGGCTATACCATACATCTGGATGATATTATGTGTGTGTATGTATGTATATATATTATACATACAGGTGAGGGCTGCGTCTGCTCGTATAGACTATCCAATATTATGTGATGATACCACAAGCTCCGTCTTTTTGTATGTTTTTAATGTGTCCTCTTTCTTTGATCAATAAGAACCTCTTATATATATATATATATATACACAGTATATATTGTGAGTATGTGAACCAGAGGGCGCTGTTGAGCGGCCCAGGCCAGAAAAGGCTCTCAGCCACGCCTTTGGGGGGCGCATATCTCCAGAAGGCTGGAGTATCCTGCAGGAAATCGTGGAACCAGCCAAGGACAGACAGACGGTCTGTGCCAGGAGGGCTGGGGTCCACAGGGGACTGTTGCTGCAGCTGAGCAGTAGTCAGGCTAGTTAGGGGCTCAAGGAGTCAGTTAGGGCCCTAACTGTGGCCTAGGTTTTTTGTTGTTTTGCTGTGTTGCACCTATGCTGAATAAAGCCAGTTTTATTTTACTCTTGGACTGTCTGAACGCTGTCTCTCCGGCGCCCAGTACCACGAACCACCGCTGTCCGGAACAGGAGTCTGCCGCCATTTGAGACTAATCCCTCCCCCCAAATTGTCTATATATATATAGTAATTATTTGTATAGTATTTCTGAGTATGGTGCATGGATTCTATGTAGGTGTAAGGTCTTGTTGAGGGGAATCTTTTGGATACAAGTAGGAGAGAATTGTGTAGGTTTTCTATCACCCTAGGACAGTCTGCTCTATGTATGAGCGAGAATAGAGAGTTACTGTGTAGGCGAGGCTTCCATTCTTGTATGACTACATGGGTGGTCACGTATGGAACTAGCCGTCATGTAACACTACATCTCAGGGCAGTGCTTGTCTGGACAATTCAGGGTCTGCATTCGGGGTTATTGGATTGTGAGAGAAAGGATTTAGATAGGAGTTACAAAAACAAAATAAAATGTGCAAAGAGAGCGCAGTAACTTACCCTCTGCTCTTAGATATTAGCCCAAGTGAGCGGGCCAAACGATGGACAAAAGCTCTCTCAGTGCCAGTCAGAGAAGAAGGGAAATCCAGCTCTTGTACATGAAAAAGAAGAATGGACGTGTAAATAAAAAGAAACCTGCTGCAATATTCTACTATGATTCAGTTCATGCAATGTGGTCTATAGCAACAGATGCCACAAACAACAAGATAAGTTACAGCCAATGCACGGGACCCACCGCAACTCTGCCAATCATATACTAATACTGTACACACGTGGACAAAATTGTTGGTCCCCCTCGTTTAATGAAAGAAGAACCCACAAAGGTCACAGAAATAACTGGAATCTGACAAAAGTAATTTGCCAAACTACATGTTGACAAGCCACAAAGCTTCTGGGAGAATGTCCTATGGACAGATGAGGCAGAAATTGAAATTTTTGGCAAGGCACATCAGCTCTATGTTCACAGACGGAAAAATGAAGCCTATCTTGAAAAGAACACTGTCCGTACTGTGACACATGGAGGAGGCTCTGTTATGTTCTGGGGCTGCTTTGCTGCATCTGGCACAGGGTGTCTTGAATCTGTGCAGGGTACAATGAAATCTCAAGACTATCAAGGGATTCTAGAGAGAAATGTGCTGCCCAGTGTCAGAAAGCTTGGTCTCAGTCGCAGGTCATGGGTCTTACAACAGGATAATGACCCAAAACACACAGCTAAAAACCCCCAAGAATGGCTAAGAGGGAAACATTGGACTATTCTGAAGTGGCCTTCTATGAGCCCGGACCTAAATCCTATTGGAAGGAGCTGAAACATGCCGTCTGGAAAAGGCACCCTTCACACCCGAGACAACTGGAGCAGTTTGCTCATGAGGAGCGGCCAAAATCCCTGCTGAGAGGTGCAGAAGTCTCATTGCCAGTTACAGGAATCGTCTGATTGCAGGGATTGCCTCAAAAGGTTGTGCAACTAAATATTAAGGGAACCCTCATTTCTGTCCAGGCCTGTCTCATGGTGAAGCCTGGTTGGAAAGCAATGTCTGACTTTCATTTGATCATTTTCATAGAATTTTTATCTATTATTACTTTTGTCAGATTCCAGTTATTTCTGTGACCATTGTGGGGTTTTCTTCCATTAAACGAGGAGGGGACCAACAATTTTGTCCACATGTGTATATTATTTGGGAATTGCATAAACACCAATTCTGAAATATATCTGTAGAGCCAGAATCACTGACTTTGTGAGCAAAGGATCCACAGCTAGAAATATGGGGGGGAATGTACTAAGCCATCTACGTCAGTTTTCTGTTGTAAATGGCCGTCAATGTGGCGCAGCTTTGGTGCGCAGCCCTTTTTGGTGGCACCTCAGCCAACAGATTTACTATAACTCATCCCAGAAGTCAGGTGTAAACTAGACCTCATTTCTGACCTGAATTATTAATCCTCTTAGTAATCCAGGCACATCTCGCGCCCCTGAGGGAACAGATTTAAGACTGGCATATCACATATGTAGCTTCTCAGAATAATAGACTTGAGTATATACCTTTCTGGTCACTATACCGAAATCTGTCCAGTGAAATATTGACTGCAATCTTCACCTCTTCATCTACACAAATATCCTTCAGCCCTTTGGCTCTGCCAGATTTGGAAGTGCTTGTTCTGGATACTGTGCCGGGACTTGGGGAGAAACTGCTTGGATGTGACATTGTTACTGCACAGAAAGAAGAGCAATGTAAAGTGACATCAGGAATTCACAGCTCACAATTCATCAAGTACAGAGATTGTTCAGCAATGTCACCGAGCCGGGGTAGTAGTATAACCCCAGGCAGAGGGGAGATGGTTTTGATTTTGACATTTGTGTATTCTATTATGCGTGCGCTGTATCCCATACATCATATACATACTGTGAAGTATACCTGTTAGGATAAGCTGCTTCACGTGTGCACAGGAGGAGTTACACAATGTGTGCTCATCATACGGCTTATATTCTGCTAGTTCTAGCAGTTTGTGGTTCTCTGCAAGTCATACATAAACAGCACATGTGATATGTGCGCTGTATCCCATACATCATATACATACTGTGAAGTATACCTGTTAGGATAAGCTGCTTCACGTGTGCACAGGAGGAGTTACACAATGTGTGCTCATCATACGGCTTATATTCTGCTAGTTCTAGCAGTTTGTGGTTCTCTGCAAGTCATACATAAACAGCACATGTGATATGTGCGCTGTATCCCATACATCATATACATACTGTGAAGTATACCTGTTAGGATAAGCTGCTTCACGTGTGCACAGGAGGAGTTACACAATGTGTGCTCATCATACGGCTTATATTCTGCTAGTTCTAGCAGTTTGTGGTTCTCTGCAAGTCATACATAAACAGCACATGTGATATGTGCGCTGTATCCCATACATCATATACATACTGTGAAGTATACCTGTTAGGATAAGCTGCTTCACGTGTGCACAGGAGGAGTTACACAATGTGTGCTCATCATACGGCTTATATTCTGCTAGTTCTAGCAGTTTGTGGTTCTCTGCAAGTCATACATAAACAGCACATGTGATATGTGCGCTGTATCCCATACATCATATACATACTGTGAAGTATACCTGTTAGGATAAGCTGCTTCACGTGTGCACAGGAGGAGTTACACAATGTGTGCTCATCATACGGCTTATATTCTGCTAGTTCTAGCAGTTTGTGGTTCTCTGCAAGTCATACATAAACAGCACATGTGATATGTGCGCTGTATCCCATACATCATATACATACTGTGAAGTATACCTGTTAGGATAAGCTGCTTCACGTGTGTACAGGAGGAGTTACACAATGTGTGCTCATCATACGGCTTATATTCTGCTAGTTCTAGCAGTTTGTGGTTCTCTGCAAGTCATACATAAACAGCACATGTGATATGTGCGCTGTATCCCATACATCATATACATACTGTGAAGTATACCTGTTAGGATAAGCTGCTTCACGTGTGCACAGGAGGAGTTACACAATGTGTGCTCATCATACGGCTTATATTCTGCTAGTTCTAGCAGTTTGTGGTTCTCTGCAAGTCATACATAAACAGCACATGTGATATGTGCGCTGTATCCCATACATCATATACATACTGTGAAGTATACCTGTTAGGATAAGCTGCTTCACGTGTGCACAGGAGGAGTTACACAATGTGTGCTCATCATACGGCTTATATTCTGCTAGTTCTAGCAGTTTGTGGTTCTCTGCAAGTCATACATAAACAGCACATGTGATATGTGCGCTGTATCCCATACATCATATACATACTGTGAAGTATACCTGTTAGGATAAGCTGCTTCACGTGTGCACAGGAGGAGTTACACAATGTGTGCTCATCATACGGCTTATATTCTGCTAGTTCTAGCAGTTTGTAGTTCTCTCCAAGTCATACATAAACAGCACATGTGATATGTGCGCTGTATCCTATACATCATATTCATACTATGAAGTATACCTGTTAGGATAAGCTGCTTCGCGTGTGTACAGGAGTTACACAATGTGTGCTCATCATACGGCTTATATTCTGCTAGTTCTAGCAGTTTGTAGTTCTCTCCAAGTCATACATAAACAGCACATGTGATATGTGCGCTGTATCCCATACATCATATTCATACTATGAAGTATACCTGTTAGGATAAGCTGCTTCGCGTGTGTACAGGAGTTACACAATGTGTGCTCATCATACGGCTTATATTCTGCTAGTTCTAGCAGTTTGTAGTTCTCTCCAAGTCATACATAAACAGCACATGTGATATGTGCGCTGTATCCTATACATCATATTCATACTATGAAGTATACCTGTTAGGATAAGCTGCTTCACGTGTTCACAGGAGGAGTTACACAATGTGTGCTCATCATACGGCTTATATTCTGCTAGTTCTAGCAGTTTGTGGTTCTCTGCAAGTCATACATAAACAGCACATGTGATATGTGCGCTGTATCCCATACATCATATACATACTGTGAAGTATACCTGTTAGGATAAGCTGCTTCACGTGTGCACAGGAGGAGTTACACAATGTGTGCTCATCATACGGCTTATATTCTGCTAGTTCTAGCAGTTTGTGGTTCTCTGCAAGTCATACATAAACAGCACATGTGATATGTGCGCTGTATCCCATACATCATATACATACTGTGAAGTATACCTGTTAGGATAAGCTGCTTCACGTGTGCACAGGAGGAGTTACACAATGTGTGCTCATCATACGGCTTATATTCTGCTAGTTCTAGCAGTTTGTGGTTCTCTGCAAGTCATACATAAACAGCACATGTGATATGTGCGCTGTATCCCATACATCATATACATACTGTGAAGTATACCTGTTAGGATAAGCTGCTTCACGTGTGCACAGGAGGAGTTACACAATGTGTGCTCATCATACGGCTTATATTCTGCTAGTTCTAGCAGTTTGTGGTTCTCTGCAAGTCATACATAAACAGCACATGTGATATGTGCGCTGTATCCCATACATCATATACATACTGTGAAGTATACCTGTTAGGATAAGCTGCTTCACGTGTGCACAGGAGGAGTTACACAATGTGTGCTCATCATACGGCTTATATTCTGCTAGTTCTAGCAGTTTGTAGTTCTCTCCAAGTCATACATAAACAGCACATGTGATATGTGCGCTGTATCCTATACATCATATTCATACTATGAAGTATACCTGTTAGGATAAGCTGCTTCGCGTGTGTACAGGAGTTACACAATGTGTGCTCATCATACGGCTTATATTCTGCTAGTTCTAGCAGTTTGTAGTTCTCTCCAAGTCATACATAAACAGCACATGTGATATGTGCGCTGTATCCTATACATCATATTCATACTATGAAGTATACCTGTTAGGATAAGCTGCTTCGCGTGTGTACAGGAGGAGTTACACAATGTGTGCTCATCATACGGCTTATATTCTGCTAGTTCTAGCAGTTTGTAGTTCTCTCCAAGTCATACATAAACAGCACATGTGATATGTGCGCTGTATCCTATACATCATATTCATACTATGAAGTATACCTGTTAGGATAAGCTGCTTCGCGTGTGCACAGGAGTTACACAATGTGTGCTCATCATACGGCTTATATTCTGCTAGTTCTAGCAGTTTGTAGTTCTCTCCAAGTCATACATAAACAGCACATGTGATATGTGCGCTGTATCCTATACATCATATTCATACTATGAAGTATACCTGTTAGGATAAGCTGCTTCACGTGTGCACAGGAGGAGTTACACAATGTGTGCTCATCATACGGCTTATATTCTGCTAGTTCTAGCAGTTTGTGGTTCTCTGCAAGTCATACATAAACAGCACATGTGATATGTGCGCTGTATCCCATACATCATATACATACTGTGAAGTATACCTGTTAGGATAAGCTGCTTCACGTGTGTACAGGAGGAGTTACACAATGTGTGCTCATCATACGGCTTATATTCTGCTAGTTCTAGCAGTTTGTAGTTCTCTCCAAGTCATACATAAACAGCACATGTGATATGTGCGCTGTATCCTATACATCATATTCATACTATGAAGTATACCTGTTAGGATAAGCTGCTTCGCGTGTGCACAGGAGTTACACAATGTGTGCTCATCATACGGCTTATATTCTGCTAGTTCTAGCAGTTTGTAGTTCTCTCCAAGTCATACATAAACAGCACATGTGATATGTGCGCTGTATCCCATACATCATATACATACTGTGAAGTATACCTGTTAGGATAAGCTGCTTCGCGTGTGTACAGGAGGAGTTACACAATGTGTGCTCATCATACGGCTTATATTCTGCTAGTTCTAGCAGTTTGTAGTTCTCTCCAAGTCATACATAAACAGCACATGTGATATGTGCGCTGTATCCCATACATCATATACATACTGTGAAGTATACCTGTTAGGATAAGCTGCTTCACGTGTGCACAGGAGGAGTTACACAATGTGTGCTCATCATACGGCTTATATTCTGCTAGTTCTAGCAGTTTGTAGTTCTCTCCAAGTCATACATAAACAGCACATGTGATATGTGCGCTGTATCCCATACATCATATACATACTGTGAAGTATACCTGTTAGGATAAGCTGCTTCACGTGTGCACAGGAGGAGTTACACAATGTGTGCTCATCATACGGCTTATATTCTGCTAGTTCTAGCAGTTTGTAGTTCTCTCCAAGTCATACATAAACAGCACATGTGATATGTGCGCTGTATCCTATACATCATATTCATACTATGAAGTATACCTGTTAGGATAAGCTGCTTCGCGTGTGTACAGGAGTTACACAATGTGTGCTCATCATACGGCTTATATTCTGCTAGTTCTAGCAGTTTGTAGTTCTCTCCAAGTCATACATAAACAGCACATGTGATATGTGCGCTGTATCCTATACATCATATTCATACTATGAAGTATACCTGTTAGGATAAGCTGCTTTGCGTGTGTACAGGAGGAGTTACACAATGTGTGCTCATCATACGGCTTATATTCTGCTAGTTCTAGCAGTTTGTGGTTCTCTCCAAGTCATACATAAACAGCACATGTGATATGTGCGCTGTATCCCATACATCATATTCATACTGTGAAGTATACCTGTTAGGATAAGCTGCTTCACGTGTGCACAGGAGTTACACAATGTGTGCTCATCATACGGCTTATATTCTGCTAGTTCTAGCAGTTTGTAGTTCTCTCCAAGTCATACATAAACAGCACATGTGATATGTGCGCTGTATCCCATACATCATATTCATACTGTGAAGTATACCTGTTAGGATAAGCTGCTTCACGTGTGCACAGGAGTTACACAATGTGTGCTCATCATACGGCTTATATTCTGCTAGTTCTAGCAGTTTGTAGTTCTCTCCAAGTCATACATAAACAGCACATGTGATATGTGCGCTGTATCCCATACATCATATTCATACTGTGAAGTATACCTGTTAGGATAAGCTGCTTCGCGTGTGCACAGGAGTTACACAATGTGTGCTCATCATACGGCTTATATTCTGCTAGTTCTAGCAGTTTGTAGTTCTCTCCAAGTCATACATAAACAGCACATGTGATATGTGCGCTGTATCCTATACATCATATACATACTGTGAAGTATACCTGTTAGGATAAGCTGCTTCGCGTGTGCACAGGAGTTACACAATGTGTGCTCATCATACGGCTTATATTCTGCTAGTTCTAGCAGTTTGTGGTTCTCTCCAAGTCATACATAAACAGCACATGTGATATGTGCGCTGTATCCTATACATCATATACATACTGTGAAGTATACCTGTTAGGATAAGCTGCTTCGCGTGTGTACAGGAGGAGTTACACAATGTGTGCTCATCATACGGCTTATATTCTGCTAGTTCTAGCAGTTTGTAGTTCTCTCCAAATCATACATAAACAGCACATGTGATATGTGCGCTGTATCCTATACATCATATTCATACTATGAAGTATACCTGTTAGGATAAGCTGCTTCGCGTGTGCACAGGAGTTACACAATGTGTGCTCATCATACGGCTTATATTCTGCTAGTTCTAGCAGTTTGTAGTTCTCTCCAAGTCATACATAAACAGCACATGTGATATGTGCGCTGTATCCTATACATCATATTCATACTATGAAGTATACCTGTTAGGATAAGCTGCTTCACGTGTGCACAGGAGGAGTTACACAATGTGTGCTCATCATACGGCTTATATTCTGCTAGTTCTAGCAGTTTGTGGTTCTCTGCAAGTCATACATAAACAGCACATGTGATATGTGCGCTGTATCCCATACATCATATACATACTGTGAAGTATACCTGTTAGGATAAGCTGCTTCACGTGTGTACAGGAGGAGTTACACAATGTGTGCTCATCATACGGCTTATATTCTGCTAGTTCTAGCAGTTTGTAGTTCTCTCCAAGTCATACATAAACAGCACATGTGATATGTGCGCTGTATCCTATACATCATATTCATACTATGAAGTATACCTGTTAGGATAAGCTGCTTCGCGTGTGCACAGGAGTTACACAATGTGTGCTCATCATACGGCTTATATTCTGCTAGTTCTAGCAGTTTGTAGTTCTCTCCAAGTCATACATAAACAGCACATGTGATATGTGCGCTGTATCCCATACATCATATACATACTGTGAAGTATACCTGTTAGGATAAGCTGCTTCGCGTGTGTACAGGAGGAGTTACACAATGTGTGCTCATCATACGGCTTATATTCTGCTAGTTCTAGCAGTTTGTAGTTCTCTCCAAGTCATACATAAACAGCACATGTGATATGTGCGCTGTATCCCATACATCATATACATACTGTGAAGTATACCTGTTAGGATAAGCTGCTTCACGTGTGCACAGGAGGAGTTACACAATGTGTGCTCATCATACGGCTTATATTCTGCTAGTTCTAGCAGTTTGTAGTTCTCTCCAAGTCATACATAAACAGCACATGTGATATGTGCGCTGTATCCCATACATCATATACATACTGTGAAGTATACCTGTTAGGATAAGCTGCTTCACGTGTGCACAGGAGGAGTTACACAATGTGTGCTCATCATACGGCTTATATTCTGCTAGTTCTAGCAGTTTGTAGTTCTCTCCAAGTCATACATAAACAGCACATGTGATATGTGCGCTGTATCCTATACATCATATTCATACTATGAAGTATACCTGTTAGGATAAGCTGCTTTGCGTGTGTACAGGAGGAGTTACACAATGTGTGCTCATCATACGGCTTATATTCTGCTAGTTCTAGCAGTTTGTGGTTCTCTCCAAGTCATACATAAACAGCACATGTGATATGTGCGCTGTATCCCATACATCATATACATACTGTGAAGTATACCTGTTAGGATAAGCTGCTTCGCGTGTGTACAGGAGTTACACAATGTGTGCTCATCATACGGCTTATATTCTGCTAGTTCTAGCAGTTTGTGGTTCTCTGCAAGTCATACATAAACAGCACATGTGATATGTGCGCTGTATCCCATACATCATATACATACTGTGAAGTATACCTGTTAGGATAAGCTGCTTCGCGTGTGTACAGGAGGAGTTACACAATGTGTGCTCATCATACGGCTTATATTCTGCTAGTTCTAGCAGTTTGTAGTTCTCTCCAAGTCATACATAAACAGCACATGTGATATGTGCGCTGTATCCCATACATCATATTCATACTGTGAAGTATACCTGTTAGGATAAGCTGCTTCGCGTGTGCACAGGAGTTACACAATGTGTGCTCATCATACGGCTTATATTCTGCTAGTTCTAGCAGTTTGTAGTTCTCTCCAAGTCATACATAAACAGCACATGTGATATGTGCGCTGTATCCCATACATCATATTCATACTGTGAAGTATACCTGTTAGGATAAGCTGCTTCGCGTGTGCACAGGAGTTACACAATGTGTGCTCATCATACGGCTTATATTCTGCTAGTTCTAGCAGTTTGTAGTTCTCTCCAAGTCATACATAAACAGCACATGTGATATGTGCGCTGTATCCCATACATCATATACATACTGTGAAGTATACCTGTTAGGAAAAGCTGCTTCGCGTGTGCACAGGAGTTACACAATGTGTGCTCATCATACGGCTTATATTCTGCTAGTTCTAGCAGTTTGTAGTTCTCTCCAAGTCATACATAAACAGCACATGTGATATGTGCGCTGTATCCCATACATCATATTCATACTGTGAAGTATACCTGTTAGGATAAGCTGCTTCACGTGTGCACAGGAGGAGTTACACAATGTGTGCTCATCATACGGCTTATATTCTGCTAGTTCTAGCAGTTTGTAGTTCTCTCCAAGTCATACATAAACAGCACATGTGATATGTGCGCTGTATCCTATACATCATATTCATACTATGAAGTATACCTGTTAGTATAAGCTGCTTCGCGTGTGTACAGGAGTTACACAATGTGTGCTCATCATACGGCTTATATTCTGCTAGTTCTAGCAGTTTGTAGTTCTCTCCAAGTCATACATAAACAGCACATGTGATATGTGCGCTGTATCCTATACATCATATTCATACTATGAAGTATACCTGTTAGGATAAGCTGCTTTGCGTGTGTACAGGAGGAGTTACACAATGTGTGCTCATCATACGGCTTATATTCTGCTAGTTCTAGCAGTTTGTGGTTCTCTGCAAGTCATACATAAACAGCACATGTGATATGTGCGCTGTATCCCATACATCATATTCATACTGTGAAGTATACCTGTTAGGATAAGCTGCTTCACGTGTGCACAGGAGTTACACAATGTGTGCTCATCATACGGCTTATATTCTGCTAGTTCTAGCAGTTTGTAGTTCTCTCCAAGTCATACATAAACAGCACATGTGATATGTGCGCTGTATCCCATACATCATATTCATACTGTGAAGTATACCTGTTAGGATAAGCTGCTTCACGTGTGCACAGGAGGAGTTACACAATGTGTGCTCATCATACGGCTTATATTCTGCTAGTTCTAGCAGTTTGTAGTTCTCTCCAAGTCATACATAAACAGCACATGTGATATGTGCGCTGTATCCTATACATCATATTCATACTATGAAGTATACCTGTTAGGATAAGCTGCTTCGCGTGTGTACAGGAGGAGTTACACAATGTGTGCTCATCATACGGCTTATATTCTGTCGGATGGAGGAAAGCTGCCATACACAGATTTATTAAGACTAGCATATTGTATGGCAGCCGCCACTGGCACAGGGAATGGGGCTCCGGGCTCTTCCTAAATCAGTCAGACGTCCCTATATATTTCTCTTACTCCTTAGGAACTGGTGTAGCTTTCCATTATAACTCACACAAGAAAAACGGCATGAGTTCTAATGAAATGCTAGGCCGAGGCGTCACCGTCCACATTCACACAATGTGGCAATCGGCGTCGCTTTCTAGAGGCCTGGCTGTGGGGAAAGTCTGTATCGCCAGTTCTTCAGGTGGACGTGCGCAGGGTAATGCCATGTACATAATATATTTAATAGCAGGAAACCCCTCCAAGCGCTAATGGCAATTATCTATCCAATTCATGTGTAATTTACTTATGTTTATACCAAACGGAGCATTGCATCAATGCAAAGCACAGCGGAATAGATTTATTAAGACTGGCGCTTCGTATGCCAGTCTTAATAAAATGCCCAACATGCGTAAAGCATGGCTAGTTTAGTAAGAGGATCAGAAGCAGGCCTAGGGGCCAGAATGGAAAGTTTTGTGGCATGACTTCTAATAAATATATTGCGCCAAGCGGTCCCCGCCCTGGCCACGTCTGTGCGAGCCAGAACTGAGGATGTGTGGAGTCTGTGTCACGAGATCTACCACATCATCTGTGCCAGAAAACTAGCGGACATAGACTGACGAATCCTCCTTTACTCATCACCTATCTTTACTTCAGCTTTCAGGGGTTTCCATTTTATGGATTATTGGACGTTTTGTTCCTAATGGACCTTCCTCCAGTCTAATGTGGCAGAGCAGGAGCTAAAGCTGCCCACAGGAATATGCACAAGAAGGTGTAATGAGAGCGATGACCTTAATATAGAAGACGTCTTACTGGAGATACAAGTAACAAATACAGTTCGGAAGGATCTGCTTAGGGGCTGCCGTGGACTTAGCCCATTTACTGACACTTGTGTAAGAGTCGGGGGTCATTATCACAGTGGCTGATATATGACATCACTGTCTACGTTTACACCGCTCTTTCACTTGATTTGATTTTCTGACCATTTTGGCGCCTCTTGAAGCATTTAGGCCATGACCCTTGGTATGAGAAGCCGCAGCCAGATGTCTAGCGGAAACGGAGGAGCCACATTTACTAAGTGTCTTCTCAGAACCGCAATAGTAAGTCCAGGCCTCGGGTTTTATGGGGAAGCTTCGGGATTAGTCCTTATGACAGATGCCGATAACTCATCACTCACTCTCTGGTGTCTTCTGTTTCCAACTGCAAACCCTAAAACATACAAAGTCCAGAGCCGAGACTTTCCCAAATGTCATCCGCAGTCTCCTGGTGCCCTGACAGAAGATCCGGCGGAATCTCTCTGGTAAATGGAATTATTCCTAATATATATATATATATAATATAGCAGAATAATTCACACAAGGCGACATTAACAAGGTGATAAACCATGTGCAGCACCGGCCGGCACACACTATATGGGAACATAAGATGAGTGGCCATACAGAGGTGTACTGAGGGGAAAATACTCCGCAAAACTACAACACCAATGGCAGCTAGTGAGAAATAGGTCACATGTGCGCCTGACAAATCTGTCCCCGTAATAGTGTGCGCCTGACAAATATAGCCCCGTAATAGTGTGCGCCTGACAAATATAGCCCCGTAATAGTGTGCGCCTGACAGAAATATAGCCCCGTAATATAGTGTGCGCCTGACACAAATATAGCCCCGTAATATAGTGTGCGCCTGACAAATATAGCCCCGTAATATAGTGTGCGCCTGACACAAATATATCCCCGTAATATAGTGTGCGCCTGACAGAAATATAGCCCCATAATATAGTGTGCGCCTGACAAATCTGTCCCCGTAATAGTGTGCGCCTGACAAATATGTCCCCGTAATATAGTGTGCGCCTGACAAATATATCCCCGTAATATAGTGTGCGCCTGACAGAAATATAGCCCCATAATATAGTGTGCGCCTGACAAATCTGTCCCCGTAATATAGTGTGCGCCTGACAAATCTGTCCCCGTAATATAGTGTGCGCCTGACACAAATATATCCCCGTAATATAGTGTGCGCCTGACACAAATATATCCCCGTAATATAGTGTGTGCGCCTGACAAATCTGTCCCCGTAATAGTGTGCGCCTGACACAAATATAGCCCCGTAATATAGTGTGCGCCTGACAGAAATATAGCCCCGTAATATAGTGTGCGCCTGACACAAATATAGCCCCGTAATATAGTGTGTGCCTGACAAATATATCCCCGTAATATAGTGTGCGCCTGACACAAATATAGCCCCGTAATATAGTGTGTGCCTGACACAAATATAGCCCCGTAATATAGTGTGCGCCTGACAAATATGTCCCCGTAATATAGTGTGCGCCTGACAAATCTGTCCCCGTAATATAGTGTGCGCCTGACACAAATATAGCCCCATAATATAGTGTGCGCCTGACAAATATAGCCCCGTAATATAGTGTGCGCCTGACACAAATATAGCCCCATAATATAGTGTGCGCCTGACAAATATAGCCCCATAATATAGTGTGCGCCTGACAGAAATATAGCCCCGTAATATAGTGTGCGCCTGACAAATATATCCCCGTAATATAGTGTGCGCCTGACAAATATAGCCCCGTAATATAGTGTGCGCCTGACAGAAATATAGCCCCATAATATAGTGTGCGCCTGACAAATCTGTCCCCGTAATAGTGTGCGCCTGACACAAATATAGCCCCGTAATATAGTGTGCGCCTGACACAAATATATCCCCGTAATATAGTGTGCGCCTGACAGAAATATAGCCCCATAATATAGTGTGCGCCTGACAAATCTGTCCCCGTAATAGTGTGCGCCTGACAAATATAGCCCCGTAATATAGTGTGTGCCTGACAAATATATCCCCGTAATATAGTGTGCGCCTGACACAAATATATCCCCGTAATATAGTGTGCGCCTGACACAAATATAGCCCCGTAATATAGTGTGCGCCTGACAAATATGTCCCCGTAATATAGTGTGCGCCTGACAAATCTGTCCCCGTAATATAGTGTGCGCCTGACACAAATATAGCCCCGTAATATAGTGTGCGCCTGACACAAATATATCCCCGTAATATAGTGTGCGCCTGACAGAAATATAGCCCCATAATATAGTGTGCGCCTGACAAATCTGTCCCCGTAATAGTGTGCGCCTGACAAATATAGCCCCGTAATATAGTGTGTGCCTGACAAATATATCCCCGTAATATAGTGTGCGCCTGACACAAATATATCCCCGTAATATAGTGTGCGCCTGACACAAATATAGCCCCGTAATATAGTGTGCGCCTGACAAATATGTCCCCGTAATATAGTGTGCGCCTGACAAATCTGTCCCCGTAATATAGTGTGCGCCTGACACAAATATATCCCCGTAATATAGTGTGTGCGCCTGACAAATCTGTCCCCGTAATATAGTGTGCGCCTGACACAAATATATCCCCGTAATATAGTGTGTGCGCCTGACAAATCTGTCCCCGTAATAGTGTGCGCCTGACACAAATATAGCCCCGTAATATAGTGTGCGCCTGACAAATATGTCCCCGTAATAGTGTGCGCCTGACAGAAATATAGCCCCATAATATAGTGTGCGCCTGACAAATCTGTCCCCGTAATAGTGTGCGCCTGACACAAATATAGCCCCGTAATATAGTGTGCGCCTGACACAAATATATCCCCGTAATATAGTGTGCGCCTGACAGAAATATAGCCCCATAATATAGTGTGCGCCTGACAAATCTGTCCCCGTAATAGTGTGCGCCTGACAAATATAGCCCCGTAATATAGTGTGTGCCTGACACAAATATATCCCCGTAATATAGTGTGCGCCTGACACAAATATAGCCCCATAATATAGTGTGCGCCTGACACAAATATAGCCCCGTAATATAGTGTGTGCCTGACAAATATATCCCCGTAATATAGTGTGCGCCTGACACAAATATATCCCCGTAATATAGTGTGCGCCTGACACAAATATAGCCCCGTAATATAGTGTGCGCCTGACAAATATGTCCCCGTAATATAGTGTGCGCCTGACAAATCTGTCCCCGTAATATAGTGTGCGCCTGACACAAATATATCCCCGTAATATAGTGTGTGCGCCTGACAAATCTGTCCCCGTAATATAGTGTGCGCCTGACACAAATATATCCCCGTAATATAGTGTGTGCGCCTGACAAATCTGTCCCCGTAATAGTGTGCGCCTGACACAAATATAGCCCCGTAATATAGTGTGCGCCTGACAAATATGTCCCCGTAATAGTGTGCGCCTGACAGAAATATAGCCCCATAATAGTGTGCACCTAACAAATGTATCCCCGTAAGTGTCTGCTACAAATATATCCCCATAATAGTGTGCACCTAACAAATGTATCCCCATAAGTGTCTGCTACAAATATGTCCCCGTAATATAGTGTGCACCTAACAAATGTATCCCCGTAAGTGTCTGCTACAAATATGTCCCCGTAATATAGTGTGCGCCTGACAGAAATATAGCCCCATAATATAGTGTGCGCCTGACACAAATATAGCCCCGTAATATAGTGTGTGCGCCTGACAAATATATCCCCGTAATATAATGTGCGCCTGACACAAATATATCCCCGTAATATAGTGTGCGCCTGACAGAAATATAGCCCCATAATATAGTGTGCGCCTGACACAAATATAGCCCCGTAATATAGTGTGTGCCTGACAAATATATCCCCGTAATATAATGTGCGCCTGACAAATATAGCCCCGTAATATAGTGTGTGCCTGACAAATATATCCCCGTAATATAATGTGCGCCTGACACAAATATATCCCCGTAATATAGTGTGCGCCTGACAAATATATCCCCGTAATATAGTGTGCGCCTGACACAAATATAGCCCCGTAATATAGTGTGCGCCTGACACAAATATATCCCCGTAATATAGTGTGCGCCTGACAAATATATCCCCGTAATATAGTGTGCGCCTGACACAAATATAGCCCCGTAATACAGTGTGCGCATGACAAATATAGCCCCGTAATACAGTGTGCGCATGACAAATATATCCCCGTAATATAGTGTGCGCCTGACAGAAATATAGCCCCATAATAGTGTGCACCTAACAAATGTATCCCCGTAAGTGTCTGCTACAAATATGTCCCCGTAATATAGTGTGCGCCTGACAAATCTATCCCCATAAGTGTCTGCTACAAATATACCCCCATAATAGTGTGCACCTAACAAATGTATCCCCATAAGTGTCTGCTACAAATATATCCCCATAATAGTGTGCACCTAACAAATGTATCCCCATAAGTGTCTGCTACAAATATATCCCCATAATAGTGTGCACCTAACAAATGTATCCCCATAAGTGTCTGCTACAAATATACCCCCATAATATAGTGTGCGCCTGACACAAATATAGCCCCGTAATATAGTGTGCGCCTGACAAATCTGTCCCCGTAATAGTGTGCGCCTGACACAAATATAGCCCCGTAATATAGTGTGCGCCTGACAAATATGTCCCCGTAATATAGTGTGCGCCTGACAAATCTGTCCCCGTAATATAGTGTGCGCCTGACAAATATGTCCCCGTAATATAGTGTGCGCCTGACAAATGTATCCCCGTAATATAGTGTGCACCTAACAAATATATCCCCATAATAGTGTGCACCTAACAAATGTATCCCCGTAAGTGTCTGCTACAAATATGTCCCCGTAATATAGTGTGCGCCTGACAAATCTATCCCCATAAGTGTCTGCTACAAATATACCCCCATAATAGTGTGCACCTAACAAATGTATCCCCATGAGTGTCTGCTACAAATATACCCCCATAACAGTGTGCACCTAACAAATGTATCCCCATAAGTGTCTGCTACAAATATGTCCCCGTAATATAGTGTGCGCCTGACAAATCTATCCCCATAAGTGTCTGCTACAAATATACCCCCATAACAGTGTGCACCTAACAAATGTATCCCCATAATAGTGTGCACCTAACAAATATACCCCCATAATAGTGTGCACCTAACAAATGTATCCCCATAAGTGTCTGCTACAAATATATCCCCATAACAGTGTGCACCTAACAAATGTATCCTCATAAGTGTCTGCTACAAATCTATCCCCATAATAGTGTGCACCTGACAAATGTATCCCCATAAGTGTCTGCTACAAATATACCCCCATAATAGTGTGCGCCTGACAAATGTATCCCCATAATAGTGTGCACCTAACAAATGTATCCCCATAAGTGTCTGCTACAAATATACCCCCATAATAGTGTGCACCTAACAAATGTATCCCCATAAGTGTCTGCTACAAATCTATCCCCATAATAGTGTGCACCTAACAAATGTATCCCCATAAGTGTCTGCTACAAATATACCCCCATAACAGTGTGCACCTAACAAATGTATCCCCATAAGTGTCTGCTACAAATATGTCCCCGTAATATAGTGTGCGCCTGACAAATCTATCCCCATAAGTGTCTGCTACAAATATACCCCCATAACAGTGTGCACCTAACAAATGTATCCCCATAATAGTGTGCACCTAACAAATGTATCCCCATAAGTGTCTGCTACAAATATATCCCCATAATAGTGTGCACCTAACAAATGTATCCCCATAAGTGTCTGCTACAAATATATCCCCATAATAGTGTGCACCTGACAAATATGTCCCCGTAATATAGTGTGCGCCTGACAAATATACCCCCATAACAGTGTGCACCTAACAAATGTATCCCCATAAGTGTCTGCTACAAATATATCCCCATAACAGTGTGCACCTCACAAATGTATCCCCATAAGTGTCTGCTACAAATATGTCCCCATAATAGTGTGCACCTAACAAATGTATCCCCATAAGTGTCTGCTACAAATCTATCCCCATAATAGTGTGCACCTAACAAATGTATCCCCATAAGTGTCTGCTACAAATATAACCCCATAATAGTGTGCACCTAACAAATGTATCCCCATAACAGTGTGCACCTAACAAATGTATCCCCATAAGTGTCTGCTACAAATATATCCCCATAATAGTGTGCACCTAACAAATATATCCCCATAAGTGTCTGCTACAAATCTATCCCCATAATAGTGTGCACCTAACAAATGTATCCCCATAAGTGTCTGCTACAAATATACCCCCATAATAGTGTGCACCTAACAAATGTATCCCCATAAGTGTCTGCTACAAATATATCCCCATAATAGTGTGCACCTGACAAATATGTCCCCGTAATATAGTGTGCGCCTGACAAATCTGTCCCCGTAATATAGTGTGCACCTAACAAATATATCCCCGTAATATAGTGTGCGCCTGACACAAATATAGCCCCATAATATAGTGTGCGCCTGACAAATATATCCCCGTAATATAGTGTGCACCTAACAAATATATCCCCATAATAGTGTGCACCTAACAAATGTATCCCCATAAGTGTCTGCTACAAATATACCCCCATAACAGTGTGCACCTAACAAATGTATCCCCATAAGTGTCTGCTACAAATATGTCCCCGTAATATAGTGTGCGCCTGACAAATATATCCCCATAATATAGTGTGCACCTAACAAATATACCCCCATAACAGTGTGCACCTAACAAATCTATCCCCATAAGTGTCTGCTACAAATATATCCCCATAATAGTGTGCACCTAACAAATATACCCCCATAACAGTGTGCACCTAACAAATCTATCCCCATAAGTGTCTGCTACAAATATATCCCCATAATAGTGTGCACCTAACAAATGTATCCCCATAAGTGTCTGCTACAAATATGTCCCTGTAATATAGTGTGCGCCTGACAAATCTATCCCCATAAGTGTCTGCTACAAATATACCCCCATAATAGTGTGCACCTAACAAACGTATCCCCATAAGTGTCTGCTACAAATCTATCCCCATAATAGTGTGCACCTAACAAATGTATCCCCATAATAGTGTGCACCTAACAAATATACCCCCATAATAGTGTGCACCTAACAAATGTATCCTCATAAGTGTCTGCTAGAAATATGTCCCCGTAATATAGTGTGCGCCTGACAAATATATCCCCATAATATAGTGTGCACCTAACAAATATACCCCCATAACAGTGTGCACCTAACAAATGTATCCCCATAAGTGTCTGCTACAAATATACCCACATAACAGTGTGCACCTAACAAATGTATCCCCATAAGTGTCTGCTACAAATATGTCCCCGTAATATAGTGTGCGCCTGACAAATATATCCCCATAATATAGTGTGCACCTAACAAATATACCCCCATAACAGTGTGCACCTAACAAATGTATCCCCATAAGTGTCTGCTACAAATATACCCACATAACAGTGTGCACCTAACAAATGTATCCCCATAAGTGTCTGCTACAAATATACCCCCATAATAGTGTGCACCTGACAAATATGTCCCCGTAATATAGTGTGCGCCTGACAAATCTGTCCCCGTAATATAGTGTGCGCCTGACACAAATATATCCCCGTAATATAGTGTGCGCCTGACACAAATATAGCCCCATAATATAGTGTGCGCCTGACAAATATATCCCCGTAATATAGTGTGCGCCTGACAAATGTATCCCCGTAATATAGTGTGCACCTAACAAATATATCCCCATAATAGTGTGCACCTAACAAATGTATCCCCATAAGTGTCTGCTACAAATATACCCCCATAACAGTGTGCACCTAACAAATGTATCCCCATAAGTGTCTGCTACAAATATGTCCCCGTAATATAGTGTGCGCCTGACAAATCTATCCCCATAAGTGTCTGCTACAAATATACCCCCATAATAGTGTGCACCTAACAAACGTATCCCCATAAGTGTCTGCTACAAATCTATCCCCATAATAGTGTGCACCTAACAAATGTATCCCCATAATAGTGTGCACCTAACAAATGTATCCCCATAAGTGTCTGCTACAAATATATCCCCATAACAGTGTGCACCTAACAAATGTATCCCCATAAGTGTCTGCTACAAATATACCCCCATAACAGTGTGCACCTAACAAATGTATCCCCATAATTGTCTGCTACAAATATATCCCCATAATAGTGTGCACCTAACAAATCTATCCCCATAATAGTGTGCACCTAACAAATATATCCCCATAAGTGTCTGCTACAAATCTATCCCCATAATAGTGTGCACCTAACAAATGTATCCCCATAAGTGTCTGCTACAAATATACCCCCATAATAGTGTGCACCTAACAAATGTATCCCCATAAGTGTCTGCTACAAATATACCCCCCATAATAGTGTGCACCTAACAAATGTATCCCCATGAGTGTCTGCTACAAATATACCCCCATATTAGTGTGCACCTAACAAATGTATCCCCATAAGTGTCTGCTACAAATATACCCCCATAATAGTGTGCACCTAACAAATGTATCCCCATAAGTGTCTGCTACAAATATATCCCCATAATAGTGTGCACCTAACAAATGTATCCCCATAAGTGTCTGCTACAAATATATCCCCATAATAGTGTGCACCTAACAAATGTATCCCCATAAGTGTCTGCTACAAATATATCCCCATAATAGTGTGCACCTAACAAATGTATCCCCATAAGTGTCTGCTACAAATATACCCCCATAATAGTGTGCACCTGACAAATATGTCCCCGTAATATAGTGTGCGCCTGACAAATCTGTCCCCGTAATATAGTGTGCGCCTGACAAATATATCCCCGTAATATAGTGTGCGCCTGACAAATGTATCCCCGTAATATAGTGTGCACCTAACAAATATACCCCCATAACAGTGTGCACCTAACAAATCTATCCCCATAAGTGTCTGCTACAAATATATCCCCATAATAGTGTGCACCTAACAAATATACCCCCATAACAGTGTGCACCTAACAAATGTATCCCCATAAGTGTCTGCTACAAATATACCCCCATAACAGTGTGCACCTAACAAATGTATCCCCATAAGTGTCTGCTACAAATATGTCCCCGTAATATAGTGTGCGCCTGACAAATCTATCCCCATAAGTGTCTGCTACAAATATACCCCCATAATAGTGTGCACCTAACAAATGTATCCCCATAAGTGTCTGCTACAAATCTATCCCCATAATAGTGTGCACCTAACAAATGTATCCCCATAAGTGTCTGCTACAAATCTATCCCCATAATAGTGTGCACCTGACAAATATGTCCCCGTAATATAGTGTGCGCCTGACAAATCTGTCCCCGTAAGTGTCTGCTACAAATCTATCTCCATAATAGTGTGCACCTAACAAATGTATCCCCATAATAGTGTGCACCTAACAAATATACCCCCATAATAGTGTGCACCTAACAAATGTATCCTCATAAGTGTCTGCTAGAAATATACCCCCATAATAGTGTGCACCTAACAAATGTATCCCCATAAGTGTCTGCTCAAATATACCCCCCCCCGTGTCCCCCCTGTGTGCGCCTCCCCCCCCGTGTGCCCCTGTCCCCCGTGTCCGCCCAAATATATCCCCATAACAGTGTGCACCTAACAAATGTATCCCCATAAGTGTCTGCTACAAATATATCCCCATAATAGTGTGCACCTAACAAATGTATCCCCATGAGTGTCTGCTACAAATATACCCCCATAATAGTGTGCACCTAACAAATGTATCCCCGTAATATAGTGTGCGCCTGACAAATATATCCCCGTAATATAGTGTGCGCCTGACAAATATACCCCCATAACAGTGTGCACCTAACAAATGTATCCCCATAAGTGTCTGCTACAAATATATCCCCATAACAGTGTGCACCTAACAAATATACCCCCATAACAGTGTGCACCTAACAAATGTATCCCCATAAGTGTCTGCTACAAATATACCCCCATAACAGTGTGCACCTAACAAATGTATCCCCATAAGTGTCTGCTACAAATATACCCCCATAACAGTGTGCACCTAACAAATGTATCCCCATAAGTGTCTGCTACAAATATACCCCCATAATAGTGTGCACCTAACAAACGTATCCCCATAAGTGTCTGCTACAAATCTATCCCCATAATAGTGTGCACCTAACAAATATACCCCCATAATAGTGTGCACCTAACAAATGTATCCCCATAATAGTGTGCACCTAACAAATATACCCCCATAATAGTGTGCACCTAACAAATGTATCCTCATAAGTGTCTGCTAGAAATATACCCCCATAACAGTGTGCACCTAACAAATGTATCCCCATAATAGTGTGCACCTAACAAATGTATCCCCATAAGTGTCTGCTACAAATATATCCCCATAACAGTGTGCACCTAACAAATGTATCCCCATAAGTGTCTGCTACAAATATACCCCCATAACAGTGTGCACCTAACAAATGTATCCCCATGAGTGTCTGCTACAAATATACCCCCATAATAGTGTGCACCTAACAAATGTATCCCCGTAATATAGTGTGCGCCTGACAAATATATCCCCGTAATATAGTGTGCGCCTGACAAATATACCCCCATAACAGTGTGCACCTAACAAATGTATCCCCATAAGTGTCTGCTACAAATATATCCCCATAACAGTGTGCACCTAACAAATGTATCCCCATAACTGTCTGCTACAAATATATCCCCATAATAGTGTGCACCTAACAAATGTATCCCCATAAGTGTCTGCTACAAATATATCCCCATAGTAGTGTGCACCTAACAAATGTATCCCCATAAGTGTCTGCTACAAATATATCCCCATAATAGTGTGCACCTAACAAATGTATCCCCATAACAGTGTGCGCCTGACAAATGTATCCCCGTAATAGTGTGCACCTAACAAATGTATCCCCATAAGTGTCTGCTACAAATATACCCCCATAACAGTGTGCACCTAACAAATGTATCCCCATAAGTGTCTGCTACAAATATATCCCCATAATAGTGTGCACCTAACAAATGTATCCCCATAAGTGTCTGCTACAAATCTATCCCCATAATAGTGTGCACCTAACAAATGTATCCCCATAAGTGTCTGCTACAAATATACCCCCATAACAGTGTGCACCTAACAAATGTATCCCCATAAGTGTCTGCTACAAATATACCCCCATAACAGTGTGCACCTAACAAATGTATCCCCATAAGTGTCTGCTACAAATATGTCCCCGTAATATAGTGTGCGCCTGACAAATATATCCCCATAATATAGTGTGCACCTAACAAATATACCCCCATAACAGTGTGCACCTAACAAATGTATCCCCATAAGTGTCTGCTACAAATATATCCCCATAATAGTGTGCACCTAACAAATGTATCCCCATAAGTGTCTGCTACAAATATGTCCCCGTAATATAGTGTGCGCCTGACAAATCTATCCCCATAAGTGTCTGCTACAAATATACCCCCATAATAGTGTGCACCTAACAAATGTATCCCCATAAGTGTCTGCTACAAATATATCCCCATAATAGTGTGCACCTAACAAATGTATCCCCATAAGTGTCTGCTACAAATATACCCCCATAATAGTGTGCACCTAACAAATGTATCCCCATAAGTGTCTGCTACAAATCTATCCCCATAATAGTGTGCACCTAACAAATGTATCCCCATAAGTGTCTGCTACAAATCTATCCCCATAATAGTGTGCACCTAACAAATGTATCCCCATAAGTGTCTGCTACAAATATACCCCCATAATAGTGTGCGCCTGACAAATGTATCCCCATAATAGTGTGCACCTAACAAATGTATCCCCATAAGTGTCTGCTACAAATATATCCCCATAATAGTGTGCACCTGACAAATATGTCCCCGTAATATAGTGTGCGCCTGACAAATATACCCCCATAACAGTGTGCACCTAACAAATATACCCCCATAATAGTGTGCACCTAACAAATGTATCCCCATAAGTGTCTGCTACAAATATATCCCCATAATAGTGTACACCTAACAAATGTATCCCCATAATAGTGTGCACCTAACAAATGTATCCCCATAATAGTGTGCACCTAACAAATGTATCCCCATAAGTGTCTGCTACAAATATATCCCCATAATAGTGTGCGCCTGACAAATGTATCCCCGTAATATAGTGTGCGCCTGACAAATATACCCCCATAACAGTGTGCACCTAACAAATGTATCCCCATAATAGTGTGCACCTAACAAATGTATCCCCATAAGTGTCTGCTACAAATATATCCCCATAATAGTGTGCACCTAACAAATGTATCCCCATAAGTGTCTGCTACAAATATGTCCCCGTAATATAGTGTGCGCCTGACAAATATATCCCCATAATATAGTGTGCACCTAACAAATATACCCCCATAACAGTGTGCACCTAACAAATGTATCCCCATAAGTGTCTGCTACAAATATATCCCCATAATAGTGTGCACCTAACAAATGTATCCCCATAAGTGTCTGCTACAAATATACCCCCATAATAGTGTGCACCTAACAAATGTATCCCCATAAGTGTCTGCTACAAATCTATCCCCATAATAGTGTGCACCTAACAAATGTATCCCCATAAGTGTCTGCTACAAATCTATCCCCATAATAGTGTGCACCTAACAAATGTATCCCCATAAGTGTCTGCTACAAATATACCCCCATAATAGTGTGCGCCTGACAAATGTATCCCCATAATAGTGTGCACCTAACAAATGTATCCCCATAAGTGTCTGCTAAAAATATATCCCCATAATAGTGTGCACCTAACAAATGTATCCCCATAAGTGTCTGCTACAAATATACCCCCATAACAGTGTGCACCTAACAAATGTATCCCCATAAGTGTCTGCTACAAATCTATCCCCATAATAGTGTGCACCTAACAAATGTATCCCCATAAGTGTCTGCTACAAATCTATCCCCATAATAGTGTGCACCTAACAAATGTATCCCCATAAGTGTCTGCTACAAATATACCCCCATAATAGTGTGCGCCTGACAAATGTATCCCCATAATAGTGTGCACCTAACAAATGTATCCCCATAAGTGTCTGCTACAAATCTATCCCCATAATAGTGTGCACCTAACAAATGTATCCCCATAAGTGTCTGCTACAAATATGTCCCCATAATAGTGTGCACCTAAGAAATGTATCCCCATAATAGTGTGCACCTAACAAATGTATCCCCATAATAGTGTGCACCTAACAAAAGTATCCCCATAAGTGTCTGCTACAAATATACCCCCATAATAGTGTGCACCTAACAAATGTATCCCCATAAGTGTCTGCTACAAATATATCCCCATAATAGTGTGCACCTGACAAATATGTCCCCGTAATATAGTGTGCGCCTGACAAATATACCCCCATAACAGTGTGCACCTAACAAATATACCCCCATAATAGTGTGCACCTAACAAATGTATCCCCATAAGTGTCTGCTACAAATCTATCCCCATAATAGTGTGCACCTAACAAATGTATCCCCATAAGTGTCTGCTACAAATATACCCCCATAATAGTGTGCACCTAACAAATGTATCCCCATAAGTGTCTGCTACAAATATATCCCCATAATAGTGTGCACCTGACAAATATGTCCCCGTAATATAGTGTGCGCCTGACAAATATACCCCCATAACAGTGTGCACCTAACAAATATACCCCCATAATAGTGTGCGCCTGACAAATGTATCCCCATAATAGTGTGCACCTAACAAATGTATCCCCATAAGTGTCTGCTACAAATCTATCCCCATAATAGTGTGCACCTAACAAATGTATCCCCATAAGTGTCTGCTACAAATATACCCCCATAATAGTGTGCACCTAACAAATGTATCCCCATAAGTGTCTGCTACAAATCTATCCCCATAATAGTGTGCACCTAACAAATGTATCCCCATAAGTGTCTGCTACAAATATGTCCCCATAATAGTGTGCACCTAACAAATGTATCCCCATAATAGTGTGCACCTAACAAATGTATCCCCATAATAGTGTGCACCTAACAAATGTATCCCCATAAGTGTCTGCTACAAATATATCCCCATAATAGTGTGCACCTAACAAATGTATCCCCATAAGTGTCTGCTACAAATATATCCCCATAATAGTGTGCACCTGACAAATATGTCCCCGTAATATAGTGTGCGCCTGACAAATATACCCCCATAACAGTGTGCACCTAACAAATATACCCCCATAATAGTGTGCACCTAACAAATGTATCCCATTAAGTGTCTGCTACAAATATATCCCCATAATAGTGTGCACCTAACAAATGTATCCCCATAATAGTGTGCACCTAACAAATGTATCCCCATAATAGTGTGCACCTAACAAATGTATCCCCATAAGTGTCTGCTACAAATATATCCCCATAATAGTGTGCGCCTGACAAATGTATCCCCGTAATATAGTGTGCGCCTGACAAATATACCCCCATAACAGTGTGCACCTAACAAATGTATCCCCATAATAGTGTGCACCTAACAAATGTATCCCCATAAGTGTCTGCTACAAATATATCCCCATAATAGTGTGCACCTAACAAATGTATCCCCATAAGTGTCTGCTACAAATATGTCCCCGTAATATAGTGTGCGCCTGACAAATATATCCCCATAATATAGTGTGCACCTAACAAATATACCCCCATAACAGTGTGCACCTAACAAATGTATCCCCATAAGTGTCTGCTACAAATATATCCCCATAATAGTGTGCACCTAACAAATGTATCCCCATAAGTGTCTGCTACAAATATGTCCCCGTAATATAGTGTGCGCCTGACAAATCTATCCCCATAAGTGTCTGCTACAAATATACCCCCATAATAGTGTGCACCTAACAAATGTATCCCCATAAGTGTCTGCTACAAAAATATCCCCATAATAGTGTGCACCTGACAAATGTATCCCCATAAGTGTCTGCTACAAATATACCCCCATAATAGTGTGCACCTAACAAATGTATCCCCATAAGTGTCTGCTACAAATATACCCCCATAATAGTGTGCACCTAACAAATGTATCCCCATAAGTGTCTGCTACAAATCTATCCCCATAATAGTGTGCACCTAACAAATGTATCCCCATAAGTGTCTGCTACAAATATACCCCCATAATAGTGTGCGCCTGACAAATGTATCCCCATAATAGTGTGCACCTAACAAATGTATCCCCATAAGTGTCTGCTACAAATATATCCCCATAATAGTGTGCACCTAACAAATGTATCCCCATAAGTGTCTGCTACAAATATATCCCCATAATAGTGTGCACCTAACAAATGTATCCCCATAAGTGTCTGCTACAAATATACCCCCATAATAGTGTGCACCTAAAAAATGTATCCCCATAAGTGTCTGCTACAAATATGTCCCCATAATAGTGTGCACCTGACAAATATGTCCCCGTAATATAGTGTGCGCCTGACAAATATACCCCCATAACAGTGTGCACCTAACAAATATACCCCCATAATAGTGTGCACCTAACAAATGTATCCCCATAAGTGTCTGCTACAAATATATCCCCATAATAGTGTGCACCTAACAAATGTATCCCCATAAGTGTCTGCTACAAATATGTCCCCGTAATATAGTGTGCGCCTGACAAATCTATCCCCATAAGTGTCTGCTACAAATATACCCCCATAATAGTGTGCACCTAACAAATGTATCCCCATAAGTGTCTGCTACAAAAATATCCCCATAATAGTGTGCACCTGACAAATGTATCCCCATAAGTGTCTGCTACAAATATACCCCCATAATAGTGTGCACCTAACAAATGTATCCCCATAAGTGTCTGCTACAAATATACCCCCATAATAGTGTGCACCTAACAAATGTATCCCCATAAGTGTCTGCTACAAATCTATCCCCATAATAGTGTGCACCTAACAAATGTATCCCCATAAGTGTCTGCTACAAATCTATCCCCATAATAGTGTGCACCTAACAAATGTATCCCCATAAGTGTCTGCTACAAATATACCCCCATAATAGTGTGCGCCTGACAAATGTATCCCCATAATAGTGTGCACCTAACAAATGTATCCCCATAAGTGTCTGCTACAAATATATCCCCATAATAGTGTGCACCTAACAAATGTATCCCCATAAGTGTCTGCTACAAATATATCCCCATAATAGTGTGCACCTAACAAATGTATCCCCATAAGTGTCTGCTACAAATATACCCCCATAATAGTGTGCACCTAACAAATGTATCCCCATAAGTGTCTGCTACAAATATGTCCCCATAATAGTGTGCACCTGACAAATATGTCCCCGTAATATAGTGTGCGCCTGACAAATATACCCCCATAACAGTGTGCACCTAACAAATATACCCCCATAATAGTGTGCACCTAACAAATGTATCCCCATAAGTGTCTGCTACAAATATATCCCCATAATAGTGTGCACCTAACAAATGTATCCCCATAAGTGTCTGCTACAAATATATCCCCATAATAGTGTGCACCTAACAAATGTATCCCCATAAGTGTCTGCTACAAATATACCCCCATAACAGTGTGCACCTAACAAATGTATCCCCATAAGTGTCTGCTACAAATATATCCCCATAATAGTGTGCACCTAACAAATGTATCCCCATAAGTGTCTGCTACAAATATACCCCCATAACAGTGTGCACCTAACAAATGTATCCCCATAAGTGTCTGCTACAAATCTATCCCCATAATAGTGTGCACCTAACAAATGTATCCCCATAAGTGTCTGCTACAAATCTATCCCCATAATAGTGTGCACCTAACAAATGTATCCCCATAAGTGTCTGCTACAAATATACCCCCATAATAGTGTGCGCCTGACAAATGTATCCCCATAATAGTGTGCACCTAACAAATGTATCCCCATAAGTGTCTGCTACAAATATACCCCCATAATAGTGTGCACCTAACAAATGTATCCCCATAAGTGTCTGCTACAAATCTATCCCCATAATAGTGTGCACCTAACAAATGTATCCCCATAAGTGTCTGCTACAAATATGTCCCCATAATAGTGTGCACCTAAGAAATGTATCCCCATAATAGTGTGCACCTAACAAATGTATCCCCATAATAGTGTGCACCTAACAAATGTACCCCCATAATAGTGTGCACCTAACAAATGTATCCCCATAAGTGTCTGCTACAAATATATCCCCATAACAGTGTGCACCTAACAAATGTATCCCCATAAGTGTCTGCTACAAATATACCCCCATAACAGTGTGCACCTAACAAATGTATCCCCATAAGTGTCTGCTACAAATATATCCCCATAATAGTGTGCACCTAACAAATGTATCCCCATAAGTGTCTGCTACAAATATATCCCCATAATAGTGTGCACCTAACAAATGTATCCCCATAAGTGTCTGCTACAAATATATCCCCATAATAGTGTGCGCCTGACAAATGTATCCCCATAAGTGTCTGCTACAAATCTATCCCCATAATAGTGTGCACCTAACAAATGTATCCCCATAAGTGTCTGCTACAAATATATCCCCATAATAGTGTGCACCTAACAAATGTATCCCATTAAGTGTCTGCTACAAATATATCCCCATAATAGTGTGCACCTAACAAATGTATCCCATTAAGTGTCTGCTACAAATATATCCCCATAATAGTGTGCACCTAACAAATGTATCCCCATAATAGTGTGCACCTAACAAATGTATCCCCATAATAGTGTGCACCTAACAAATGTATCCCCATAAGTGTCTGCTACAAATATATCCCCATAATAGTGTGCGCCTGACAAATGTATCCCCGTAATATAGTGTGCGCCTGACAAATATACCCCCATAACAGTGTGCACCTAACAAATGTATCCCCATAATAGTGTGCACCTAACAAATGTATCCCCATAAGTGTCTGCTACAAATATATCCCCATAATAGTGTGCACCTAACAAATGTATCCCCATAAGTGTCTGCTACAAATATGTCCCCGTAATATAGTGTGCGCCTGACAAATATATCCCCATAATATAGTGTGCACCTAACAAATATACCCCCATAACAGTGTGCACCTAACAAATGTATCCCCATAAGTGTCTGCTACAAATATATCCCCATAATAGTGTGCACCTAACAAATGTATCCCCATAAGTGTCTGCTACAAATATGTCCCCGTAATATAGTGTGCGCCTGACAAATCTATCCCCATAAGTGTCTGCTACAAATATACCCCCATAATAGTGTGCACCTAACAAATGTATCCCCATAAGTGTCTGCTACAAATATACCCCCATAATAGTGTGCACCTAACAAATGTATCCCCATAAGTGTCTGCTACAAATCTATCCCCATAATAGTGTGCACCTAACAAATGTATCCCCATAAGTGTCTGCTACAAATATACCCCCATAATAGTGTGCGCCTGACAAATGTATCCCCATAATAGTGTGCACCTAACAAATGTATCCCCATAAGTGTCTGCTACAAATATATCCCCATAATAGTGTGCACCTAACAAATGTATCCCCATAAGTGTCTGCTACAAATATATCCCCATAATAGTGTGCACCTAACAAATGTATCCCCATAAGTGTCTGCTACAAATATACCCCCATAATAGTGTGCACCTAACAAATGTATCCCCATAAGTGTCTGCTACAAATATGTCCCCATAATAGTGTGCACCTGACAAATATGTCCCCGTAATATAGTGTGCGCCTGACAAATATACCCCCATAACAGTGTGCACCTAACAAATATACCCCCATAATAGTGTGCACCTAACAAATGTATCCCCATAAGTGTCTGCTACAAATCTATCCCCATAATAGTGTGCACCTAACAAATGTATCCCCATAAGTGTCTGCTACAAATCTATCCCCATAATAGTGTGCACCTAACAAATGTATCCCCATAAGTGTCTGCTACAAATATACCCCCATAATAGTGTGCGCCTGACAAATGTATCCCCATAATAGTGTGCACCTAACAAATGTATCCCCATAAGTGTCTGCTACAAATATACCCCCATAATAGTGTGCACCTAACAAATGTATCCCCATAAGTGTCTGCTACAAATCTATCCCCATAATAGTGTGCACCTAACAAATGTATCCCCATAAGTGTCTGCTACAAATATGTCCCCATAATAGTGTGCACCTAAGAAATGTATCCCCATAATAGTGTGCACCTAACAAATGTATCCCCATAATAGTGTGCACCTAACAAATGTACCCCCATAATAGTGTGCACCTAACAAATGTATCCCCATAAGTGTCTGCTACAAATATATCCCCATAACAGTGTGCACCTAACAAATGTATCCCCATAAGTGTCTGCTACAAATATACCCCCATAACAGTGTGCACCTAACAAATGTATCCCCATAAGTGTCTGCTACAAATATATCCCCATAATAGTGTGCACCTAACAAATGTATCCCCATAAGTGTCTGCTACAAATATATCCCCATAATAGTGTGCACCTGACAAATATGTCCCCGTAATATAGTGTGCGCCTGACAAATATACCCCCATAACAGTGTGCACCTAACAAATATACCCCCATAATAGTGTGCACCTAACAAATGTATCCCCATAAGTGTCTGCTACAAATATATCCCCATAATAGTGTGCACCTAACAAATGTATCCCCATAAGTGTCTGCTACAAATATATCCCCATAATAGTGTGCACCTAACAAATGTATCCCCATAAGTGTCTGCTACAAATATATCCCCATAATAGTGTGCACCTAACAAATGTATCCCCATAATAGTGTGCACCTAACAAATGTATCCCCATAATAGTGTGCACCTAACAAATGTATCCCCATAAGTGTCTGCTACAAATATATCGCCATAATAGTGTGCGCCTGACAAATGTATCCCCGTAATATAGTGTGCGCCTGACAAATATACCCCCATAACAGTGTGCACCTAACAAATGTATCCCCATAATAGTGTGCACCTAACAAATGTATCCCCATAAGTGTCTGCTACAAATATATCCCCATAATAGTGTGCGCCTGACAAATGTATCCCCGTAATATAGTGTGCACCTAACAAATATATCCCCATAACAGTGTGCACCTAACAAATGTATCCCCATAAGTGTCTGCTACAAATATGTCCCCGTAATATAGTGTGCGCCTGACAAATATATCCCCATAATAGTGTGCACCTAACAAATGTATCCCCATAAGTGTCTGCTACAAATATATCCCCATAATAGTGTGCGCCTGACAAATGTATCCCCGTAATATAGTGTGCACCTAACAAATATATCCCCATAACAGTGTGCACCTAACAAATGTACCCCCATAATAGTGTGCACCTAACAAATGTATCCCCATAAGTGTCTGCTACAAATATATCCCCATAACAGTGTGCACCTAACAAATGTATCCCCATAAGTGTCTGCTACAAATATACCCCCATAACAGTGTGCACCTAACAAATGTATCCCCATAAGTGTCTGCTACAAATATATCCCCATAATAGTGTGCACCTAACAAATGTATCCCCATAAGTGTCTGCTACAAATATATCCCCATAATAGTGTGCACCTGACAAATATGTCCCCGTAATATAGTGTGCGCCTGACAAATATACCCCCATAACAGTGTGCACCTAACAAATATACCCCCATAATAGTGTGCACCTAACAAATGTATCCCCATAAGTGTCTGCTACAAATATATCCCCATAATAGTGTGCACCTAACAAATGTATCCCCATAAGTGTCTGCTACAAATATATCCCCATAATAGTGTGCACCTAACAAATGTATCCCCATAAGTGTCTGCTACAAATATATCCCCATAATAGTGTGCACCTAACAAATGTATCCCCATAAGTGTCTGCTACAAATATATCCCCATAATAGTGTGCACCTAACAAATGTATCCCCATAATAGTGTGCACCTAACAAATGTATCCCCATAATAGTGTGCACCTAACAAATGTATCCCCATAAGTGTCTGCTACAAATATATCGCCATAATAGTGTGCGCCTGACAAATGTATCCCCGTAATATAGTGTGCGCCTGACAAATATACCCCCATAACAGTGTGCACCTAACAAATGTATCCCCATAATAGTGTGCACCTAACAAATGTATCCCCATAAGTGTCTGCTACAAATATATCCCCATAATAGTGTGCGCCTGACAAATGTATCCCCGTAATATAGTGTGCACCTAACAAATATATCCCCATAACAGTGTGCACCTAACAAATGTATCCCCATAAGTGTCTGCTACAAATATGTCCCCGTAATATAGTGTGCGCCTGACAAATATATCCCCATAATAGTGTGCACCTAACAAATGTATCCCCATAAGTGTCTGCTACAAATATATCCCCATAATAGTGTGCGCCTGACAAATGTATCCCCGTAATATAGTGTGCACCTAACAAATATATCCCCATAACAGTGTGCACCTAACAAATGTATCCCCATAAGTGTCTGCTACAAATATGTCCCCGTAATATAGTGTGCGCCTGACAAATATACCCCCATAACAGTGTGCGGCTGCCACAAATACTGCCGTAATACTACTCTATGCTTCCCATATACACACACATACCGTAATAGTGTAAGCCTGTCTTTCAGCACACACACAGTGTCGCACTGGGATGTCTAGGGCCCCCAGTGGAATTGTTTCTCGTAGCCCACCGCCAGGACCCCTGCAGATCAGCGGTACCGAGACAGGCCGGCTAAAGGTAATAACATGTTGGGAGCCATGCTGCTCACCCGCCATACTATGTGCACCACTGCACTACCTAAATCCACTGCTACACCCTGTATGGCAAGTTAGCAGCGTGTCTCCTAGGATTATTACTATTACCTGTAGCCATACTATCCTGGAAAAGCTGATCTGCAGAGGTCCTGGCTGTTGTACCCTCACAGATGTAATATAGATGGCCTATCCTAAGGACAATCAATATTAGAAAGATGGATAAACCCTTTAAAGAGGTTGTCCAGGAATTGGAGCAATCCATGTGTAAAATAAAGCCGCATACTCCCCTGTCCCCGGCGCTCCGCTGTCCGCTGCCAGGGTCCATTCAGTCTCATGCCGACGCCTCCTTGCTGGGAGTCCTGCACATCATGTGACCGCTGAGACCAATTAGGTACAGGATTTCCAGAAATGAGGCGCCGCCATGAGACCGAACACACGCAGGTGGGGACAACGGGGCTGGGGACAGGGGAGGATGCTTTTTTTTTTATATTTTTTTAATTTTGCACCTCCCCGGCGGCCGCCACAGGGGTCGCTCCAATTTATAGACAACCTCTTTAAAGGGGTTGTCTGGGCCAAGTTTTTTATTGGCCTCTTCACTGGTCCCCCCCTTACTGTATGGGGAACAGCGATGGGGACATTAAACTGTGTGGGGCAAATTAAAGGTGTTGTCCAGGGTTAATCTATTTTATGGCCTGAGCTCAGGATAGGCCACAAATTCCTGATCGGTAGGGGCTGACCCCAGACCGATCAGCTGTACGGAGCCACTTCTGGAGCCCGTTCTGTACACAACACAGGGCCGGAAGCAGAAAGCTCCATCCGCTGTATAGCAGCCCGGCGCCGTCACTGATCAGCTCCTACTGACTTCAATAAGTGCTGAGATGCAGTGAAGGTGCCCGGCTAATACACAGTGGACAGAGCTTTCTGCTTCTAGGCCCCGTATTGTGTACAGGATGGGCGCCAGAAGTGGCTCCGTACAGCTGATCGCTCCGGGGCCTGGACAAGTTATGCTTGGACAACCCCTTTAATAAACCCCCCTAATGTCCCACGCTTTATAGAGGTTGTCCAGTATAATTTTTTTTCTTTTTTATAATTAGTCTGGGGGAGGTGACCCCCCCCCCCAAAAAAAAAAAAAAAAAAAAACACACCTACTCGCCTTTCTCCGCAGCTCCGGTGTCCTCCCAGCACGGTCCGGTCCTGCAGCTCCGCTGTCTTCTTTGGCCGGAAGTCCTCGCTGGCTGTGATGTCCCAGGTCCCTTCCCTTAGGCTGCTGATTGGCCTCAGGGGTCACGTGATGTCACAGGTAGTCACGTGCAGGGGAAAGAAAACTACAGAGCTGCAGGACCGAACCGCGCTGGCCAGGTCAGGGGTCGGATCGGGATGTCAGGGGCCGCACTGGGCCCCTGACCAATGTATTTGCAAAATCAGCACTAATAGTCGGGGCCCTCATCGGTTCCCCAGTGGGCCAGTCTGACCCTGACTTTGCACATGTGTAGAGAGCGGCTGCAGTATAAAGCATCTTGTGCACATGCAGGTGATTTATTGCTCCCTGTTCACACCTGGATTAAACCTTTGCAATGATTTCCAGACTAGATTGACAGGAATAATCCACAATTTACCATCATTTTGTATCTGCAGTGGGCGGGTCCAACACAAAATGTCGCTAACAACGTGTAAACTGAGCCCAAACCACATATAAAAGACAGGACTACAGGCCTAGCAAAGTAAGTGCACGCCTAGCCGTGTGTTCCCAGTACTGGTGTCCATACATTCCATAGGGACACAACACACAACACACACTGCTGAGTTACCGTACACTGCAGCCTCCACAGGACACGCGTTGCGTTACCGCACAGTGCAGCCTCCACGCAGCTCCTGCCACAGGCTCCTCCTCCAGCGCGGGCGCTTCACCACCTGACCAATCACAGCGCGGAGTGCGCTCACGTGATCTCGGGTGCGGCGCACGTGCCTCGCTAAATGGCGCTCTATCCGCGCAAGGGATGAAGGGAAACAAGTGCCTGAGCGGAGCTACAGGAGGAGTGTGCGCATGTGCAGTGACAGCGGCTGTGCGTCACCTACAGGTCACCCCTAGTAACTGCCCATGGCCTGAGCGCCCTAAGTCCAACTACAAGTCCCAGCATGCCCCAAACCTAAACACCCCAAATGTCTGCAGACCCCGCCTCACACCCCAAATGTCTGCAGACCCCGCCGCACACCCCAAATGTCTGTAGACCCCGCCTCACACCCCAAATGTCTGCAGACCCCGCCTCACACCCCAAATGTCTGCAGACCCCGCCTCACACCCCAAAATAACTACAGACCCCGCCTCACACATCTGCAGACCCCGCCTCACACCCCAAATGTCTGCAGACCCAGCCTCACACCCCAAATGTCTGCAGACCCCGCCGCACACCCCAAATGTCTGCAGACCCCGCCTCACACCCCAAATGTCTGCAGGCCCCGCCTCACACCCCAAATGTCTGCAGACCCAGCCTCACACCCCAAATGTCTGCAGACCCCGCCGCACACCCCAAATGTCTGCAGACCCCGCCTCACACCCCAAATGTCTGCAGACCCCGCCTCACACCCCAAATGTCTGCAGACCCCGCCTCACACCCCAAATGTCTGCAGACCCCACCTCACACCTCAAATGTCTGCAGACCCCGCCTCACACCCCAAATGTCTGCAGGCCCCGCCTCACACCCCAAATGTCTGCAGACCCCGCCTCACACATCTGCAGACCCCACCTCACACCCCAAATGTCTGCAGGCCCCGCCTCACACCCCAAATGTCTGCAGACCCCGCCTCACACCCCAAATGTCTGCAGACCCCGCCGCACACCCCAAATGTCTGTAGACCCCGCCTCACACCCCAAAATAACTACAGACCCCGCCTCACACATCTGCAGACCCCGCCTCACACATCTGCAGACCCCGCCGCACACCCCAAATGTCTGCAGACCCCGCCTCACACCCCAAATGTCTGCAGACCCCGCCTCACACCCCAAATGTCTGCAGACCCCGCCTCACACCCCAAATGTCTGCAGACCCCGCCTCACACCCCAAATGTCTGCAGGCCCCGCCTCACACCCCAAATGTCTGCAGACCCCACCTCACACCTCAAATGTCTAAAGACCCCGCCTCACACATCTGCAGACCCCACCTCACACCCCAAATGTCTGCAGACCCCGCCTCACACCCCAAATGTCTGCAGGCCCCGCCTCACACCCCAAATGTCTGCAGGCCCCGCCTCACACCCCAAATGTCTGCAGACCCCGCCTCACACATCTGCAGACCCCGCCTCACACCCCAAATGTCTGCACACCCCGCCTCACACCCCAAATGTCTGCAGACCCCGCCTCACACCCCAAATGTCTGCAGACCCCGCCTCACACCCCAAATGTCTGCAGACCCCGCCTCACACCCCAAAATAACTACAGACCCCGCCTCACACATCTGCAGACCCCGCCTCACACATCTGCAGACCCCGCCTCACACCCCAAATGTCTGCACACCCCGCCTCACACCCCAAATGTCTGCAGACCCCGCCTCACACCCCAAATGTCTGCAGACCCCGCCTCACACCCCAAATGTCTGCAGGCCCCGCCTCACACCCCAAATGTCTGCAGACCCCGCCTCACACCCCAAATGTCTGCAGTCCCCCCTCACACCCCAAATGACTGCAGACCCCGCCTCACACCCCAAATGTCTGCAGACCCCGCCGCACACCCCAAATGTCTGCAGACCCAGTCTCACACCCCAAATGTCTGCAGACCCCGCCTCACACCCCAAATGTCTGCAGACCCAGCCTCACACCCCAAATGTCTGCAGACCCCGCCTCACACCCCAAATGTCTGCAGACCCCGCCTCACACCCCAAATGTCTGCAGACCCCGCCTCACACCCCAAATGTCTGCAGACCCCACCTCACACCCCAAATGTCTGCAGACCCCGCCTCACACATCTGCAGACCCCGCCTCACACCCCAAATGTCTGCAGACCCCGCCGCACACCCCAAATGTCTGCAGGCCCCGCCTCACACCCCAAATCACTGCAGACCCCGCCGCACACCCCAAATGTCTGCAGACCCTTCCTCACACCCCAAATGTCTGCAGACCCCGCCTCACACCCCAAATGTCTGCAGACCCCGCCTCACACCCCAAATGTCTGCAGACCCCGCCTCACACCCCAAATGTCTGCAGACCCCGCCTCACACCCCAAATGTCTGCAGACCCTTCCTCACACCCCAAATGTCTGCAGACCCCACCTCACACCCCAAATGTCTGCAGACCCCCCTCACACCCCAAATGACTGCAGACCCCGCCTCACACCCCAAATGTCTGCAGGCCCCGCCTCACACCCCAAATGTCTGCAGACCCCGCCTCACACCCCAAATGTCTGCAGTCCCCCCCTCACACCCCAAATGACTGCAGACCCCGCCTCACACCCCAAATGTCTGCAGACCCCGCCGCACACCCCAAATGTCTGCAGACCCAGTCTCACACCCCAAATGTCTGCAGACCCCGCCTCACACCCCAAATGTCTGCAGACCCAGCCTCACACCCCAAATGTCTGCAGACCCCGCCTCACACCCCAAATGTCTGCAGACCCCGCCTCACACCCCAAATGTCTGCAGACCCCGCCTCACACCCCAAATGTCTGCAGACCCCACCTCACACCCCAAATGTCTGCAGACCCCGCCTCACACATCTGCAGACCCCGCCTCACACCCCAAATGTCTGCAGACCCCGCCGCACACCCCAAATGTCTGCAGGCCCCGCCTCACACCCCAAATCACTGCAGACCCCGCCGCACACCCCAAATGTCTGCAGACCCTTCCTCACACCCCAAATGTCTGCAGACCCCGCCTCACACCCCAAATGTCTGCAGACCCCGCCTCACACCCCAAATGTCTGCAGACCCCGCCTCACACCCCAAATGTCTGCAGACCCCGCCTCACACCCCAAATGTCTGCAGACCCTTCCTCACACCCCAAATGTCTGCAGACCCCACCTCACACCCCAAATGTCTGCAGACCCCCCTCACACCCCAAATGACTGCAGACCCCGCCTCACACCCCAAATGTCTGCAGACCCCGCCTCACACCCCAAATGTCTGCAGACCCCGCCTCACACCCCAAATGTCTGCAGACCCCGCCTCACACATCTGCAGACCCCGCCTCACACATCTGCAGACCCCGCCGCACACCCCAAATGTCTGCAGACCCAGCCTCACACCCCAAATGTCTGCAGACCCCACCTCACACCCCAAATGACTGCAGACCCCGCCTCACACCCCAAATGACTGCAGACCCCGCCTCACACCCCAAATGTCTGTAGACCCCGCCTCACACATCTGCAGACCCCGCCTCACACATCTGCAGACCCCGCCTCACACCCCAAATGTCTGCAGACCCCGCCGCACACCCCAAATGTCTGCAGGCCCCGCCTCACACCCCAAATCACTGCAGACCCCGCCGCACACCCCAAATGTCTGCAGACCCTTCCTCACACCCCAAATGTCTGCAGACCCCGCCTCACACCCCAAATGTCTGCAGACCCCGCCTCACACCCCAAATGTCTGCAGACCCCGCCTCACACCCCAAATGTCTGCAGACCCCGCCTCACACCCCAAATGTCTGCAGACCCTTCCTCACACCCCAAATGTCTGCAGACCCCACCTCACACCCCAAATGTCTGCAGACCCCCCTCACACCCCAAATGACTGCAGACCCCGCCTCACACCCCAAATGTCTGCAGGCCCCGCCTCACACCCCAAATGTCTGCAGACCCCGCCTCACACCCCAAATGTCTGCAGTCCCCCCCTCACACCCCAAATGACTGCAGACCCCGCCTCACACCCCAAATGTCTGCAGACCCCGCCGCACACCCCAAATGTCTGCAGACCCAGTCTCACACCCCAAATGTCTGCAGACCCCGCCTCACACCCCAAATGTCTGCAGACCCAGCCTCACACCCCAAATGTCTGCAGACCCCGCCTCACACCCCAAATGTCTGCAGACCCCGCCTCACACCCCAAATGTCTGCAGACCCCGCCTCACACCCCAAATGTCTGCAGACCCCGCCTCACACCCCAAATGTCTGCAGACCCCACCTCACACCCCAAATGTCTGCAGACCCCGCCTCACACATCTGCAGACCCCGCCTCACACCCCAAATGTCTGCAGACCCCGCCGCACACCCCAAATGTCTGCAGGCCCCGCCTCACACCCCAAATCACTGCAGACCCCGCCGCACACCCCAAATGTCTGCAGACCCTTCCTCACACCCCAAATGTCTGCAGACCCCGCCTCACACCCCAAATGTCTGCAGACCCCGCCTCACACCCCAAATGTCTGCAGACCCCGCCTCACACCCCAAATGTCTGCAGACCCCGCCTCACACCCCAAATGTCTGCAGACCCTTCCTCACACCCCAAATGTCTGCAGACCCCACCTCACACCCCAAATGTCTGCAGACCCCCCTCACACCCCAAATGACTGCAGACCCCGCCTCACACCCCAAATGTCTGCAGACCCCGCCTCACACCCCAAATGTCTGCAGACCCCGCCTCACACCCCAAATGTCTGCAGACCCCGCCTCACACATCTGCAGACCCCGCCTCACACATCTGCAGACCCCGCCGCACACCCCAAATGTCTGCAGACCCAGCCTCACACCCCAAATGTCTGCAGACCCCACCTCACACCCCAAATGACTGCAGACCCCGCCTCACACCCCAAATGACTGCAGACCCCGCCTCACACCCCAAATGTCTGTAGACCCCGCCTCACACATCTGCAGACCCCGCCTCACACCCCAAATGTCTGCAGACCCCGCCGCACACCCCAAATGTCTGCAGACCCAGCCTCACACCCCAAATGTCTGCAGACCCCACCTCACACCCCAAATGACTGCAGACCCCGCCTCACACCCCAAATGTCTGCAGACCCCGCCTCACACCCCAAATGTCTGCAGACCCCGCCTCACACCCCAAATGTCTGCAGACCCCGCCTCACACATCTGCAGACCCCGCCTCACACCCCAAATGTCTGCAGACCCCGCCTCACACATCTGCAGACCCCGCCGCACACCTCAAATGACTGCAGACCCCACCTCACACCCCAAATGTCTGCAGACCCTTCCTCACACCCCAAATGTCTGCAGACCCCGCCTCACACCCCAAATGTCTGCAGACCCCGCCGCACACCCCAAATGTCTGCAGACCCTGCCTCACACCCCAAATGTCTGCAGACCCCGCCTCACACCCCAAATGTCTGCAGACCCCGCCTCACACCCCATATGTCTGCAGACCCCGCCTCACACCCCAAATGTCTGCAGACCCCGCCTCACACCCCAAATGTCTGCAGACCCCGCCTCACACCCCAAATGTCTGCAGGCCCCGCCTCACACCCCAAATGTCTGCAGACCCCACCTCACACCTCAAATGTCTAAAGACCCCGCCTCACACATCTGCAGACCCCGCCTCACACCCCAAATGTCTGCAGGCCCCGCCTCACACCCCAAATGTCTGCAGACCCAGCCTCACACCCCAAATGTCTGCAGACCCCGCCTCACACATCTGCAGACCCCACCTCACACCCCAAATGTCTGCAGGCCCCGCCTCACACCCCAAATGTCTGCAGACCCCGCCTCACACCCCAAATGTCTGCAGACCCCGCCGCACACCCCAAATGTCTGTAGACCCCGCCTCACACCCCAAAATAACTACAGACCCCGCCTCACACATCTGCAGACCCCGCCTCACACATCTGCAGACCCCGCCGCACACCCCAAATGTCTGCAGACCCCGCCTCACACCCCAAATGTCTGCAGACCCCGCCTCACACCCCAAATGTCTGCGGACCCCGCCTCACACCCCAAATGTCTGCAGACCCCGCCTCACACCCCAAATGTCTGCAGACCCCGCCTCACACCCCAAATGTCTGCAGGCCCCGCCTCACACCCCAAATGTCTGCAGACCCCACCTCACACCTCAAATGTCTAAAGACCCCGCCTCACACATCTGCAGACCCCGCCTCACACCCCAAATGTCTGCAGGCCCCGCCTCACACCCCAAATGTCTGCAGACCCAGCCTCACACCCCAAATGTCTGCAGACCCCGCCTCACACATCTGCAGACCCCACCTCACACCCCAAATGTCTGCAGACCCCGCCTCACACCCCAAATGTCTGCAGGCCCCGCCTCACACCCCAAATGTCTGCAGGCCCCGCCTCACACCCCAAATGTCTGCAGACCCCGCCTCACACATCTGCAGACCCCGCCTCACACCCCAAATGTCTGCACACCCCGCCTCACACCCCAAATGTCTGCAGACCCCGCCTCACACCCCAAATGTCTGCAGACCCCGCCTCACACCCCAAATGTCTGCAGACCCCGCCTCACACCCCAAAATAACTACAGACCCCGCCTCACACATCTGCAGACCCCGCCTCACACATCTGCAGACCCCGCCTCACACCCCAAATGTCTGCACACCCCGCCTCACACCCCAAATGTCTGCAGACCCCGCCTCACACCCCAAATGTCTGCAGGCCCCGCCTCACACCCCAAATGTCTGCAGACCCCGCCTCACACCCCAAATGTCTGCAGTCCCCCCTCACACCCCAAATGACTGCAGACCCCGCCTCACACCCCAAATGTCTGCAGACCCCGCCGCACACCCCAAATGTCTGCAGACCCAGTCTCACACCCCAAATGTCTGCAGACCCCGCCTCACACCCCAAATGTCTGCAGACCCAGCCTCACACCCCAAATGTCTGCAGACCCCGCCTCACACCCCAAATGTCTGCAGACCCCGCCTCACACCCCAAATGTCTGCAGACCCCGCCTCACACCCCAAATGTCTGCAGACCCCACCTCACACCCCAAATGTCTGCAGACCCCGCCTCACACATCTGCAGACCCCGCCTCACACCCCAAATGTCTGCAGACCCCGCCGCACACCCCAAATGTCTGCAGGCCCCGCCTCACACCCCAAATCACTGCAGACCCCGCCGCACACCCCAAATGTCTGCAGACCCTTCCTCACACCCCAAATGTCTGCAGACCCCGCCTCACACCCCAAATGTCTGCAGACCCCGCCTCACACCCCAAATGTCTGCAGACCCCGCCTCACACCCCAAATGTCTGCAGACCCCGCCTCACACCCCAAATGTCTGCAGACCCTTCCTCACACCCCAAATGTCTGCAGACCCCACCTCACACCCCAAATGTCTGCAGACCCCCCTCACACCCCAAATGACTGCAGACCCCGCCTCACACCCCAAATGTCTGCAGACCCCGCCTCACACCCCAAATGTCTGCAGACCCCGCCTCACACCCCAAATGTCTGCAGACCCCGCCTCACACATCTGCAGACCCCGCCTCACACATCTGCAGACCCCGCCGCACACCCCAAATGTCTGCAGACCCAGCCTCACACCCCAAATGTCTGCAGACCCCACCTCACACCCCAAATGACTGCAGACCCCGCCTCACACCCCAAATGACTGCAGACCCCGCCTCACACCCCAAATGTCTGTAGACCCCGCCTCACACATCTGCAGACCCCGCCTCACACCCCAAATGTCTGCAGACCCCGCCGCACACCCCAAATGTCTGCAGACCCAGCCTCACACCCCAAATGTCTGCAGACCCCACCTCACACCCCAAATGACTGCAGACCCCGCCTCACACCCCAAATGTCTGCAGACCCCGCCTCACACCCCAAATGTCTGCAGACCCCGCCTCACACCCCAAATGTCTGCAGACCCCGCCTCACACATCTGCAGACCCCGCCTCACACCCCAAATGTCTGCAGACCCCGCCTCACACATCTGCAGACCCCGCCGCACACCTCAAATGACTGCAGACCCCACCTCACACCCCAAATGTCTGCAGACCCTTCCTCACACCCCAAATGTCTGCAGACCCCGCCTCACACCCCAAATGTCTGCAGACCCCGCCGCACACCCCAAATGTCTGCAGACCCTGCCTCACACCCCAAATGTCTGCAGACCCCGCCTCACACCCCAAATGTCTGCAGACCCCGCCTCACACCCCATATGTCTGCAGACCCCGCCTCACACCCCAAATGTCTGCAGACCCCGCCTCACACCCCATATGTCTGCAGACCCCGCCTCACACCCCAAATGTCTGCAGACCCCGCCTCACACCCCAAATGTCTGCAGACCCCGCCTCACACATCTGCAGACCCCGCCTCACACCCCAAATGTCTGCAGACCTCGCCTCACACCCCAAATGTCTGCAGACCCCGCCTCACACATCTGCAGACCCCGCCGCACACCCCAAATGTCTGCAGACCCCACCTCACACCCCAAATGTCTGCAGACCCCACCTCACACCCCAAATGACTGCAGACCCTTCCTCACACCCCAAATGTCTGCAGACCCAGCCTCACACCCCAAATGTCTGCAGACCCTGCCTCACACCCCAAATGTCTGCAGACCCCGCCTCACACCCCAAATGTCTGCAGACCCCACCTCACACCCCAAATGTCTGCAGACCCCGCCTCACACCCCAAATGTCTGCAGACCCTGCCTCACACCCCAAATTTCTGCAGACCCCGCCTCACACCCCAAATGTCTGCAGACCCCGCCTCACACCCCAAATGTCTGCAGACCCCGCCTCACACCCCAAATGTCTGCAGACCCCTCCTCACACCTCAAAATGACTGCAGACCCCGCCTCACACCCCAAATGTCTGCAGACCCCGCCTCACACCTCAAAATGACTGCAGACCCCGCCTCACACCCCAAATGTCTGCAGACCCCGCCTCACACCCCAAATGTCTGCAGACCCCGCCTCACACCTCAAAATGACTGCAGACCCCGCCTCACACCCCAAATGTCTGCAGACCCCGCCTCACACCCCAAATGTCTGCAGACCCCGCCTCACACCCCAAATGTCTGCAGACCCCGCCTCACACCCCAAATGTCTGCAGACCCCGCCTCACACCCCAAATGTCTGCAGACCCCTCCTCACACCTCAAAATGACTGCAGACCCCGCCTCACACCCCAAATGTCTGCAGACCCCGCCTCACACCTCAAAATGACTGCAGACCCCGCCTCACACCCCAAATGTCTGCAGACCCCGCCTCACACCTCAAAATGACTGCAGACCCCGCCTCACACCCCAAATGTCTGCAGACCCCACCTCACACCCCAAATGACTGCAGACCCTTCCTCACACCCCAAATGTCTGCAGACCCCGCCTCACACCCCAAATGTCTGCAGACCCTGCCTCACACCCCAAATGTCTGCAGACCCCGCCTCACACCCCAAATGTCTGCAGACCCCGCCTCACACCCCAAATGTCTGCAGACCCCCGCCTCACACCCCAAATGTCTGCAGACCCCGCCTCACACCCCATATGTCTGCAGACCTCGCCTCACACCTCAAAATGACTGCAGACCCCGCCTCACACCCCAAATGTCTGCAGACCCCGCCTCACACCCCAAATGTCTGCAGACCCCGCCTCACACCTCAAAATGACTGCAGACCCCGCCTCACACCCCAAATGTCTGCAGACCCCGCCTCACACCTCAAAATGACTGCAGACCCCGCCTCACACCCCAAATGTCTGCAGACCCCGCCTCACACCCCAAATGTCTGCAGACCCCGCCTCACACCCCATATGTCTGCAGACCTCGCCTCACACCCCAAATGTCTGCAGACCCCGCCTCACACCCCAAATGTCTGCAGACTCCGCCTCACACCCCAAATGTCTGCAGACCCCGCCTCACACCCCATATGTCTGCAGACCTCGCCTCACACCTCAAAATGACTGCAGACCCCGCCTCACACCCCAAATGTCTGCAGACCCCGCCTCACACCCCAAATGTCTGCAGACCCCGCCTCACACCCCAAATGTCTGCAGACCCCGCCTCACACCTCAAAATGACTGCAGACCCCGCCTCACACCCCAAATGTCTGCAGACCCCGCCTCACACATCTGCAGACCCCGCTGCACACCCCAGAATTATCACCGGCACTTCCCCCTGGCCTTCGGTGTCGCCAGCTAGCACAGTCAGAGGAAAGCTATTTTCTTCGGGGACCATGGCTAGCGCTGGCACTCCACTGTCCAGATTAAAAAGCTCAGGGTTAACCTTGGGTCGCCTTTCACACACCGCCATTAGTATATGGTGGAACCTTCTGGCTTTTCCACAGGTTCCAAGACATAGGGAAATCTCTTCCGATAATCACGCTGTGGAACAAGGACTTGACCACGCCAACCTGGTGACAGACTACACCGCAGGTAGTGTCTATAGTGACCTCTGGAATGGGGTATTCTCGGATTTCCCCATGGATGCACGAGACGCCAACAGTACGTCCATTGTATAGGGCGGGGTCTATCAGCTACACGCACCAGGGTCACCACACTCCCAGAGTCTAAGAGAGCAGAAACAGGGCGCACCCCCACAGTTACCACACACATTTGGGGATCACAGTCAGTTGCAAGTGGTGCTAGACAGGCAGGGTGAGTAAATAGAGAGACTCGCCTAGAACTGCTACAGTCCATGGGCTCCATTGTTAGGGGGCAGTATGCAGCTATATGACCTAACTCATGGCACCACCAACATCGGGTACGGGATTGGTCCCCATTTTGAGTTTTGGGGCTATAGGTCACAGTCCCAGCTGCCTGTTCCCCTTGTGTACGTCCTTCCATCCCAACCTTCCTCACACCCCTAATGGTGGGTTCAGTCTTACCAGTTCTTGGGGTGGCTGGTCTGGAGGGCGTCTGCAGGAGCTCCTCTATGGCTCAATACCTTTCCACCAGGCATACTAGCTGATCCGCCGTTGTAGGTCCTGCTTGGCCAACCCAGCGTTGGATTTTAGGTGGGAGTGACCAGGTGTACTTGTCTAAGACCACCCTTTCCATCATCTGTACAGGGGTGGTCTCTTCAGGTTGCAGCCACTTTTTTACCAGGTAGACGAGGTCATGCATTTGAGACCTGAGTGGGAGATTTTCTGAATAAGTCCAGTGATGTACCCTTCCGGTTAGTACATTCATAGTTACCCAAAGACGGGCCAGGATCTCACTCCTCAACATGGGATAATATCTGGCTGCTGTCTGACACAGGTCGTAATAGGCCTTCTCGGGTTCCCCGGTTAGTAAGGGCGCCACGACATCGGCCCACTGTTCCTTTGGCAGCTTTTCATGCTCAGCGACCCGCTCAAAGACATGAAGATACGCCTGTATGTCGTCAGTGGACATCATCTTCTGTAGTGAAGTTTGCACAGCCGCTCGAGCAGTAGATCTCACCAACGGGGTCTCAGCAGAAGATTCTCCTACCACCTTCTGAGCAACCAAGGGCTCAGTCGATACAGTCAGCTGTTTCATAAACATGGCGGTCATTTCTCACTGCCATTTCTCGGACGCCTCTATGTCACGCTGTTGACGCCTTTTAGCGTCCAGCTGGGACTGTCCAAGAAGCTTAACCAAGTCCTCCATGATGGCAGCGTCCTTTTTTGGCTCTCCTACCGCCTTCACCCAGGACATAAGATGGTGGAGGAAAAAAAAAAGTATCTGTCTCTTTAAGACTTGTTTTAAGCTGGGTTTGCCCGCATCCGAAGCACCAAATGTGGGAGGAATAAGCTCAGAGGCAGCCGCAGCAGACCCAGACAGTCAGAGACAGACACAAAAATTCTGGTGTAAACAGGTTTTACTCTGTGCATTTATTTTACAAAAAAAACAGCGAAACAAAATAAGGCTTAACAGGCAAAACGGTAACAAAAACCTGCTCGTCTGAGCTACTAACTATACAAGGAACACCCTAACTGTACGTGTGGCTTCTCCAGCCACACGGTCCACAAACAGGGCAAAACAATGGCAGCAGCTCACACTGGAGTCTCACCAGTGGTCAAAGTCTTAGGACAGAACCTCCTCCTCTCTCCAGGACCTGCAGTAGTGAGAACTGGCCAACCTTTTATAGGCCTTTAATGAGGCCCAGCTCACACCTGCGGTTGAAGGCCCCTCCCTAGTAGGAGAGGAAGGGGTTAACAGAAAGGCCTTCTCACAGCAAAGGTTTTACCTGATCTATCACACATACGGTGGGGATAAAAAGTATTTAGTCAGCGACCAATTGTGCAAGTTCTCCCACTTATAAAGATGAGGCCGGCCTGTAATTGTCATCATAGATAGACCTCAACTATGAGAGACAAAATGAGAAAACTAATCCAGAAAATCACATTGTCTGATTTTTAAAGAATTTATTTGCAAATTATGGTGGAAAATAAGTATTTGGTCAATAACAAAAGTTCATCTCAATACTTTGTTCTATCTCCTTTGTTGGCAATGACAGAGGTGAAACGTTTCCTGTAAGTCTTCACAAGGTTGGCACACACTGTTGCTGGTATGTTGGCCCATTCCTCCATGCAGATCTCCTCTAGAGCAGGGATGTTTTGGGGCTGTCGCTGGGCAACACGGACTTTCAACTCCCTCCAAAGGTTTTCTATGGGGTTGAGATCTGGAGACTGGCTAGGCCACTCCAGGACCTTGTAATGCTTCTTACGAGGCCGCTCCTTCGTTGTCCTGGCGGTGTGCTTGGGATCATTGTCATGCTGAAAGACCCAGCCACGTTTCATCTTCAATGCCCTTGCTGATGGAAGGAGGTTTGCACTCACAATCTCCCCATACATGGCCCCATTCATTCTTTCATGTACACGGATCAGTCGTCCTGGTCCCTTTGCAGAGAAACAGCCCCATACATGATGTTGCCCCCCCATGCTTCACAGTAGGTATGGTGTTCTTTGGATACAACTCAGCATTCATTCTCCTCCAAACACCACGAGTTGTGTTTCTACCAAACAGTTCTACTTTGGTTTCATCTGACCATATGACATTCTCCCAATACTCTTCTGGAACATACAAATGCTCTCTAGCAAACTTCAGACGGGCCCAGATATGTACTGGCTTAAGCAGGGGGACACGTCTGGCACTGCAGGATCTGAGTCCCTGGCGGCGTAGTGTGTTACTGACGGTAGCCTTTGTTACGTTAGTCCCAGCTTTCTGCAGGTCATTCACTAGGTCCCCCCGTGGGGTTCTGGGATTTTTGCTCACCGTTCTTGTGATCATTTTGACCCCACGGGGTGAGATCTTGCGTGGAGCCCCTGATGGAGGGAGATTATCAGTGGTCTTGTATGTCTTCCATTTTCTAATTATTGCTCCCACAGGTGATTTCTTCACACCAAGCTGCTTGCCTATTGCAGATTCAGTCTTCCCAGCCTGGTGCAGGGCTACCATTTTGTTTCTGGTCCTTCCACAGCTCTTTGGTCTTCACCATAGTGGAGTTTGGAGTGTGACTGAGGTTGTGGACAGGCGTCTTTTATACTGATAACAATGTCACACAGGAGCCATTACTACAGGTAATGAGTGGAGGACAGAGGAGCCTCTTAAAGGAGAAGTTACAGGGCTGGGAGAGACAGAAATCTTGCTTGTTTGTAGGTGACCAAATACTTATTTTCCACCATAATTTGCAAATAAATTCTTAAAAAATCAGACAATGTGATTTTCTGGATTAGTTTTCTCATTTTGTCTCTCATAGTTGAGGTCTACCTATGATGACAATTACAGGCCGGCCTCATCTTATCAGTGGGAGAACTTACACAATTGGGGGCTGACTAAATACTTTTTTTCCCCACTGTAAGTAAGGAATCTGGGAGAGATATAGCTACCTTCCAGAATCTTATCTGTCACCTTCTCACAATATATATAGATATATACACTGTATTTTTTGGACTATAAGACGCACTTTTTTTCCCCCAAATTTGGGAGGAAAATGGGAGGTGCGTCTTATAGTCCGAATGCATCGCCCCCATTCCTGCTGCCGACAGCTTTCTGCAACGGGGCTTCCTGTAGCTGCAGGAGTGGGGGCGATGCTGCAGGCCCTAAGTTTGTAGGAGAGGGTGTTCCCGGCAGCGCGAACCCATCCCGGCATCCACCGTGCTATTGCCGGGTCTATAAAGATAATGGCGGCCATAGCTACCTGTCTCCGCAGTAATGTACAGCAGAGACCAAGAGTTAATGCCCGTGATCAGAGTCCATTCTGATCGCGGGCATTACTATCTGTAACCCCCCGCCCCAAACTGTCCCCGGGCCATTTGGGTACCTTGTTGCACGCCAGGAGCCGACCTGTTCCTGTGACAGCCAGGAGACTTATGAAGGCTCCCAGGCCTGTCACAGTAATATTACTATTGCGGCGGGTCTATGAGCAGCTGCAATAGTAATGTAGTGAATCTACATTACAGATGTATTGCAGTCTATGGAACTTGCAATCAAATGATTGCACGTTCAAGCCCCCTGGCGGGGGCAAATAAAATAGTTTAAAAAAAAAAATTAAGAAAAAAATAAAAAATGAAAAGTTGTAAATCACCCCCTTTCCCTAGAATACATATAAAAGTAGAAAATGACTTTGAAGCTCATACATATTAGGTATCGCTGTGTCCGAAAACACCCGCTCTACAAACTGTACAGTGAACGGCATAGCAGGAAAAAAAAAAATCAAAAGTGCTGAACTGACGTTTATTTCTCTGTTTCGCCTCTGATTTGAATAAAAAGTGATCAAAGCAATAGACATTACCCAAAATGGTAAAGTAAAAAGTACACCTGGCCCCGCAAGAAGAGCCGCCCTATACACCCCGCACAGCGGCAGGGCCACCTGTCAATGTCGCCTTGTAGCTGGTGCAAAACTACAACTACAATATTTTTATAAATATATATTTATGGGGGTGCTATAAGGCTAGAGGATCTATTATATAAGGGGGTATGTATAAAAAGGAACTATTATAAATATGTGCCCCACTTTTTTAGTCATGGCGACCTTTTTTTTCTCATAGAATAATAAAGCTTTTACTCACCTATCCACGCTCCCCTGCTGAGTCCTAAAGCTGAAGCCTCTCTCCCTGCTTGTGGACTCCAGAGCAGGTCTGGTGCAGGGGCACGATGCAGTGATGTCATCGCACCCCGTCTTCTGCATAGTCCTCTATGTCAGAGCAGGGACTTTATGGCTATGCATAACACGCCGATACACTTGTAATTAAGGCTTCTGCGATCCGGGTCACCAGACTAAACGTCTGGTGCTGCAGATTCCGGGGCCCCTTTAGAGAAGGAGGCCCTGGGCATTTGCCCAGTTTGCCCCCCTCCCGCTAACGCCAGCCCTGGATGCAAGGTACCTGCAGTGACAGTTAATGGGATGGATATGAGAGCGGGGAGGCATGACTCAGACTACCAGAGCACACCGTTCATAGGGTAGTCTGGGAATCTGACAGTCATTTTACCTCAATTCATTTGTGACAGTGAATCGGAGGTACCGCTGGAAGAAAGATGACAAAGGAAATTGACATCCAACCTTCAATGTGAAATGTTTATGGGAAAACAGATGTTTGCTTTAATTCCAACAGTTCCAGTGGGTTCAATGAACCTTCAGTATCGGGTTCAGTATCAGGTTTTAGCTTCTCGGCCTCTTGGCTAAGATCAAGTGTAGTATCTGTTCTTATCAGTAACAGTCAGTAGGTTGGTTCCGCCAGAGGGAGTGGTTAACCCACTGTAGGGAGCCAACTGAACACTGCGAACATGAGACAGGGAACCACACCAGGGTTTTCTCCGCTGGCCCTGGGATCGAAGCCAAGAGGCTGGGAATGCCTTCGAAGGTCTCATAGTGCAAGTGCCTCTGGGGACGGTGACTCCGGAGGTGCCTTTATTCACTGGGCCTGGGAAACCCACTGAATTCGGCACATTGCACAAGCACTTGAACACACCTAAGGAGCACTCACCCTTTTGCCTGGTTTGCCCAGCAAGGGTAATTTTTTATAGATCCGGCGGATAGACCGGGCCAGTACACTGGCACTCTATTCACTTATTTATTCTTTTTTGTCTATCACGTTTTGTCACTTGTTTTGTCACTGTTTTTGTGTGGATGTAGGGATGCGGAAACCCTTTTGGGTCCTACCCGAAGTCTAGGAGTTGGAGTGTGTGGCCTTCGGGTTCCCTCCTTCTTTGCCCTCCAGTGTCTGTCTCTGCTTTTGTGGAGACGGACAACAGTTGCAGGCTCAGTCGTACTCTTGGGGTGGCAGCCCTTGAGGGGACTGATGCAAGTAGCTGGCTTGGCGGTACTCCTGGTGGTGGCAGCCCATGGAGGAAACCAAGTAAGTCACTGACCCTCCTGTCTAGGCAGTTGGGTTGGTACAGCTACCCTTACTCTTGTGCCTTTTGGCTTTGAGTTTGGGGACAGTTTTCGGAGGACCCTTTCTCTTTTGAGGGGGGTTTTGCGATAGACAGCATCCTTTGCACGTTTTTTCAGTGGCACCCGTCACTTTTTTGTCGTGCACTGGTGTTTTCGTTGGCACAGTTTTGAGACCTTCGATAATAAAAAAAAAAAAAAATCTGTTCTTATCAGTAACAGCCAGTAGGTTGGTTCCGCCAGTGGGATTGATGACCCCACTGTAGGGAGCCAACTGAAGACTGCGAACATGAGTCAGAGAACCACACCAGGGCTTGCAGGGGACCTTGGTAGATCGAAGCCAAGGGGCTGGGGAGGCTTTCGAAGGTCTCATGGTGCAAGTGCCTCTGGGGACGGTGACTCCAGAGGTGCCTTATTTCACTGGGCCTGGGAAACCCACTGAGTATGACACATTGCACAAGCACTTGAACACACCTTAGAAGCACTCACCCTATTGCTTGGTTTATCCAGCATGGGTAATTTTTTATAGATCCGGCGGATAGACCGGGCCAGTACACTGGCACTCTATTCACTTATTTATTCTTTTTTGTTTATCACGTTTTGTCACCTGTTTGTCACTGTTTTTGTGTGGATGTAGGGGTGCGGAAACCCTTTTGGGTCCTACCCGAAGTCTAGGAGTTGGAGTGTGTGGCCCTCGGGTTCCCTCCTTCTTTGCTCTCCAGTGCCTGTCTCTGCTTTTGTGGAGATAGACAACAGTTGCAGGCTCAGTAGTACTCTTGGGGTGGCAGCCCTTGAGGAGACTGATGCAAGTAGCTGGCTTGGCGGTACTCCTGGTGGTGGCAGCCCATGGAGGAAACCAAGTAAGTAACTGACCCTCCTGTCTAGGCAGTTGGGTTGGTTCAGCCCCCCTACTCTTGTGCCTTTTGGCTTTGAGTTTGGGGACAGTTTCGGAGGACCCTTTCTCTCCGGAGAGGGGTTTTGCGATAGACCGCATCCTTTGCACGTTTTTTGGTGTTTTCGTTGGCATAGCTTTGAGACCTTCGATAAAAAAAATTTAAAAAAAATCAGGTTTTAGCTTCATTATATTAGACCTTATTACAGCAGAAGGAGCGCTCCAAGAATGACGTGCAGGAACTTTCAAGAACTTAAGGTTAGACTGTAACGGGCACAGACTGCCATAAAATAGCCTAAGCCTTTCATGCCCTCTACGATATGGAGCGTTCCTCATACAAACATTACAGTTGTCATTTCTGTTAGATTGCTCTGAAGGGGTCCTAAATGACGGACCCCACTATTCACGCAGATTTTCTTGATAGAATATTCTTGGTAAATTCTTTGTAAAAGGAAACTTTCTTCTTCCCTGTATGTTGAGTCCTTGTGATAATGGTGATTGGTAGATGAATGAACTGACACATAAATTGGCCAATTATGCTCCATATAAGATATGAAAATTCACTTTTTTTTTTCATTATTCAGCCCAATAAATTCAAAGACAAAATGTTAATAAAATAGTTCCTATAATATAGAACAGTTTTTAACATGTATTTAACAGAATTGTATTATGGGAAATATTGCGCATTTGCATTCCCTTACGTATTTCTTGTGTACAAAAGTAAACAGAATATTACAATTTAAACCAAGGGAAAGAGAAGTATTTTGACCAATAGATTTCCATTAGGTGGTAGCGATCATTTTTGGTACCATACATGTAAAAACCATTAAACGGGTTGGATGGTAAAGATAATAATGATCTGAGCGGAGAGGACATTGCTGCAGACACAAACGTTACTTCCTAAATGGCAGCAGCGAATGCAAAGGGAAATACAACAATGGAGAAGGTGGACATGTTTGCTGGGCAGAATATTGGTCATATTATATAGTACACCATTGTGGTCTTCTCTATGTCTGCGGCAATGCTTACAGAATGCTGTTGTGTCTGACTTTGGCTTCTGACTCCGCAGACCGAGCCTGGTCCAGGCCTACACACTAGGACACATTTACAGACCTGGAACACGAGCACAGTCCATTGTCTCATCACTTATATTTATTAAAATCCACTCCCCAGCCTGGAAATCTACAAGCGACACAGCGAAATAATTACTGAAGAAGCTGAGAAGAATTACTTGTTCCTGCTCAAGGTCCTCTGCTTCTCGGCATGTTCCACAATCTCCTCTACATAAGTGTAAGTATTCCTCCTCTGTAGTGGGGACCCAGAAGGGATCGCGTGGAATGACCTGAATTCAATAAAATAAAATACTAATAAGAAATAAACTATTGTCCTAGTAGACTGTAAAAATGATATGATATTAAAATTGGGTCACTCCTCCCTCTCCTGATCTCAGTGGTAAATTACCTGTGCTACGGGGGTTGGCTAACTATACTAAAGATACTAAAGCCAGCCCCCATAGACACGTAGTTACTAGTGACATCAGCAGAGGAGGGAGGGGCCGGAGCGACCAGGGGTTGGGGGCTGGTTTCAGTCACATGACCCAGGGATTGGAACCATCCTAGAACCCCCAGGTCCATGAAGAAGAATCCGCCGGATACAGCAAGGTAAGTTTAAGTCCCCAGACAACCACTTTGAAGGGGTTTCCTGCAATTACATCAATTTGGTTAAAGCTTAACTCTATTGCATTAAAGAGAACCTGTCAGGAAATGTCTGCAGTCTTATCTGAGAGCAGGATGGGATAGAGGGAGACAATCTGAATCATGGGATATACAGGTTTATGTGAATTGGAGCAGGATGTCCGAGTAAATCCTGACAGGACTCTTAGGAGAGGCAGTGAGAGTCCTGCTTACCCCGCCCACACACAGTGACTAACAGCTCTCCCAGTATCAGTGTGTGTACTCAGGAGGTTTGTCAGTAACAGGACTCTTAGGAGATGCAGTGAGAGTCCTGCTTACCCCGCCCACACACAGTGACTAACAGCTCTCCCAGTATCAGTGTGTGTACTCAGGAGGCTGTCAGTAACAGGACTCTTAGGAGATGCAGTGAGAGTCCTGCTTACCCCGCCCACACACAGTGACTAACAGCTCTCCCAGTATCTATCAGTGTGTGTACTCACGAGGCTGTCAGTAACAGGACTCTTAGGAGAGGCAGTGAGAGTCCTGCTCACCCCGCCCACACACGGTGACTAACAGCTCTCCCAGTATCAGTGTGTGTACTCAGGAGGCTGCCAGTAACAGGAATCTTAGGAGAGGCAGTGAGAGTCCTGCTTACCCCACCCACACACAGTGACTAACAGCTCTCCCAGTATCTATCAGTGTGTGTACTCAGGAGGCTGTCAGTAACAGGACTCTTAGGAGAGGCAGTGAGAGTCCTGCTTACCCCGCCCACACACAGTGACTGACAGCTCTCCCAGTATCAGTGTGTGTACTCAGGAGGCTGTCAGTAACAGGACTCTTAGGAGAGGCAGTGAGAGTCCACACAGTGACTAACAGCTCTCCCAGTATCAGTGTGTGTACTCAGGAGGCTGTCAGTAACTGTGTGTGTGCGGGGTAAGCAGGACTCTCACTGCCTCTCCTAAGAGTCCTATCAGGATTTACTCGGATATCCTGCTCCAAATCACATAATCCTGCATATCACAGAGCTCGGCTTCTCTGATATGTGTATACAATTAAAGTAAACCTATTTTATGTAGGCTGCCGGAAACCACTTCATTGCTGATAGACCACTACTGTAACATATGTACTAGCAATGTATAAATAAAGGATTTCCACTTCAACAAGTGTATTTCAAAAGAGTGTTGAAATTTATTGTTCACACGTAGCAAGTTTTTATGCAGAGTGATGAGTGACGTTTCGGCCCAGTGGCCTTCATCAGACTCTACAAGATATATTATATTAAATACAGTGAGTATAAATGTGCACAGTCATATAACATTAGTGACAGAAATAAATATATTTCTGTATAAATATAGCTCTGTCCTGGGGAGCCCACTGGACCCAGTGCAGGTGGTGGGTGACAGAAGGATACTGTCCGTGGTGAGCTCCATGCAGAAGAAGAAGTCCCATCCCATGCATGAGACTGTGATAGCGCTGGGCAGTACTGTCAGTGACCGACTGCTCCACCCTAGGTGTGAGAAGGAGCGCTATCGGAAGTCTTTCCTCCCCACCGCGGTTAGGCTGTACAACCAACACCGACCTAAGCGGAGATCATTACACACAGAGAACTGAAATATCTCTCTGCCTGTTATATCCCCCCCCCCCCTCTGCTACGCCCTATCTGTCTGTCTGCTATTAATGTAATGCCTCTCACCTTGGAACATTCCTGTACATGTTGTATTTGTATTTGTATCTGCTTATCTTATCTTATCTTTGCTGCTGTAACACACTGAATTTCCCCATTGTGGGACTATTAAAGGACTATTATTATTATTATTATTATTATATACATATACTGTATAAGGTTTCAAGCAATATGATTAATATCAGTCTACACAATAAAGTCACCATCTTATTGTGGGTTTATTCCAAATACATAAATAACTTTCGGTCTAGTCATCAGCGTCGCTTGTGATGGTATCTGGGGATGTCAGGTGAAGGAAATTCGTATCAACAATATAGTACAAGAACTAATAAGTGTCATATTCTGGCCCGAAACGTCACTCATCACTCTGCATAAAAACTTGCTACGTGTGAATAATAAATTTTGAAATACACTTGTAGAAGTGGAAATCCTTTCTTTATACATTTTATGGAATGGGACCCTATTTCCACTGCTGAACTCAGGAGTGCAATCCTCACCTAATATACTACATGTACTAGCAAAGACCCATTTACACTGGGTGATGTGGCCATATTAGGGCTTGTTGTTTGCGGGGTGAGATGTATTTTGTAATGACGCCATATAGGTTGCTTTTGACTTATTGACTAAATTTTATTAACTCTTTCTTGGTGGATTAAAAAACCCCCATCAATTCTGGTATAGCTTTTTACCTTTTAATGTTTTTTCCGTGCAGCGTACAGCATAAGTAGCATGTGACCTTTATTCTGCGGGTCGGTACGATTACGGCGATACCTCATTTATATTGTTATTTATGCGTTACTAGTTTTGCAGAACAAAAACCCATTTGGGGAAAGAAATCAATTATTTTTGCATCGCCATCTTCTGAGAGGTGTAGCAAATGTTTTTTTTCAGTTGACAGAGTTGGTTGAGGGACAATCTGTGCTTTTTATGGGTGCTGTTTTGGGGTACATGTGACTTTTTGATAACTTTTTATAGCATTTTTTTTTTTAAGGCGAGATGGCAAAAAAAATCATTATTTCCTTGCTTTATTAATTAACTTATTTTCATACAGTTCACTTTTTTTTTTTTTTTACTTTTTAGTGATGTCCCACTAGGAGACCTGAACCAGCAACACACTGATCGCTGATTCAGCACTATAGACTGCAGTACACGAGTATTGCAGTCTATACAGGAAGTCAGTCTATGCAGAGGCATAGGCTGACTTCCAGAGGTCCCGGCAGGATCAACCATGTACTGGGGCTTCAGGCAGCCTGGGGTCACTGGCCATACCCCGGGCTGCAGAAAATAGAAAATGGCACCCCCTGATCTCGCTGCGAGGGGTGCCAAGGGGTTAAAACCTCCGATCGTAGCTCAGCTCCGACCAGGGGTTAAGGAGCAGGGTGTTAGCTGTATCTGACAGCTACCACCCGCTCCCGATGACACCCGCTGGCGAGCTGGCAGCTAATATCAGGTCCCGATCATGTCTCCATGGACACCAGAAGCTATTATTGCTTTGTTCATGCAGTTCCTGACCCTTGGGGAGACCCGATCCCCAATTTAGTAGGGTCAGTGTATAAACGTTGGTGCTGCACAAAGCCCAGCAAGCGCCGACGTTTATGTACAGTGGGCGGTCGCGAAGAGCTTAAGATACATCACAGGACTGAATAAAATATTAAAAAAGCAGCATTACCCAGAAAAGGGACAGTACATAAATGATTATATATAAATCGGTACTTGCAGAGTGTTATCTCATGCGTAGTCAATGCTGATATTAATAAGTTTTCAGATTCTGTCCTTCTTCTGGACAGTTAAACATACACACTGAAAATACTGACAATAGTAATCTTTCCTTTAATCTGAAGGTCGGTAAAAGGCAGAGAGCTATATGAATCGTTATTAGAAGGAAATCAGAGTTACGTGGAGATCTTTCTAATATGGCTCCTTCAGAACTCCCACCGGGCAGTAATGGGTCTGAAAATTTCAATGTTTTCTTCCTCCTGAAATCCAACTCGGCTCCAGACAGACACCTAACATCCGGCATGGGAGCGGGGTGTGCCTGTTATCTTAATGAGAACAAAACCAAACTGGGCCCATTTCTACAACACTACTGGTAGAAAATGGAATCACTTAATAATGTGTAAGATTTTACACACACTATTATAGCTGCACACAAGGCTCATACCAGATACCTGCGGCAAGACAAAACTGTATCTGGAAAAAAAAACAAGTGCTGATGGGATTTTTTTCTTTTTTGCATTAACAAGCATTACTCTAATAACCCAAAGGCTTTTCTAGCTGGGACACACATTTACCTTTAGGGACTCAAAGTATAAGGAGTATTAATTACAAGCAGTGCACATAAAAAGTGCCGCTATCCCTAATACTCATATTACAGCTGCCTTTTTTTTAAAAAAAAAAAAAAAAAAGCTTGGTTGGAAAATGAGAGCGAAATACAATCCATATATGTGGTCAGAGGAGCTTTCCAATTGTCTGAACATGTATGTGGCCGTGACCTCTGATATTAACTGTATAACAATTAGGAAGTAATAAAGAGCTCCCCCCTCATATCTGTGGACATTAATCTAAGACAGAAATAAGATTTGCATTATTTCCTAAGTGTAAGGGCAGTAAACACATGAAATATTAAGATGAATGAATTCCGGAGGGCTCCCGCCTGCCAGGTTTTCTACAATAGTCTCATTTGATGTGAGGGCTATTCAGAAGGAATCATTTGTTTTACCTCCCAGTGACTGAACACCATCTTGGGGCCGGCCAGGCCACTTGTCCTTTTTCTTATTTCATCAGCCAAGTCTTTCGGCCACGGGTAGCACTGCCTTGATAATGAACATGTGTGATCCTTCTTTCATCTCCTCCAACAAGACACGACCTTGTCTTTTAGACCGGACACCATACACACGACCTGCACAAATGTTCAAAACACAAAAGAGACTGTGAGCCAAGTGCTTTGCCCTGAAACACCATCATGCTATGAGTAATGTAGGAGCCGATCCGCCGAGCAAGTGAGATTAATAGTAAAAATATAAATATAAATCTTCTCACTACCAGCAAACAGCCAAAACTGGACCTTATTCAGACAATGCAGAGTTTGTCAATACTTAGTAATCTAGAGCCAAAAACCCAAGGGAAATATAATGGAAAGATTTATATTTCAACTCCTGAATTTGTTTTTAAATTACTGATGCAAGGTACGAACTAAGTCTGTAATGTGCAAAAGAGTGCTTAAAGTGAGTCTGTCATCGCAACCCAGCATATCAGCCTAGCCCCACGGAGAGATTGGTTGGGGTCACCTGAATCAAGCGGTTTTTTTCCCTGTTGCCAAGATATTGCTTTTTTTGTCAATATGCAAATGAACTCTTTGGAGCAAGAAGGGTGTTGCCATTGCCAGTAGTAAGCTCCAAAGTCACCTGCAAAAACAGTGACCCCTCGGAGACAGAGGCACGGATTCACAAGGGACCTGTTAGCAACATCATGCTGCTTGTGATATATAAAGGCTAAGGCCTTAGTCATACGACAGTCTTTAATGGTCATGTTCTGTGGACAGCACTTTGGCCTACAGAAGTCAATGGATCTGTTCATGCAGCTGTTTTTTTGGTTGTTTTTTTTGGCTGGGTCCAATCTGAGACAAATATATGAACATTTTTTACAGATATTTCCTAGACTTGAGTTGATGGGATCGGCGAATAAGAGCTGCCGCACAGATGCAAATCGGATGTGAAAAATGGATCACTGTATCTCTATTGCATGGACAAGAATCGGACCCTGTCATGTTGGAATAGGCTGTTATTAATGGCCACATACAGGTGCTGCCCAGCAATGTGCAATAGTTTGCATGTGCTGCCTGTAGCACCAACACAATGTCAAGCCAAAACCAACAGGAAAGAAAGCATAAAGAACTATCGCTACCCTTCTCTCTTTTCAATACTTGTTTTGGCTTCAAAAACTGCACCACGAAGATAGCAGAAGATATAAAAACCCAACCTCATAATGAACATGCATTAAAATAGCGCCGCCATCTACTTCTGATCAGTGACTATGACACAAGCACAACCATCAGTATAGGATCCAAAACAGACAATCCATTGCCACTGACTAATAGCAGGATCGCGTCACATAAATAACTGCACATTTAGTATATCTTTAAGTAAGAACAGCCTCCTGTGCAGTCAGTCCGAGAATCTAGCAATGATATATACAAACAGGCTGTCCGTATACTGCATAAGTATATGTGCAGTATATGGGCGGTATATGTGCATTATATGTGCGGTATATGTGCAGTGTATGTGCAGTGTATGGGCAGTATATGGGCAGTATATGTGCAGTGTATGTGCAGTGTATGTGCGGTATATGGGAGGTATATGTGCGGTATATGTGCGGTATATGTGCAGTGTATGGGCAGTATATGTGCAGTGTATGTGCAGTGTATGGGCAGTATATGGGCAGTATATGTGCAGTGTATGTGTAGTGTATGTGCGGTATATGGGAGGTATATGTGCATTATATGTGCGGTATATGTGCAGTGTATGGGCAGTATATGGGCAGTATATGGGCAGTATATGTGCAGTGTATGTGCAGTGTATGTGCGGTATATGGGAGGTATATGTGCGGTATATGTGCAGTGTATGTGCAGTGTATGGGCAGTATATGGGCAGTATATGTGCAGTGTATGTGCGGTATATGGGAGGTATATGTGCAGTATATGTGCGGTATATGTGCAGTGTATGTGCAGTGTATGGGCAGTATATGCGCAGTGTATGTGCAGTGTATGTGCGGTATATGGGAGGTATATGTGCGGTATATGTGCAGTGTATGTGCAGTGTATGTGCAGTGTATGTGCAGTATATGGGCAGTATATGTGCAGTGTATGTGCAGTGTATGTGCAGTGTATGTGCGGTATATGGGAGGTATATGTGCGGTATATGTTTGTTTGTTTGAGTTGGAAGGGACCTCAAGGGCCATCGAGTCCAACCCCCTGCAAAAGCAGGAATTCCTAAAACATCCCAGCTATATACCTATCCAGTTTCCGCTTGAAGATTTCAATTGATGAAGAACTCACCACCTCCCGTGGCAGCCTATTCCACTCTCTCACTACCCTTACTGTTAGAAAGTTTTTCCTAATGTCTAATCTGAATCTCCTTCCCCTTAGTTTCATCCCATTACTTCTCGTGCTGCCTTCTGCTAATGAGAATAGGGTAGATCCCTCTGCACTGTGACAACCTTTCAGATATTTAAATACCGCTATTAAGTCTCCCCTTAGCCTTCTCTTCTGCAAACTAAGCAGTCCCAATTCTTTTAGCCTCTCCTCGTAGGACATGGTTTGTAGACCTTCCACCATTTTGGTTGCTCTTCTCTGGACCTGCTCCAATGAATCGATGTCTTTCTTAAACTGGGGCGCCCAGAACTGTACACAGTATTCCAGGTGGGGTCTGACCAGGGCAGAGTACAGCGGAATAATTACCTCTCTTGATCTAGCTACAATGCTCGTCTTGATACATCCTAGAATTTGGTTAGCCTTTTTTGCCACCGCACCGCACTGTTGACTCATGTTGAGTTTGCGATCTATTATTATGCCCAGATCCTTTTCCCCTGTACTCTCACTTAGTACTATTCCTCCCATACTATATATGCTTCTTGCATTTCTGTTACCCAGATGTAGAACTTTGCATTTGTCCCTGTTGAATACCATTCTGTTCGCCTCAGCCCATTGTTCCAGTGTGTCCAAGTCCTTTTGGATGCACTCTCTCTCCTCTCTAGTGTTGGCCATTCCTCCTATCTTTGTATCATCTGCAAATTTTATTAGTTCCCCATTAGCCCCATCATCCAGATCATTTATAAAAATATTAAAAAGTACTGGGCCCAGGACAGAGCCCTGCGGCACCCCGCTTTTTACTTTCTTCCAGTTTGATGTATAGCCATTTAGAATTACTCGTTGTGCCCGATCATTAAGCCAATTGTGAACCCACCTCACTGATATTTTATCAAAGCCATACTTGATCATTTTTTCAATAAGAATGTTATGTGATACTTTATCAAAGGCCTTACTAAAGTCAAGATATACTATGTCCACTGCATTCCCCTGGTCCAACCATTCAGTGACTTTATTATAGAAGGAAATAAGATTAGTCTGACAAGATTTATTAGGCATAAAGCCGTGCTGGCTTTGATTAATTAAAGCCTTCCCATCCAGGTACCTAATTAAATGTTCTTTAACGATTTGTTCAAAGATTTTTCCTACTATCGAGGTCAGACTTACCGGCCTATAATTTCCTGGGTCGTCGCTATTCCCCTTTTTGTAGATGGGGACCACATTTGCCCTTTTCCAATCTAGAGGGACCACTCCTGTCTCCCATGACTTATTAAAGATTATTGCAAGGGGTTCTGTTATTTCCTCTGCTAATTCTTTTAAAACTCTAGGGTGTAAATCATCCGGTCCTGGGGACTTGGTTTCCTTAATCTTAGCTAAATGTTCTCTTACCAAACCTTCACTTATAATCAGCTTGGAGTCCTCATTCCCCTCATCACTATCACCATTAATGTTGATATTTCCATCCATTTCTTGGGAGAAGACGGATACAAAATATGAATTTAGTAACTCCACTTGCTGATCCACCATGTTAACTTTTTCACCCTTTTCGTTCTTCAGGACTCCAATGGTTTCCTTCACTTTTCTTTTGCTCTTAACATATCCCCAAAAACCTTTTACATTACTCTTAACTTCTTTTGCAAGCTTCAATTCGTATTCAGCCTTGGCTTTTTTAATGCTTATCTTGCAGAGTCTGCAAACTGCTGTATACTCTCCCTTAGATATAGCTCCCATCTTCCACTTGTTGTAAGTTTCCTTTTTCTTTTTTAGTAGGTTATGTAATTTTTTGGTCATCCATCCTGGAGTTTTTAGGTGATTCCCATTTTTCTTGCTTCTAGGTATTGTTAGTTCCTGTGCATTAATGATTTCCCTACGGAAAATTTCCCACCCCTCATGTGCATTTTTGTGCTTAAGTAATTTTCGCCATGGAATTCTACTAACCCTTACCTTTAGGCCCCTAAAATCTGCCCTACTAAAATTGAGTCTTCTAGTCTTTGTCTTCTCAGGTCTTCTTCTTCTTACAACCCCAAACTCGAGTATAGCATGGTCGCTGAATCCCAATGTCCCTGCTACCCTTAATTCCTTAACCATGTCCTCCTTATTAGTTAAAACTAGGTCCAGAATGGATGTTCCTCTTGTGTTTTCTTCTACTAACTGGGCAATGAAATTGTCTGCTAGAGAGGATAAAAATTTGATAGAGCTTTTACTCGTAGCTGTGTGAGTTTCCCAATGAATATCTGGGTAATTAAAGTCTCCCATGATAACAATTTCAAATTTCTTCGAAAGCGTGGTCATTTGCTGTGAAAAAATCTCATCCCTGTCTTCCGTCTGTCCTGGTGGTCTATAATAAACACCTATTATGATGTCCTTATCATTGTTTTTCCCCTGAATTGTTACCCAAATATTTTCCAATAAGTTATCATTTTGTAAAACTGTGATTTCCGTGGAAATGTGATCTTTTTTAACATACAATGCAACTCCTCCCCCTCTTTTATTAGTTCTATTCTTTTTGAATAAGTTGTATCCTTCCATCTGTATATTCCAATCATGCTTATCGTTCCACCAAGTTTCTGTAATACCAATGACATCATATTTTTCCTTCTGTATTATCAGTTCTAATTCTCCCTGTTTATTTCCCAAGCTTTGCGCATTTGTGTAAAAACATTTCAGATTGCGCTCTGGTACTTCCTTTTTCTTAATTTCCTTCTGAGTATCCTGTCTTAGGTCCTCATTACCACATCTAGTAACCTTGTTTAGTATATCCTTTAGCTGCATGTTCTTGTCTTTCTTTTTACTTCCCATCCCCTTCTCTTCTAGTTTAAAGCCCTCCTGATAAGTGTGGCAAGTCTTCTGGCAAATATGTGTTTCCCAGGCTTTGTGAGATGTATCCCATCTCTAGCAAGGAGTCCATCATAGAGGTAATTCACTCCATGGTCCAGAAATCCAAATCCTTGCTCTCTACACCACTGCCGAAGCCAATTGTTCACCTCTAGTATTTTATTCCATCTCCTGATACCATAACCATCAACTGGGAGAATTGATGAAAATACTACCTGCGCATCCAGTTCCTTCACTTTCTTTCCTAGATTTTGAAAGTCTTTACGAATAGTTGGTAAATCATTTTTTGCCGTGTCGTTTGTACCCACATGTATCAGCAAAAATGGGTAGTTATCCTTGGAGCTGAAGAGGCATGGAATCCTATCGGCCACGTCCCTAACTTTTGCTCCTGGGAGGCAGCATACTTCTCGTGCCGTTATATCTGGCCTGCAGACTGCTGCCTCTATGCCTCTTAGCAGTGAGTCGCCCATAACCACTACTCTTCTTTTTTTCCTCGCTACGCTATTTCTTGTTGCTCCCTCTTGTCTCTGGGTGACTTTTGTTTCTTCTTTTGCTGATAGATTATTCTTATCATTTTCATCAGTCTGCATAAGAGTTTCATATCGGTTACCTAGCTGTGTAAGTGGTGATGGCCTTGTGATCCTTTTGCATCTCTTGGTCACCTGTATCCATTTATCTGTCTCTGTAGGTTCACTCAAGTATTCTTCCCTTACTATATTTAGGAGGTTTGCTTCAGCCTCCACCACTGTAGGCTCTCTCATACTTTCTTCCCTTACTATATTCAAGAGGCTTGCTTCTGCTTCATCAATAAAAACCTCACTTTCTTTGATGCCTCTCAACGTCTCTATTCTTTCTTCCAACCTCTGCACTTTATCTTCTAAAAGGGCCACTAGTTTGCATTTCATACAGGTGAAGTTGTCTTTATGGTCAGGCAAATCTGTAAACATATAGCATATGCTGCAGCTTACCATGTGAGTTTTCTCCTCTTCCATATTCCTCTCTTCTGGCCGTGCTGGGCCGCTACTCACCGCCGTGAAGCTCTCTCCTGGCCCCACTGTTCTGGTCTGGGTGTCCGTGGCTCCTTCCCTTGTAGGCCGCACTGGGCCGCTGCCGCTGTTCACCGCTGTGCTGCCGCTCACCGCTGTGCTGCCGCCCGGCAGTAAGCCTACAGCTCTCTCCTGGCCGCACTGGGCCGCTGCCGCTATTCACCGCTGTGCTGCCGCCCGGCAGTAAGCCGGCAGCTCTCTCCTGGCCGCACTGGGCCGCTGCCGCTGTTCACCGCTGTGCTGCCGCCCGGCAGTAAGCCGGCAGCTCTCTCCTGGCCGCACTGGGCCGCTGCCGCTGTTCACCGCTGTGCTGCCGCCCGGCAGTAAGCCGGCAGCTCTCTCCTGGCCGCACTGGGCCGCTGCCGCTGTTCACCGCTGTGCTGCCGCCCGGCAGTAAGCCGGCAGCTCTCTCCTGGCCGCACTGGGCCGCTGTTCGCCGCTGTGCAAGCCCCTCCGCACGCTGCTCACAGCTGACTCTTCCCCCTGCTTCCGCACGCTGCTCACAGCTGACTCTTGCCCACGATGTGCAGTGTATGTGCAGTGTATGGGCAGTATATGGGCAGTATATGTGCAGTGTATGTGCAGTGTATGTGCGGTATATGGGAGGTATATGTGCGGTATATGTGCAGTGTATGTGCAGTGTATGGGCAGTATATGCGCAGTGTATGTGCAGTGTATGTGCGGTATATGAAAGGTATATGTGCGGTATATGTGCAGTGTATGTGCAGTGTATGTGCATGTGTATGTGCAGTATATGGGCAGTATATGTGCAGTGTATGTGCAGTGTATGTGCGGTATATGGGAGGTATATGTGCGGTATATGTGCAGTGTATGTGCGGTGTATGTGCGGTATATGTGCAGTGTATGTGCAGTGTATGTGCAGTATATGGGCGGTATATGTGCAGTATAAGTGCAGTGTATGTGTAGTATATGGGCGGTATATGTGCAGTGAATGTGCAGTATATGTGCAGTATATGGGCGGTATATGTGCAGTGTATGGGCGGTATATGTGCAGTATATGTGCAGTATATGTGCAGTGTATGTGCAGTATATGTGTAGTATATGTGCAGTGTATGGGCGGTGTATGCGCAGTGTATATGCAGTATATGCGCAGTGTATGGGCTGTGTATGTGCAGTATATGTGCGGTATATGTGCAGTATATGTGCAGTGTATGGGCGGTATATGTGCAGTATATTTGCGGTATATGTGCAGTGTATGTGCAGTATATGGGCGGTGTATGTGCAGTGTATGTGCAGTATATGGGCGGTGTATGTGCAGTGAATGTGCAGTATATGTGCAGTATATGGGCGGTATATGTGCAGTGTATGGGCGGTATATGTGCAGTATATGGGCGGTATATGTGCAGTATATGGGCGGTATATGTGCAGTATATGTGCAGTATATGTGTAGTATATGTGCAGTGTATGGGCGGTGTATGCGCAGTGTATATGCAGTATATGCGCAGTGTATGGGCTGTGTATGTGCAGTATATGTGCGGTATATGTGCAGTATATGTGCAGTGTATGGGCGGTATATGTGCAGTATATTTGCGGTATATGTGCAGTGTATGTGCAGTGTATGTGCAGTATATGCGCAGTGTATGCGCAGTGTATGGGCGGTGTATGTGCGGTATATGTGCAGTGTATGTGCAGTATATGTGCAGTATATGGGCGGTATATGTGCAGTATATGTGCAGTGTATGCGCAGTGTATGTGCGGTGTATGTGCGGTATATGTGCAGTGTATGTGCAGTATATGGGCGGTATATGTGCAGTGTATGTGCAGTATATGGGCGGTATATGTGCAGTATATGTGCAGTGTATGTGCAGTATATGGGCGGTATATGTGCAGTGAATGTGCAGTATATGTGCAGTATATGGGCGGTATATGTGCAGTGTATGGGCGGTATATGTGCAGTATATGTGCAGTGTATGTGCAGTATATGTGTAGTATATGTGCAGTGTATGGGCGGTGTATGCGCAGTGTATATGCAGTATATGCGCAGTGTATGGGCTGTGTATGTGCAGTATATGTGCAGTGTATGGGCGGTATATGTGCAGTATATTTGCGGTATATGTGCAGTGTATGTGCAGTATATGGGCGGTGTATGTGCAGTGTATGTGCTGTGAGAAGGTGACATGACAAGTGCTGGAGTCACGGTCTGTCAGCCCCCGGGTTTTGTCACATGGCTGATCCAGGGCGGGTTTTGAGTAAGCCCCAGCTCAGGTGCGGGTCTTGAGGCTCATTACTGGCCCATATAGACCTGCAGAGCCTGCACTTGAGGGCAGATCCTGGGGAGTGAGAGCAGTGTCTGGATCTGTCCTGATCTCCTCTGTTACAGTACCAAACTGTTTGCTGGTGTGGCTGGCAGACAGCCACACAGGTTAGTAAGGGTTATTTTGTTTAGGTAGCCGCTCAGACGAGCAGGAGTTTATTTATTTTTGTGCCTAAAGCTAAGGCTGATCTTGTTTTGCCTGTTTTCCTGAAGTGAAGGTTTACGGTATTTATTTTTTTGTCATTTTTTTAATAAACCTGTTGCACCTAAGTTTTCGTGTCACTGTCTCTGACTGTTTGGGTCCGTATCTAGGCTGCTACCGAGCTACCTCCCCCACAGTGCAGTATATGTGTAGTATATGGGCGGTATATGTGCAGTATATGCGCAGTGTATGGGCGGTGTATGCGCAGTATATGCGCAGTGTATGGGTGGTGTATGCGCAGTGTATGTGCAGTATATGCGCAGTGTATGGGCGGTATATGTGCAGTGTATGTGCAGTATATGTGCAGTGTATGCGCAGTGTATGGGCGGTGTATGTGCAGTATATGCGCAGTGTATGGGCGGTATATGTGCAGTGTATGTGCAGTATATGTGCAGTGTATGCGCAGTGTATGGGCGGTGTATGGGCGGTGTATGTGCAGTATATGCGCAGTGTATGGGCGGTGTATGCGCAGTATATGTGCAGTGTATGCGCAGTGTATGGGCAGTGTATGTGCAGTGTATGGGCGGTGTATGCGCAGTGTATGGGCGGTATATGTGCAGTGTATGCGCAGTGTATGGGCGGTATATGTGCAGTGTATGTGCAGTATATGTGCGGTGTATGTGCAGTGTATGGGCAGTGTATGTGCAGTATATGCGCAGTGTATGGGCGGTGTATGCGCAGTATATGGGCGGTATATGCGCAGTGTATGTGCGGTGTATGCGCAGTATATGCGCGGTGTATGGGCGGTATATGTGCAGTGTATGTGCAGTATATGTGCAGTGTATGCGCGGTATATACGCAGTGTATGGGCGGTGTATGTGCATTGTATGGGCGGTGTATGGGCGGTGTATGTGCAGTATATGCGCAGTGTATGGGCGGTGTATGCGCAGTATATGGGCGGTATATGCGCAGTGTATGTGCAGTGTATGCGCAGTATATGCGCGGTGTATGCGCAGTGTATGCACAGTGAAAATAAATAAATCAAATCAAACATACTCACTTGTCCCTGAAGTCTCCCAGTGTGGTCCAGGCCTGAGGCCAGAAAACACCGGAGCAGCAGGACCGGACTGTGCTGGGAGATTATCCTGGACAAATTATCCTGACAACCCTTTTAATATGTGACTGCTAAGGACATTGTCAGATGGGAATTCTAGCCAACCAGCATGAAGAGCGTAGGATATACACTTGGGTTACCTTTCACAGCAAAGCAGATACAAAACCCATTGGTCAAAGGGATGTTCACAGGATATGCCATAAATGTCTGCTAAATATAGGTCTTATCTTTAGGACCCTATCTCTAGAACAGGCAGCCCCTTAATGTAGTGTTCACTCTGCAATACAAAGCAGGATTGGAGACACAGCCGCTGTGCTACACTGTTCCCTTAAAGGATACTTTACTCATATGCAAGAATCAGTGCCCTACTTGTTGGATCTTAGGTCTTAAATAGAGTCTCAACCAAAAAACAAATTCATGCTCACACAAGAGTAAAAGTCCAATCATATAATTTATTAAGGAATTAATAAACACAACAACATATAAACACATGGGGGAATCCAAGAAAAGACCAAATGAAAAATAAACATATACAAAAGCAGGAAAGTCAGGAAATCACATAATGGAAGTACATGGGAGATCCAAAAAAGCACAATATAAAATATATACAGTACAGACCAAAAGTTTGGACACACCTTCTCATTCCAAGAGTTTTCTGTATTTTCATGACTATAAAAATTGTAGATTCACACTGAAGGCATCAAAACTATGAATTACCACATGTGGAATTATATACTTAACAAAAAAGTGTGACACAACTGAAAATATGTCTTCTATTCTAGGTTCTTCAAAGTAGCCACCTTTTGCTTTGATTACTGCTTTGCACACTCTTGGCATTCTCTTGATGAGCTCCAAGAGGTAGTCACCTGAAATGGTCTTCCAACAGTCTTGAAGGAGTTCCCAGAGATGCTTAGCACTTGTTGGCCCTTTTGCCTTCACTCTGCGGTCCAGCTCACCCCAAACCATCTGGATTGGGTTCAGGTCTGGTGACTGTGGAGGCCAGGTCATCTGGCGTAGCACCCCATCACTCTCCTTCTTGGTCAAATAGCCCTTACACAGTCTGGAGGTGTTTGGGGTCATTGTCCTGTTGGTCCAACTAAACGCAAACCGGATGGAATAGCATGCCGCTGCAAGATGCTGTGGTAACCATGCTGGTTCAGAATAAATCCCCAACAGTGTCACCAGCAAAGCCCCCCACACCATCACACCTCCTCCTCCATGCGTCACGGTGGGAACCAGGCATGTAGAGTCCATTCCTTCACCTTTTCTGCGTCGCACAAAGACACGGTGGTTGGAACCAAAGATCTCACATTTGGACTCATCAGACCAAAGCCCAGATTTCCACAGGTCTAATGTCCATTCCTTGTGTTCTTCTTGTGCTTGTTGCCTGTCCTTAGCAGTGGTTTCCTAGCAGCTATTTTACCATGAAGGCCTGCTGCACAGTCTCCTCTTAACAGTTGTTGTAGAGATGTGTCTACTGCTAGAACTCTGTGTGGCATTGACCTGGTCTCTAATCTGAGCTGCTGTTAACCTGCCATTTCTGAGGCTGGTGACTCGGATGAACTTATCCTCCGCAGCAGAGGTGACTCTTGGTCTTCCTTTCCTGGGGCGGTCCTCATGTGAGCCAGTTTCTTTGTAGCGCTTGATGGTTTTGGCCACTGCACTTGGGGACACTTTCAAAGTTTTCCCAATTTTTCGGACTGACTGACCTTCATTTCTTAAAGTAATGATGGCCACTCGTTTTTCTTTACTTAGCTGCTTTTTTCTTGCCATAATACAAATTCTAACACTCCATTCAGTAGGACTATCAGCTGTGTATCCACCTGACTTCTGAACAACACAACGGATGGTCCCAACCCCATTTATAAGGCAAGAAATCCCACTTATTAAACCTGACAGGGCACACCTGTGAAGTGAAAACCATTTCAGGTGACTACCTCTTGAAGCTCCTCAAGAGAATGCCAAGAGTGTGCAAAGCAATAATCAAAGCAAAAGGTGGCTACTTTGAAGAACCTAGAATATAAGACATATTTTCAGTTGTTTCACACTTTTTTGTTAAGTCTATAATTCCACATGTGGTAATTCATAGTTTTGATGCCTTCAGTGTGAATCTACAATTTTTATAGTCATGAAAATACAGAAAACTCTTGGAATGAGAAGGTGTGTCCAAACTTTTGGTCTGTACTGTATATATATATATATATATATATATATATAGTCTCTTAATAAATAGGGTGTTAAAGATCTTTGTGTAAAAAATACACCTAAGAACTATAAGGAAATGAACCATAAATCATGATATAATATATAAAATATGTGCTAAGGAAACCACGTATAGCATAAGTAAAACGTCCTGAAAAAACCCACCTAAGTAACAGACACCTCGACGCGCGTTTCGCCACAGGCTTCGTCCAGAGGAATGATTGTAAGGACATGTGCAATTGTATTTAAACCCCACCCTACCAATAAGGAGCCACAAAACACACCTGAATAAATAGCCCAGATAGCAAAAAAGATACCTGTAGCACATATGATATAAAGCACCGCCGCCATCTTAGAAGATACTGAGCATGCGCGAGCAACTAAATAAAGACGCGCGATATCATAGAAATAGTATAATATAATTGCGCATGCATGAGATAATAGGAAAATATTGCGGGTTCTGTGAAAACATTCACAGAACGTTATTAACAACCAACGATACACTGGTAATGCGCAGAAGAAAAAATACCACATCATAAAATAGTATAATCGCGCATGCTCAGAAAGATGTATTATTACCAGCGGAGCTGAAAAAATTACCATATGGAAATACACCAAGTATAAAAAATGTATAAACAAAGAGCATGATAGATACAGACCCAAAACAAAAAATGCACTCCTAAATCAATAGAAGAAGTACTATAACATGTAATTAGCATAATGACACATGCTCAAACAAAGGAAAAAAAAAACAAAGGAAAAAAAAAAATATATATAAAAATTATTATTATATTTGTTAATTTATAGTGTAGACACACAAGTACACTGTATGTTCAAATATATAAGTAAATAAATAAATAGGTATAAGAGGGATCAACGTAACAACACACATAAAAAACAAAACACATCACAGAATATATATAAATAGGTCCCAAAAAAGTGCAAAAAAGAAAAAGTGCCGGTGCGCAAGTGAAAAGTGGAAAATAGGAATAATTATAATGCAATAATTATGATACAATACAATATAATGTGTGCAAAAAGACAACACATAAAAATATATAAAAAAAAAAAAATAATAATAATTTTTGAAATGATTTGTGGTGTAAATTGGTGGTGATCATTGGTGTTTCCATAGGATGAAACATCAATGATCCAGCAAGGGTCCATAAGTGTGTAAACAGGAATCCAAAGATGTAAATCGATGAAACAAATCGAGCCATCGTGATTTGCGGACGATATGACAAATAGAGGACAAAAAAAACACATGACATGACTATCTAAAAACAAAGAAAAAAGACAAATTAAAATCAAAATCAACAAATGCAAATAAATATAGAAACTAGAGACAACGAAAAAATGATATAAAAAGAAGAAAAGAGAACACACATAAACCATAATGTAAACCATCCTTTTCCCTTTGTATCATAAAAATGGAGCAAAACTAATGCTCTCGTTAAGTCCTAAAGGATGGACCGTTTTGAGTCTATAGATCCACCTACATTCCTTTTGTGCAAGCAACTGTTTCCAGTTACCTGCTCTAGGTCCAATTTTTACATGGTCTATGACACGTACCAGAAAACCAGAAGGATCTGAGCCATGACATAATTTAAAGTGTTTAGGAATAGTTTTTAAAATGGAAACATCATCAATATCTGAAGAAGCAATGATACCTAGAATGTGTTCCCTTACCCGACAGCGTAATTCACGACTGGTAAGGCCCACATAAATAAGTCCACACGGGCACGTCGCATAGTAAACAACCCCCATGGACTGACAATTATAACTACCGAAAATTCTATATTGTTGTTTATTGTCAGAACTGGAGAACATGTCAACACGCTCTACATTACTGCAAGCAATACACTTACCGCATGGGCGGCATCCAGATTTGGGACCTATATCACCACAGGGGCTAACACGGGGTATACCTGAAAAATGGCTGTGGACCAGTGAATCTCGTAAGTTCTTTGATCTTCGATAAGTAATTGCTGGCTGTGAACCCACATAACGTCTTAAAATGGGATCCACCGTCAAAATGCCCCAAAATCTCTTAAGAATACGATGTAGATCAAACCATCTAGAATGAAAAGTGGTAATAAATCTTACCTTGTTGGAATCCTGTTTTGAACGTCGTGAATATTTAGGACATAGGAATTCATTACGATCGGAATTTTGAGCTCTATAAAAGCCCCTGTGTATCCATCCTTCTGGATAACCCCTTTGTCTGAAACGATTACTCAAATCACAAGCCGCATTTACAAAAGATGTATCAGATGAACATAAACGGCGTGCCCGTAAAAATTGGCCAACTGGAATATTTTGGATAAGACCTACAGGATGTGCAGAAGAGGAGTGTAACAGTGAATTTGTAGCTGTTTCTTTCTGGAATAATTCTGTTTGTATACTGCCATCAGCATCAATCCGTAATTTAATATTCAGAAATTCCATTTCAGTTCTAGTCCAATGGTAAGTAAGTTTGATGTTCTTATTGTTATTATTGAGGGACCCAAGAAAAATTTCCAACTCTACCTCTGTACCCTGCCAAATAAACACAATATCATCTATGTAACGACCCCAAAAATGGACATTCTCAATTAAGGGGATCGGTTCGGTGAGAAAAATGGACCTCTCCCATAGCCCAAGGAAGAGTTACTTAGGTGGGTTTTTTCAGGACAATTTATTCATGTTATACGTGGTTTCCTTAGCACATATTTTATATATTATATCATGATTTATGGTTTATTTCCTTATAGTTCTTAGGTGTATTTTTTATACAAAGATCTTTAACACCCTATTTATTAAGAGACATATATATATATATATATATATATATTTTTTATATTGTGCTTTTTTGGATCTCCCATGTACTTCCATTATGTGATTTCCTGACTTTCCTGCTTTTGTATATGTTTATTTTTCATTTGGTCTTTTCTTGGATTCCCCCATGTGTTTATATGTTGTTGTGTTTATTAATTCCTTAATAAATTATAGGATTGGACTTTTACTCTTGTGTGAGCATGAATTTGTTTTTTGGTTTATTGCTACTTGTCTCAAACATACTTTGTAATTTAGCTATTTGCCCATTAGTTTCCTTAAAGAGAGTCTGTCAGCAGTAAATGGGACCTTGTAAAGGAGATTCTAAAGCTTCCAAACAGGCATCTGATATTCAGCTTTGCAGCTCCATTTTCACACAAATTGCCCTTTAAATAATAATAATAGTCCTTTAATGATCCCACAATGGGGAGATTCAGTGTGTTACAGCAGCAAAGATAAGCAGATACAAATACAACATGTACAGGAATGTACCAAGGTGAGAGGCATTACATTGATAGCCGACAGACAGATAGGAAGTAGCGGGGGGGGGGGGGGGGGATTTAACAGGCAGAGAGATATTTCAGTTCTCTGTATGTAATGATCTCCGCTTAGGTCGGTGTTGGATGTACAGCCTAACCGCGGTGGGGAGGAAAGACTTCCGATAGCGCTCCTTCTCACACCTAGGGTGGAGCAGTCGGTCACTGACAGTACTGCTCAGCGCGATCACAGTCTCATGCATGGGATGGGACTTCTTCTCCCGCATGGAGCTCACCACGGACAGTATCCTTCTGTCACCCACCACCTGCACTGGGTCCAGTGGGCTCCCCAGGACAGAGCTGGCCCTTCTAATTAGCTTGTGGAATGGAAATGGAATGGAAATCATATGGAAATGAGAAGAATCTAAAACTTAGAGCAAAGCCCAGACGAGCTAAGGCAAAGCACTTCAACTGGCTATAAATAAAAGCTGAATTACACCGGCATGTTGGAAACTGTAGAACCAACTCTACAAGGGAGTGTGAATAGGTTTATAATCAGTTTACTGTTGACAGACTCCCTTTAAAGAGGACCTTTCACGTCCTCATAGATGTGCGTTATTAGATACCGCTAGAAAGCAGACAATGCGCTAAGCTTAGGGCACTGACGGCTTTCCTGGTATACACCTGGGCATGGCGATATCAGGGCCATTACTTTAGGCACCAATATCTCCCCACTTTCAGAAGGGCAGGCCTTACAGCGCAGTGTCATGGTCAGCCTGTAAGGAACTCCTCTGACAGTACAAGTCTATGGCAGAGTACAGCCAGGAGGGGACGGCGTTCCTCACAGCCCAATTATGACACTGAGACATAATACCTGCCCTTCTGACAGTGGGGAGATAGAAGTGCCAAAATGAACGGCACCCATATCTCCAGTGCCGGGGCTCGTACCAGGAAAGCTGACTGAATTCAGCGCCCGGTGGCTTTCTAGCATATATAATACCGCACATCTATGGGGACATGAAAGGTCCTCTACAGAAGTGAATGGGAGTTACGGAAACAGTATTGCACAGCAAGCTCAGCTGTATCTGTAAGCTGGGCCATAAGCCTGACCATAATCCTGGCCATAAACCTGACCATAATCCTGGCCATAAGCCTGACCATAATCCTGGCCATAAGCCTGACCATAATCCTGACCCTAAACCTGACCATAATCCTGGCCATAAACCTGACCATAATCCTGGCCATAAGCCTGACAATAAGCCTGGCCATAAGCCTGACCATAATCCTGGCCATAAGCCTGACAATAAGCCTGGCCATAAGCCTGACCATAATCCTGGCCATAAACCTGCCCATAATCCTGGCCATAAACCTGACCATAATCCTGGCCATAAGCCTGACCATAAGCCTGAACCTAAGCCTGACCATAATCCTGGCCATAAGCCTGACCATAATCCTGGCCATAAGCCTGACAATAAGCCTGGCCATAAGCCTGACCAAGGGCCTGACCATAAACCTGACCATAATCCTGGCCATAAGCCTGACAATAAGCCTGGCCATAAGCCTGACCATAAGCCTGACCCTAAGCCTGACCATAATCCTGGCCATAAGCCTGACCATAATCCTGGCCATAAGCCTGACCATAAACCTGACCATAATCCTGGCCATAAACCTGACAATAAGCCTGGCCATAAGCCTGACCAAGGGCCTGACCATAAGCCTGACCATAATCCTGGCCATAAGCCTGACAATAAGCCTGGCCATAAGCCTGACCATAATCCTGGCCATAAGCCTGACCATAAGCCTGACCATAATCCTGGCCATAAGCCTGACAATAAGCCTGGCCATAAGCCTGACCAAGGGCCTGACCATAATCCTGGCCATAAGCCTGGCCATAAGCCTGACCATAAGCCTGGCCATAAACCTGACCATAAGCCTGACCATAATCCTGACCATAATCCTGGCCATAAGCCTGACCATAATCCTGGCCATAAGCCTGACCATAAGCCTGACAATAAGCCTGGCCATAAGCCTGACCATAAGCCTGACCATAAGCCTGACCTTAAGCCTGACCATAAGCCTGACCATAAGCCTGGCCATAAGCCTGACCATAATCCTGGCCATAAGCCTGACCATAAGCCTGACCATAAGCCTGGCCATAAGCCTGACCAAGGGCCTGACCATAAGCCTGACCATAATCCTGGCCATAAGCCTGACAATAAGCCTGGCCATAAGCCTGTCCATAAGCCTGACCATAAGCCTGACCATAAGCCTGGCCATAAGCCTGACCATAAACCTGACCATAAGCCTGACCATAATCCTGGCCATAAGCCTGACCATAATCCTGGCCATAAACCTGACCATAATCCTGGCCACAAGCCTGACCATAAGCCTGACAATAAGCCTGGCCATAAGCCTGACCATAAGCCTGGCCATAAGCCTGACCATAAGCCTGGCCATAAGCCTGGCCATAAGCCTGACAATAAGCCTGGCCATAAGCCTGACCATAATCCTGGCCATAAGCCTGACCATAAGCCTGACCATAATCCTGGCCATAAGCCTGGCCATAAGCCTGACCATAAGCCTGGCCATAAACCTGACCATAAGCCTGGCCATAAGCCTGGCCATAAGCCTGACCATAATCCTGACCATAATCCTGGCCATAAGCCTGACCATAATCCTGGCCATAAGCCTGACCATAAGCCTGACAATAAGCCTGGCCATAAGCCTGACCATAAGCCTGACCCTAAGCCTGACCATAATCCTGGCCATAAGCCTGACCATAATCCTGGCCATAAGCCTGACCATAAACCTGACCATAATCCTGGCCATAAACCTGACAATAAGCCTGGCCATAAGCCTGACCAAGGGCCTGACCATAAGCCTGACCATAATCCTGGCCATAAGCCTGACAATAAGCCTGGCCATAAGCCTGACCATAATCCTGGCCATAAGCCTGACCATAAGCCTGACCATAATCCTGGCCATAAGCCTGACAATAAGCCTGGCCATAAGCCTGACCAAGGGCCTGACCATAATCCTGGCCATAAGCCTGGCCATAAGCCTGACCATAAGCCTGGCCATAAACCTGACCATAAGCCTGACCATAATCCTGACCATAATCCTGGCCATAAGCCTGACCATAATCCTGGCCATAAGCCTGACCATAAGCCTGACAATAAGCCTGGCCATAAGCCTGACCATAAGCCTGACCATAAGCCTGACCTTAAGCCTGACCATAAGCCTGACCATAAGCCTGGCCATAAGCCTGACCATAATCCTGGCCATAAGCCTGACCATAAGCCTGACCATAAGCCTGGCCATAAGCCTGACCAAGTGCCTGACCATAAGCCTGACCATAATCCTGGCCATAAGCCTGACAATAAGCCTGGCCATAAGCCTGTCCATAAGCCTGACCATAAGCCTGACCATAAGCCTGGCCATAAGCCTGACCATAAACCTGACCATAAGCCTGACCATAATCCTGGCCATAAGCCTGACCATAATCCTGGCCATAAACCTGACCATAATCCTGGCCATAAGCCTGACCAAGGGCCTGACCATAATCCTGGCCATAAGCCTGACCATAAGCCTGGCCATAAGCCTGACTATAAGCCTGGCCATAAGCCTGGCCATAAGCCTGACAATAAGCCTGGCCATAAGCCTGACCATAATCCTGGCCATAAGCCTGACCATAAGCCTGACCATAATCCTGGCCATAAGCCTGACCATAAGCTTGACCATAATCCTGCCATAAGCCTGACCATAATCCTGGCCATAAGCCTGACCATAAGCCTGGCCATAAACCTGACCAAGGGCCTGACCATAAGCCTGGCCATAAGCCTGACCAAGGGCCTGACCATAAGCCTGGCCATAAGCCTGACCATAAGCCTGGCCATAAACCTGACCATAATCCTGGCCATAAGCCTGGCCATAAGCCTGACCATAAGCCTGACCTTAAGCCTGACCATAAGCCTGACCATAAGCCTGGCCATAAGCCTGACCATAATCCTGGCCATAAGCCTGACCATAAGCCTGACCATAAGCCTGGCCATAAGCCTGACCAAGTGCCTGACCATAAGCCTGACCATAATCCTGGCCATAAGCCTGACAATAAGCCTGGCCATAAGCCTGTCCATAAGCCTGACCATAAGCCTGACCATAAGCCTGGCCATAAGCCTGACCATAAACCTGACCATAAGCCTGACCATAATCCTGGCCATAAGCCTGACCATAATCCTGGCCATAAACCTGACCATAATCCTGGCCATAAGCCTGACCAAGGGCCTGACCATAATCCTGGCCATAAGCCTGACCATAAGCCTGGCCATAAGCCTGACCATAAGCCTGGCCATAAGCCTGGCCATAAGCCTGACAATAAGCCTGGCCATAAGCCTGACCATAATCCTGGCCATAAGCCTGACCATAAGCCTGACCATAATCCTGGCCATAAGCCTGACCATAAGCTTGACCATAATCCTGCCATAAGCCTGACCATAAGCCTGGCCATAAGCCTGACCATAATCCTGGCCATAAGCCTGACCATAAGCCTGACCATAAGCCTGGCCATAAGCCTGACCAAGTGCCTGACCATAAGCCTGACCATAATCCTGGCCATAAGCCTGACAATAAGCCTGGCCATAAGCCTGGCCATAAGCCTGACCATAAACCTGACCATAAGCCTGACCATAATCCTGGCCATAAGCCTGACCATAATCCTGGCCATAAACCTGACCATAATCCTGGCCATAAGCCTGACCAAGGGCCTGACCATAATCCTGGCCATAAGCCTGACCATAAGCCTGGCCATAAGCCTGACCATAAGCCTGGCCATAAGCCTGGCCATAAGCCTGACAATAAGCCTGGCCATAAGCCTGACCATAATCCTGGCCATAAGCCTGACCATAAGCCTGACCATAATCCTGGCCATAAGCCTGACCATAAGCTTGACCATAATCCTGCCATAAGCCTGACCATAATCCTGGCCATAAGCCTGACCATAAGCCTGGCCATAAACCTGACCAAGGGCCTGACCATAAGCCTGGCCATAAGCCTGACCAAGGGCCTGACCATAAGCCTGGCCATAAGCCTGACCATAAGCCTGGCCATAAACCTGACCATAATCCTGGCCATAAGCCTGGCCATAAGCCTGACCATAAGCCTGACCATAATCCTGGCCATAAGCCTGACCATAAACCTGACCATAATCCTGGCCATAAGCCTGACCATAATCCTGGCCATAAGCCTGACAATAAGCCTGACCATAAGCCTGTCCATAAGCCTGACCATAAGCCTGACAATAAGCCTGACCATAAGCCTGGCCATAAGCCTGACCATAAGCCTGACAATAAGCCTGGCCATAAGCCTGACCATAAGCCTGACAATAAGCCTGGCCATAAGCCTGACCATCCCTGCATTTAGTCACAGAGTGGATGACAAAGACTCCAGTGTGGAGATGTCAGTGCAAGCATCATGTAGGAGACATTCACAGCATATCATCTGGATATGCCATAAGTGTCTAAGATGGGAAAACTTCTTTAAAGGGGTTGCCAAGTTTGGACATCCCCTCCCCATGTAGTGAACATGAAGAAATACACTGTTGGGCTTTGAACAATTAATTGTAATTTTTTGGTAAAGTATATGAGCTATTGCCAAGTCCCGCAGATCAGCATCTCTGGACACTACATTGGGAAGCTACCGAGCAATGAAAAGGGGCTGTCTATATAACATATGTCTCCCTTAAAAAATGTGAGGAGGACAGAAAAATAAAGTTTTTAAAAAGCTGCTTACGTAAATCCCCAGCCATCTATGGCGCTGGCGAATACCACACTGCCCTGATCTGGGGAGAAATACAGGTGAGAATCATCTGTCTCATCCAAGCCTGAACTCCAGTCATAGATGTGCTCTCCATCTGCCGTCTCACAGGTAGCGTCTTCTTCCAGGACCTTGGAGGAGAAAAGACTCCCAGTCACAGATGGAGACTAACGGTCAGGGAAACATTCTTTTTTTTTATATAACTGTAATTTTTATTGAAAAATTTTTCATTAACAAGGAATAAAGAAAAAAAAAAGAAAATGATCAAACAAGCAGGAAGCAATGAGGTAGGTAGAGGCTATCCGCCTCTTCTCCCTTAAGCAATATGTATTCAAATTAGACAGTAAACAAGGGAGGGGAGAATGAAGGGGTTAAGAAGACGAGGGTAGACCAAAGGGAAGGGGGGGAGGGGGAGGGAGAAGACTAGAGATCAGAGACCCTTTGATATACAATACATGTCCCAGGGCGCCCAGATAGCCCCAAAGGCCTCCCGGGAATTATCTAGGCCAGCGGTCAGATATTCAAGACTCCTCACATCCTTCATTCTAGCCACAAGCTCAAGACTAGATGGGGGACTCACTTTCTTCCAGTTTCTAGCTATGAGAGTTTTAGCTGCAGTACAAAGATGCAAGAAAAGCCTGGATGACTTATTGCTCAGGTGCCTGGAGAGAAGGTTCAGGAGATAAACCAGAGGGTCAAGAGGAACCTTTTGCAAAAAGAGAGCAGTTGTCAAAGTCCTGACCTCCCTCCAGAAACCTAGGATGAGAGGACACGTCCAAAAGATGTGGTGCAGGGTACCCACCGCAGTTCCACAGCGCCAGCACCATGGGGGTTTAAAGCATGAAGGAGAGCCGGAGTATGATACCAATGCATCAACAGCTTATACTGCGCTTCCCTAAATGTAATGCACTGAGATGATTTCTGGGCCCGAGACCATACAATCCGCCACTGTTTCTGGGAGATGGGTTTACCCACCGCCTCCTCCCATTTAAGCATATAGCGGTGGCTAACAGGAGAGCCTGTAGTTTGTGAGGTAAGAAGTTGGTAAATAGAGGATATAAAGCCCCTAGTGGACGTGCCTGCACGGCAAATCTTTTCAAAAGCGGTGGGGAGTGACACCTTAAGAGACCCATGGAGGGAGCGGACAAAGTGAACCACCTGCAAGTAATGGAACCATTCAGTACTTGGCAGGTTTTGATTAGCTGTAAGGTAAGCAAAGGACCTGAGTTCCAAGGTTCCAGGGTCAACCATGTCAGCAATCCGGTAAAGGCCAGCTTCAGACCACACCTTAATTATGGCAGAGGTCAGGCTTTCCGGGAGAAGGGGGTTGTATAGTATGGAGACCATAGATGAGCGCGGGGACATCAGGGAGAATCTAGTACGACAGGTAGACCAGATAGATCTAGTGAACCGAATGGGGCCCAACAGGTACGAGGCAGGGGGGGTGGGGGGGAGCTGACCCACAGAAGCGTGTTAGGGTGCATGGGTGCCAGCCAGAGCTTCTCTATCTGCACCCATCTGGTATATGCTGGCATAGCCGCCCAGAATGGGATATGACGTAAGTGGGCCGCCCAGTAATAATGTAACAGGTGTGGGACAGCCATACCCCCAGACCCCCTATCCACCAGCATAACAGATCTGGGTATTCGGTGTCGTTTTGCTTGCCAGATAAACTGAAAAATAGCTTTCTGCAGGTTCCTTAATTCTCCCCGAGGAATCGCAACCAAAAGTGTCTCGAAAAAATACAGTAGCTTCAGGAGGAGAGTCATCTTGACCGCAGTAATTCTCCCTAAAAGGGAGATAGGCAAGGGTTTCCATTTGTCCAATAGGGCTCTTAACTCACGAAACAACCGCGGGTAGTTTGCCGAGTAGAGGGTCGCATAGGAGGTGGATATATGGACTCCCAGGTAACGGATAGAGGACTCCCGCCACTGGAAATCGTAATTACTGCGGAGGAGAAGGAGAAGGTCCCGTGGGATGTTGAGTGGGAGTGCCTCAGTCTTTGCAGGGTTCACCTTGTATCCTGAGAGATCGCCATAGGTCTCCAGCGAGCGCAACAAGTTTGGAAGGGTTGTATGAGGGGAGGTGAGAGTGAGGAGTACATCATCTGCGAAAAGAGAAACCTTAAATTCCTTATCTTGAACCATGATCCCTTTGATATTAGGGTCTCGCCTAATCTTGGCCGCTAGCGGTTCAATGCAGAGGGCAAATATGATGGGTGACAGGGGCCAACCCTGCCTAGTGCCATTTCGAATAGGGAAGGAGGGCGAAGATGCATGGGGAAGCTTGATTGCTGCTGAGGGTAGGGCAGGGAAACATTCTTAAGATCCAAGTGACATATTATATTTATGCCTGCTCCAGTATTTTCTGCAGATGTGCATATGCTTCTTGTGAGGAAAGCTTCAGATCCACTATTAATCGATCAATCTTACTGATCACTGGTCGTACGTTCTCCAGCCAGGCCTGACGTAACATGGCTTGTGTCTGCTCAATGAGTGAAACATGAACCAAAATTTAGCACATCCTCTAAACAATAGATGTGCATGCCTGCCGAGACATACACTATATGGACAAAAGTATTGACACCCCTACAGTGGCTTGCAAAAGTCTTCACACCCCTTGAACTTTGTCACAACCACAAACTTAAATGTATTTTCTTGAGACTTTCAGTGATAACAGAAAGTATCAGATAATTGTGAAGTGGAAGGAAAATAATACAAGGTTATCAAATCTGTAATCCAATAAAAATCTGACAAGTGACGTGCAAAAGTCTTCAGCCCCTTGTACTCTGATACCCCTAAATAAAATCCAGTGCGCACAATCGCCTTCAGAAGTCACTTAATGAGTCCGGCTGTGTGTAATGTAGTCTCAGTATAAATCCATCTGTTCTGTGCAGGCCTCAGTGGTTTGTTACAGAATACTAGTGAACAAACAGCATCAGGAATACCAAGGAACTCACCAGACAGCTCAGAGATAAAGTGGTGGAGAAGTTTAACCCCTTAAGGACTGGGACATTTTTCATTTTCGTTTTCCCTCCCCACATTTCCAGAGCCATAACTTTTTCATTTTTCAGTTCACAGAGTCACATGATGGCTTATTGTTTGTGAAACAAATTGTACTTTGTAAAGACGACATTCAATATGCTGTGCAATGTACTGGGAAGCTGGAAAAAATTCAGAATGAGGTGCAATTGGAGAAAAAAATGCATTTGCGCCAATTTCTTATGGGTTTCATTTTTACAGAGTTCACTGTGTGGTAAAGATGACGTTACCTGTATTCTGCGGGTCAGTACGAACACAGTGATATATATATATATACAGTGCCTTGCGAAAGTATTCGGCCCCCTTGAACTTTTCAACCTTTTGCCACATTTCAGGCTTCAAAGATAAGGATATAAAATTATAATTTTTTGGTGAAGAATCAACAACAAGTGGGACACAATCGTGAAGTAGAACGAAATTTATTGGTTATTTTAAACTTTTGTAAAAAATAAAAAACTGAAAAGTGGGGCGTGCAATATTATTGGGCCCCTTTACTTTCAGTGCAGCAAACTCAGTCCAGAAGTTCAGTGAGGATCTCTGAATGATCCAATGTTGTCCTAAATGACTGATGATGATAAATATAATCCACCTGTGTGTACAAGTCTCCGTATAAATGCACCTGCTCTGTGATAGTCTCAGGGTTCTGTTTAAAGCGCAGAGAGCATCATGAAGACCAAGGAACACACCAGGCAGGTCTGTGATACTGTTGTGGAGAAGTTTAAAGCCGGATTTGGATACAAAAAGATTTCCCAAACTTTAAACATCCCAAGGAGCACTGTGCAAGCAATAATATTGAAATGGAAGGAGTATCAGACCTCTGCAAATCTACCAAGACCCGGCCGTCCCTCTAAACTTTCATCTCAAACAAGTAGAAGACTGATCAGAGATGCAGCCAAGAGGCCCATGATCACTCTGGATGACCTGCAGAGATCTACAGCTGAGGTGGGAGAGTCTGTCCATAGGACAACAATCAGTCGTACACTGCACAAATCTGGCCTTTATGGAAGAGTGGCAAGAAGAAAGCCATTTCTCACAGATATCCATAAAAAGCCACCTGGGAGACACCAAACATGTGGAAGAAGGTGCTCTGCTAAGATGGAACCAAAATCCAACTTTTTGGCCACAATGCAAAACGATATGTTTGGCGTAAAAGCAACCCAGCTCATCCCCCTGAACACACCATCCCCACTGTCACACATGGTGGTGGCAGCATCATGGTTTGGGCCTGCTTTTCTTCAGCAGGGACAGGGAAGATGGTTAAAATTGATGGGAAGATGGATGGAGCCAAATACAGGACCATTCTGGAAGAAAACCTGTTGGAGTCTGCAAAAGACCTGAGACTGGGACGGAGATTTATCTTCCAACAAGACAATGATCCCAAACATAAAGCCAAATCTACAATGGAATGGTTCCCAAATAAACGTATCCAGGTGTTAGAATGGCCAAGTCACAGTCCAGACCTGAATCCAATCGAGAATCTGTGGAAAGAGCTGAAAACTGCTGTTCACAAACGCTCTCCATCCAACCTCACTGAGCTCCAGCTGTTTTCCAAGTAAGAATGGGCAAGAACTGATAGAGACATACCCCAAGCGACTTGTAGCTGTAATCGCAGCAAAAGGGGGCGCTACAAAGTATTAACTTAAGGGGGCCGAATAATTTGGCACGCCCCACTTTTCAGTTTTTTATTTTTTACAAAAGTTTAAAATATCCAATAAATTTCGTTCCACTTCCCGATTGTGTTCCACTTGTTGTTGATTCTTCAGCAAAAAATTAAAACTTTATATCCTTATGTTTGAAGCCTGAAATGTGGCAAAAGGTTGAAAAGTTCAAGGGGGCCGAATACTTTCGCAAGGCACTGTGTATATATATATATATATATATATATATATATATATAGTTACCAGTATTTTGCAGGTCAGTATGAACTCGGTGATACCAAATTTATAGAGTATTTGTAATGTTTTGATACCTTTTAAGAAAGGAAAAACAGAACACATATTGTGTCACCTGTAACTTTTTCATATTTACATGTATGGAGCTGGGTGCGGCGTCTTTTTATGCGGGACAACATGACGTTTTTACTGATACCATTTGGGGAAACATCTGATGGTTTGATCACTTTTTATTCAATTTTTTATAGGAGGCAAAGTGTTGAAAAAAACGCTATTTGGCCATTTTGATTTTTTTCCCCGCTAAGTCGTTCACTGTATGGGATAAATATTTTAATACTTTAATATTTCGGGCATTTTGGAGCGCGGGGATACCTAATGTGTTTAGGTTTACTTTTGTTTATTTACTTTTATATCTGATCTAGGGAAAGGAGGGTGATTTGAACTTTTGTGTTTTTTTTATACTTTTAAAAACTTTCTTTTTCTTCTTTTACTTGTATGATCAGACTCCCTGGGGACCTTGAAACCTTGGGGGTCTGATCGCTCATACTATTCATATACTACTGTATTGCAGTGAATAGCAAAATGACTACCTCTCTATTTCACGGTGAAGACACCGATCGCTGCTGTTAGCGGCGGGTCCTGGCTGTATGTACAGGTACGTCATTGGTCGTTAAGGGGTTAAAGCAGGATTAGGTTATAAAAACATATCTTAAGGAGAGCTGTTCAATCCATCATCCAAAAATGTAAAAAGTACAGTGGGTACAGAAAATATTCAGATCCCTTTAAGTTTTTCCCTCTTTGTTTCATTGCAGCCATTTGCTAAAAGCAAAAAAGTTCCTTTTATTTCTCAGTAATGTACACTCAGTTCCCCATCCTGACAGAAAAAAACAGAAATGTAGATATTTTTGCAAATTTAGTAAAAAAGAAAACCTGCAATCTCCCATGGCCATAAGTATTCGGAGCCTTTGCTCAGTACTGAGTAGAAGCCGCTTCCTTCTGAGCTAGTACAGCCAGGAGTCTTCTTGGGAATGATACAACAAGTTTGTCACATCTGGATTTGGGGATCCTCGTCCATTCTTCCTTGCAGATCCTCTCCAGTTCCGTCAGGTTGGATGGTGAACGTTGGTGGAGCCATTGTCAGGTCTCTCCAGAGATGCTCAGTTGGGTTGAGGTCCGGGCTCTGGCTGGGCCAGTCAGGAATGGTCACAGAGTTGTTCCTTAGTTATTTTAGCTGTGTGCTTAGGGTCATTGTCTTGTTGGAACCTTCGGCCCAGTCTGAGGTTCAGAGCACTCTGGCAGAGGTTTTCTTCCAGGATATCTCTGTACTTGGCCGCATTCATCTTTCCTTCTATTACACCCAGTCGTCCTGTCCCCCATAGCATGATGCTGCCACCGCCATGTCTCACTGTTGGGATTGTATTGGGCAGGTGATGAGCAGGGCCCGGTTTTCTCCACACATACCGCTGAGAATTAACACCAAAAAGTTCAATCTTCGTCTCCTCAGAGCAGAGAATCTTATTTCTCATAGTCTGGGAGTCCTTCATGTGTTTTTTGGCTTTCCTATGTCTTGCACTGAGGAGAGGCTTCCTTCGGGCCGCTCTGCCATAAAGCCCCGAATGGTGGAGGCTGCAGTGATAGTGACTTTGTGGAACTTTCTCCCATCTCCCTACTGCATCTCTGGAGCTCGGCCACAGTCATCTTTGGCTTCTTCTTTACCTCTCTCACCAAGGCTCTTCTCCCACCATTGCTCAGTTTGGCTGGACGGCCAGGTCTAGGAAGAGTTCTGCTCGTCCCAAACTTCTTCCATGTAAGGATTATGGAGGCCGCTGTGCTCTTAGGAACCTTGAGTGCTGCAGAAATTCTTTTGTAACCTTGGCCAGATCTGGACTTCGGGTATCTTTGGCACTCCCATTGAAGTGAATGAGAGCCACGCGGGTTCGTCCATCCACCAAGCGACAGACCTATATATGGCTGTAGTCAGACTGAATTCCCACCCAGTGACAAGGCTGTAATGACATCATACGGTCACTATAAACAGATAGCGTATAATATAAACAGGCGCCGGGGCCCCTCCATACAGCTGATCAGTGGGGGGGTCACTGATCTCTTATTAATGATCTATTCTGAGGATAGAACATCAATAAAAATTCTGGAAGAGCTGGAAAACTCCATTAATAAAGCCCAAGTGCTACCTTAAAGGGGTTGTCCAGGATAACCACTTTTTTAATATGAGGCTGGGGAAGGTGCTCCAGTGTCTCCCAGCGCGTTCCAGTCCTGCTGCTCCGGTGTTTTCTTCCCCACAACACTGTGACGTCCCGTGTCAGCGACCTCAGTGGTCATGTGCGGTGGGGACATCCGTTAGAAAAAGACACCGGAGTAGCAGAACCAGACTACGGTGGGAGACATCGGAGCACAAGGCACAGGTGAGTAGGGGATTGTTCTTTCACCTTTCCCGGGGTCATATTAAAAAAGTGGCTATCCTGGACAACCCCTTTCATTAACTGCCCCCTTATATTATGCCCCTGATTCCCCCTGACATAAATGATACCCCCTTCTATTCACAACGCCCCCTAATGCCCCCTTATGTCACTGATACCCCCTAATACCCACTTATATAAATAACCCCCTTGTATTAATGCCCCTAATAGCCCTTATATAAATAACACCTCTTAAAGGGGTATCCCCATGAATATAATCATATCTATATTTGTAGATAATGAAAAGTTAAACATTTTTGCAAATACAAGTAATTAAAAATTCTGCAGAGTTTTAAAGATTTTCTCTAACTATCTTAGTGGTGACATCTGTTGTCTTGATCGGTTGCCAATGGATACGACCATGAATACAGAAACTTTCTATGGTCTGGGACTTGTCAGGAACCCAGCCATGATTTTCTTATTGTAGCTGTATCAGAGGATATCCCGGCCTCAATAAGGAAATCATAGCTGATTTTACGAGCTTAGAAAGGTCCTGCATTCATGGTCGTCCATTGGCAACCGATCAAGACAACTTGTGACCACAAGATATTTAGAGAAAATGTTTAAAACTCTGCAAAATAATTACTTATATTTGCAAAAATGTATAACTTTTAATTATCTACAAATTTAAAAGTTTAAAAGTTCATATTGACCCCTCAAATAAAATGCCCCCTCCTAACGATCCCTTAAAATACCCACAAATGTGCTAAAAAAAATAAAAGCTATCCTCACCTACCTGCGATCTCTTGATGCAGCCGCTGCCTCTTCTTCTTCACCCGCACATAGGATGTCTGCATCTCAGCGCAGGAAGTGCAATGCTATGATGTCATCGCACCAGCCTGAGCCGAGAAGCAAACGTCTTGTATCTGTCTTCTCGGTGTCTTGTAAACCACAGGCCTGAAGTGGCTTCTGGTTTACAAGAAAGTGTCACAGCTTGAGTTTTAACTAGATCTGTGTCTTGCAGACGCCTATCTAGTTAAAGGTAATTAATGGTGGCCGCGGGGTGTGCCCCACAGAGTTAGTGGGCCCTGGACAGCCTAGGTATAGGAGACGTGACATCAGGTAAATTTACCTGCAGAGTGATGGGACCTGACAGGACGCACGCAGACTAGCGCTCCTCCATGCCGCAACTGCTAGCTATAGCAGATAGTGCCGCTTCACTTCACCTCAATAGAAAAGTGCCCCTGTCTACACCTAGATCAGTGACAGTGACAAGGGGACGTCCTCTACACCTAGGCCAGTGACAAGGGGACATCCTCTACACCTAGAACGGTGACAGTGACAAGGGGACATCCTCTACACCTAGACCAGTGACAGTGACAAGGGGACATCCTCTACACCTAGACCAGTGACACTGACAAGGGGACATCCTCTACACCTAGACCGGTGACAGTGACAAGGGGACATCCTCTACACCTAGACCGGTGACAGTGACAAGGGGACATCCTCTACACCTAGACCAGTGACGGGGGACATCCTCTACACCTAGACCAGTGACAAGGGGGCATCCTCTACACCTAGACCAGTGACAGTGACAAGGGGGCATCCTCTACACCTAGAATGGTGACAGTGACAAGGGGACGTCCTCTACACCTAGACCAGTGACAGTGACAAGGGGGCATCCTCTACACCTAGACCAGTGACAGTGACAAGGGGGCATCCTCTACACCTAGACCAGTGACGGGGGACATCCTCTACACCTAGACCAGTGACAAGGGGGCATCCTCTACACCTAGACCAGTGACAGTGACAAGGGGGCATCCTCTACACCTAGACCAGTGACAGTGACAAGGGGGCATCCTCTACACCTAGACCAGTGACAGTGACAAGGAGACGTCCTCTACACCTAGACCAGTGACAGTGACAAGTGGAAGTCCTCTACACCTAGAACGGTGACAGTGACAAGGGGACATCCTCTACACCTAGACCAGTGACGGGGGACATCCTCTACACCTAGACCGGTGACAGTGACAAGGGGACATCCTCTACACCTAGACCGGTGACAGTGACAAGGGGACGTCCTCTACACCTAGGCCAGTGACAGTGACAAGGGGAAGTCCTCTACACCTAGAACGGTGACAGTGACAAGGGGACATCCTCTACACCTAGACCAGTGACGGGGGACATCCTCTACACCTAGACCGGTGACAGTGACAAGGGGACGTCCTCTACACCTAGACCAGTGACAGTGACAAGGGGACGTCCTCTACACCTAGACCAGTGACAAGGGGACGTCCTCTACACCTAGGCCAGTGACAGTGACAAGGGGACGTCCTCTACACCTAGGCCGGTGACAGTGACAAGGGGACATCCTCTACACCTAGGCCAGTGACAGTGACAAGGGGACATCCTCTACACCTAGACCGGTGACAGTGACAAGGGGACATCCTCTACACCTAGACCAGTGACAAGGGGATGTTCTCTACACCTAGACCAGTGACAGTGACAAGGGGAAGTCCTCTACACCTAGGCCAGTGACAAGGGGACATCCTCTACACCTAGACCAGTGACAGTGACAAGGGGACGTCCTCTACACCTAGGCCAGTGACAAGGGGACATCCTCTACACCTAGAACGGTGACAGTGACAAGGGGACATCCTCTACACCTAGACCAGTGACAAGGGGACATCCTCTACACCTAGACCAGTGACAGTGACATCCTCTACACCTAGAACAGTGACAAGGGGGCATCCTCTACACCTAGACCAGTGACAGTGACAAGGGGGCATCCTCTACACCTAGACCAGTGACGGGGGACATCCTCTACACCTAGACCAGTGACAAGGGGGCATCCACTACACCTAGACCAGTGACAGTGACAAGGGGGCATCCTCTACACCTAGACCAGTGACAGTGACAAGGGGACGTCCTCTACACCTAGACCAGTGACAGTGACAAGGGGACATCCTCTACACCTAGACCAGTGACGGGGGACATCCTCTACACCTAGACCGGTGAAAGTGACAAGGGGACATCCTCTACACCTAGACCAGTGACAGTGACAAGGGGGCATCCTCTACACCTAGACCAGTGACAGTGGCAAGGGGACGTCCTCTACACCTAGGCCAGTGACAGTGACAAGGGGAAGTCCTCTACACCTAGAACGGTGACAGTGACAAGGGGACATCCTCTACACCTAGACCAGTGACGGGGGACATCCTCTACACCTAGACCGGTGACAGTGACAAGGGGACATCCTCTACACCTAGACCGGTGACAGTGACAAGGGGACGTCCTCTACACCTAGACCGGTGACAGTGACAAGGGGACGTCCTCTACACCTAGACCAGTGACAGTGACAAGGGGACGTCCTCTACACCTAGGCCAGTGACAGTGACAAGGGGACGTCCTCTACACCTAGGCCGGTGACAGTGACAAGGGGACATCCTCTACACCTAGGCCAGTGACAGTGACAAGGGGATGTCCTCTACACCTAGACCGGTGACAGTGACAAGGGGACATCCTCTACACCTAGACCAGTGACGGGGGACATCCTCTACACCTAGACCGGTGACAGTGACAAGGGGACATCCTCTACACCTAGACCAGTGACAGTGACAAGGGGACGTTCTCTACACCTAGACCAGTGACAAGGGGAAGTCCTCTACACCTAGGCCAGTGACAAGGGGACATCCTCTACACCTAGACCAGTGACAGTGACAAGGGGAAGTCCTCTACACCTAGAACGGTGACAGTGACAAGGGGACATCCTCTACACCTAGACCAGTGACGGGGGACATCCTCTACACCTAGACCGGTGAAAGTGACAAGGGGACATCCTCTACACCTAGACCAGTGACAGTGACAAGGGGGCATCCTCTACACCTAGACCAGTGACAGTGGCAAGGGGACGTCCTCTACACCTAGGCCAGTGACAGTGACAAGGGGAAGTCCTCTACACCTAGAACGGTGACAGTGACAAGGGGACATCCTCTACACCTAGACCAGTGACGGGGGACATCCTCTACACCTAGACCGGTGACAGTGACAAGGGGACATCCTCTACACCTAGACCGGTGACAGTGACAAGGGGACGTCCTCTACACCTAGACCGGTGACAGTGACAAGGGGACGTCCTCTACACCTAGACCAGTGACAGTGACAAGGGGACGTCCTCTACACCTAGGCCAGTGACAGTGACAAGGGGACGTCCTCTACACCTAGGCCGGTGACAGTGACAAGGGGACATCCTCTACACCTAGGCCAGTGACAGTGACAAGGGGATGTCCTCTACACCTAGACCGGTGACAGTGACAAGGGGACATCCTCTACACCTAGACCAGTGACGGGGGACATCCTCTACACCTAGACCGGTGACAGTGACAAGGGGACATCCTCTACACCTAGACCAGTGACAGTGACAAGGGGACGTTCTCTACACCTAGACCAGTGACAAGGGGAAGTCCTCTACACCTAGGCCAGTGACAAGGGGACATCCTCTACACCTAGACCAGTGACAGTGACAAGGGGAAGTCCTCTACACCTAGAACGGTGACAGTGACAAGGGGACATCCTCTACACCTAGACCAGTGACGGGGGACATCCTCTACACCTAGACCAGTGACAGTGACAAGGGGACGTCCTCTACACCTAGACCAGTGACAGTGACAAGGGGACGTCCTCTACACCTAGACCAGTGACAGTGACAAGGGGACGTCCTCTACACCTAGGCCAGTGACAGTGACAAGGGGGCATCCTCTACACCTAGACCAGTGACGGGGGACATCCTCTACACCTAGACCAGTGACAAGGGGGCATCCTCTACACCTAGACCAGTGACAGTGACAAGGGGGCATCCTCTACACCTAGACCAGTGACAGTGACAAGGGGACGTCCTCTACACCTAGACCAGTGACAGTGACAAGTGGAAGTCCTCTACACCTAGAACGGTGACAGTGACAAGGGGACATCCTCTACACCTAGACCAGTGACGGGGGACATCCTCTACACCTAGACTGGTGACAGTGACAAGGGGACATCCTCTACACCTAGACCAGTGACAGTGACAAGGGGGCATCCTCTACACCTAGACCAGTGACAGTGGCAAGGGGACGTCCTCTACACCTAGAACAGTGACAAGGGGAAGTCCTCTACACCTAAAACGGTGACAGTGACAAGGGGACATCCTCTACACCTAGACCAGTGACGGGGGACATCCTCTACACCTAGACCGGTGACAGTGACAAGGGGACATCCTCTACACCTAGACCGGTGACAGTGACAAGGGGACGTCCTCTACACCTAGGCCAGTGACAGTGACAAGGGGAAGTCCTCTACACCTAGAACGGTGACAGTGACAAGGGGACATCCTCTACACCTAGACCAGTGACGGGGGACATCCTCTACACCTAGACCGGTGACAGTGACAAGGGGACATCCTCTACACCTAGACCGGTGACAGTGACAAGGGGACGTCCTCTACACCTAGACCAGTGACAGTGACAAGGGGACGTCCTCTACACCTAGACCAGTGACAGTGACAAGGGGACGTCCTCTACACCCAGACCAGTGACAGTGACAAGGGGACGTCCTCTACACCTAGGCCAGTGACAGTGACAAGGGGACGTCCTCTACACCTAGGCCGGTGACAGTGACAAGGGGACGTCATCTACACCTAGACTAATGACAGTGACAAGGGGACGTCATCTACACCTAGGCCGGTGACAGTGACAAGGGGACATCCCCTACATCTAGACCGGTGACAGTGACAAGGGGACATCCTCTACACCTAGACCAGTGACAAGGGGACATCCTCTACACCTAGGCCGGTGACAGTGACAAGGGGATGTCCTCTACACCTAGACTAATGACAGTAACAAGGGGACATCCTCTACACCTAGACCAGTGACAGTGACAAGGGGACGTCCACTACACCTAGACCAGTGACAAGGGGACGTCCTCTACACCTAGAACGGTGACAGTGACAAGAGGACATCCTCTACACCTAGACCAGTGACAAGGGGACATCCTCTACACCTAGACCGGTGACAGTGACAAGGGGACGTCCTCTACACCTAGGCCAGTGACAAGGGGACATCCTCTACACCTAGACCGGTGACAGTGACAAGGGGACGTCCTCTACACCTAGATCGGTGACAGTGTCAAGGGGACGTCCTCTACACCTAGACCGGTGACAGTGACAAGGGGACATCCTCTACACCTAGACCGGTGACAGTGACAAGGATACATCCTCTACACCTAGACCAGTGACAGTGACAAGGGGACATCCTCTACACCGGTGACAGTGACAAGGGGACGTCATCTACACCTAGGCCAGTGACAGTGACAAGGGGACGTCCGCTACACCTAGACCGGTGACAGTGACAAGGGAACATCCTCTACACCTAGGCCAGTGACAAGGGGATGTCCTCTACACCTAGATCGGTGACAGTGACAAGGGGACATCCTCTACACCTAGACCGGTGACAGTGACAAGAGGACATCCTCTTCACCTAGCCCGGTGACAGTGACAAGGGGATGTCCTCTACACCTAGACCAGTGACAAGGGGACATCCTCTACACCTAGACCGGTGACAGTGACAAGGGGACATCCTCTACACCTAGACCGGTGACAGTGACAAGGGGACATCCTCTACACCTAGACCGATGACAGTGACAAGGGGACATCCTCTACACCTAGACCGATGACAGTGACAAGGGGACATCCTCTACACCTAGACCGGTGACAGTGACAAGGGGACGTCCTCTACACCTATACCGGTGACAGTGACAAGGGGACGTCCTCTACACCTAGACCGGTGACAGTGACAAGGGGACGTCCTCTACACCTAGACCGGTGACAGTGACAAGGGGACATCCTCTACACCTAGGCCAGTGACAAGGGGACATCCTCTACACCTAGACCAGTGACAGTGACAAGGGGACGTCCTCTACACCTAGACCGATGACAGTGACAAGGGGACGTCCTCTACACTTAGGCCATGACAGTGATCGGGGTGAGAGCTGTGGGGTGCTGTCAGGTCAGGGCGGGGCATAAAGGGGTGGTGTCCTATCCACAGCACAGGGGACACGTGTCCAACTGCAGGGGCCCGGCCGCCAACCGAAAGTCTCCCTAAAGCCTCCTCATGAATGTAGTCCCAGTGCAATTGAATGACCGGCGGCAGGAGACGACAATCTGCGATAATTCTGGGGTGTGAGGCGGGGTCTGCAGTCATTTTGGGGTGTGAGGCAGGGTCTGCAGTCATTTTGGGGTGTTGGGCAGGGTCTGCGTTAATTTTTGGGGTGTGAGGCGGGGTCTGCAGTCATTTTGGGGTGTGAGGCAGGGTCTGTAGTTATTTTGGGGTGTGAGGCAGGGTCTGCAGTCATTTGGGGTGTGAGGTGGGGTCTGTAGTTATTTTGGGGTGTGAGGCAGGGTCTGTAGTTATTTTGGGGTGTGAGGCAGGGTCTGCGTTAATTTTTGGGGTGTGAGGTGGGGTCTGTAGTTATTTTGGGGTGTGAGGCAGGGTCTGTAGTTATTTTGGGGTGTGAGGCAGGGTCTGCGTTAATTTTTGGGGTGTGAGGCGGGGTCTGCAGACATTTGGGGTGTGAGGCGGGGTCTGTAGTTATTTTGGGGTGTGAGGCAGGGTCTGCAGTCATTTGGGGTGTGAGGCGCGGTCTGCAGACATTTGGGGTGTGAGGCGGGGTCTGCAGACATTTGGGGTGTGAGGCAGGGTTTGCAGTCATTTGGGGTGTGAGGCGGGGTCTGCAGACATTTGGGGTCTGAGGCGGGGTCTGCAGACATTTGGGGTGTGAGGAAGGGTCTGCAGTCATTTGGGGTGTGAGGCGTGGTCTGCAGTCATTTTGAGGTGTGAGGCGGGGTCTGCAGACATTTGGGGTGTGAGGCGGGGTCTGCAGTCATTTGGGGTGTGAGGCGGGGTCGGCAGACGTGTGAGGAGGGGTCTGTGATCATTTTGGGGTGTGAGGCGGGGTCTGCAGTCATTTGGGGTGTGAGGCGGGGTCTGCAGACATTTGGGGTGTGAGGCGGGGTCTGCAGACATTTGGGGTGTGAGGCGGGGTCTGCAGTCATTTGGGGTGTGAGGCGGGGTCTGCAGACATTTGGGGTGTGAGGCGGGGTCTGCAGACATTTGGGGTGTGAGGCGGGGTCTGCACACATTTGGGGTGTGCGGCGGGGTCTGCAGATGTGTGAGGCGGGGTCTGCAGACATTTGGGGTGTGAGGCGGGGTCTGCAGACATTTGGGGTGTGAGGCTGGGTCTGCAGACATTTGGGGTGTGAGGCGGGGTCTACAGACATTTGGGGTGTGCGGCGGGGTCTGCAGACATTTGGGGTGTGAGGCGGGGTCTGCAGATGTGTGAGGCGGGGTCTGCAGTGATTTGGGGTGTGAGGCGGGGTCTGCAGACATTTGGGGTGTGCGGCGGGGCCTGCAGACATTTGGGGTGTGAGGCGGGGTCTGCAGACCTTTTGGGGTGTGAGGCGGGGTCTGCAGATGTGTGAGGCGGGGTCTGCAGACATTTGGGGTGTGAGGGGGGGTCTGCAGACATTTGGGGTGTGAGGCGGGGTCTGCAGATGTGTGAGGCGGGGTCTGCAGACATTTGGGGTGTGAGGCGGGGTCTGCAGACATTTGGGGTGTGAGGCAGGGTCTGCAGACATTTGGGGTGTGAGGTGGGGTCTGCAGACATTTGGGGTGTGAGGCGGGGTCTGCAGACATTTGGGGTGTGAGGCGGGGTCTGCAGATGTGTGAGGCGGGGTCTGCAGACATTTGGGGTGTGAGGCGGGGTCTGCAGACATTTGGGGTGTGAGGCGGGGGCCTGCAGACATTTGGGGTGTGAGGCGGGGTCTGCAGACATTTGGGGTGTGAGGCGGGGTCTGCAGACATTTGGGGTGTGAGGCGGGGTCTGCAGACATTTGGGGTGTGAGGCGGGGTCTACAGACATTTGGGGTGTGCGGCGGGGTCTGCAGACATTTGGGGTGTGAGGCGGGGTCTGCAGTGATTTGGGGTGTGAGGCGGGGTCTGCAGATGTGTGAGGCGGGGTCTGCAGTGATTTGGGGTGTGAGGCGGGGTCTGCAGACATTTGGGGTGTGCGGCGGGGTCTGCAGATGTGTGAGGCGGGGTCTGCAGACATTTGGGGTGTGAGGGGGGGGTCTGCAGACATTTGGGGTGTGAGGTGGGGTCTGCAGATGTGTGAGGCGGGGTCTGCAGACATTTGGGGTGTGAGGCGGGGTCTGCAGACATTTGGGGTGTGAGGCGGGGTCTGCAGACATTTGGGGTGTGAGGCGGGGTCTGCAGATGTGTGAGGCGGGGTCTGCAGACATTTGGGGTGTGAGGCGGGGTCTGCAGACATTTGGGGTGTTAGGCTGGGTCTGCAGACATTTGGGGTGTGAGGCGGGGTCTGCAGTCATTTGGGGTGTGAGGCGGGGTCTACAGACATTTGGGGTGTGCGGCGGGGTCTGCAGACATTTGGGGTGTGAGGCGGGGTCTGCAGTGATTTGGGGTGTGAGGCGGGGTCTGCAGACATTTGGGGTGTGCGGCGGGGTCTGCAGACATTTGGGGTGTGAGGCGGGGTCTGCAGACATTTGGGGTGTGAGGCGGGGTCTGCAGATGTGTGAGGCGGGGTCTGCAGACATTTGGGGTGTGAGGGGGGGTCTGCAGACATTTGGGGTGTGAGGCGGGGTCTGCAGATGTGTGAGGCGGGGTCTGCAGACATTTGGGGTGTGAGGCGGGGTCTGCAGACATTTGGGGTGTGAGGCGGGGTCTGCAGATGTGTGAGGCGGGGTCTGCAGATGTGTGAGGCGGGGTCTGTAGTTATTTTGGGGTGTGAGGCGGGGTCTGCAGACATTTGGGGTGTGAGGCGGGGTCTGCAGACATTTGGGGTGTGAGGCGGGGTCTGCAGTGATTTGGGGTGTGAGGCGGGGTCTGCAGATGTGTGAGGCGGGGTCTGCAGACATTTGGGGTGTGAGGCGGGGTCTGCAGACATTTGGGGTGTGAGGCGGGGTCTGCAGACATTTGGGGTGTGAGGCGGGGTCTGCAGACATTTGGGGTGTGAGGCGGGGTCTGCAGACATTTGGTGTGTGAGGCGGGGTCTGCAGACATTTGGGGTGTGAGGCGGGGCCTGCAGACATTTGGGGTGTGAGGCGGGGCCTGCAGACATTTGGGGTGTGAGGCGGGGTCTGCAGTGATTTGGGGTGTGAGGCGGGGCCTGCAGACATTTGGGGTGTGAGGCGGGGTCTGCAGATGTGTGAGGCGGGGTCTGATGTGTGAGGCGGGGTCTGCAGACATTTGGGGTGTGAGGCGGGGCCTGCAGACATTTGGGGTGTGCGGCGGGGTCTGCAGACATTTGGGGTGTGAGGCTGGGTCTGCAGACATTTGGGGTGTGAGGCGGGGTCTGATGTGTGAGGCGGGGTCTGCAGACATTTGGGGTGTGAGGCGGGGTCTGCAGACATTTGGGGTGTGAGGCGGGGTCTGCAGACATTTGGGGTGTGAGGCGGGGTCTACAGACATTTGGGGTGTGCGGCGGGGTCTGCAGACATTTGGGGTGTGAGGCGGGGTCTGCAGACATTTGGGGTGTTTAGGTTTGGGGCATGCTGGGACTTGTAGTTGGACTTAGGGCGCTCAGGCCATGGGCAGTTACTAGGGGTGACCTGTAGGTGACGCACAGCCGCTGTCACTGCACATGCGCACACTCCTCCTGTAGCTCCGCTCAGGCACTTGTTTCCCTTCATCCCTTGCGCGGATAGAGCGCCATTTAGCGAGGCACGTGCGCCGCACCCGAGATCACGTGAGCGCACTCCGCGCTGTGATTGGTCAGGTGGTGAAGCGCCCGCGCTGGAGGAGGAGCCTGTGGCAGGAGCTGCGTGGAGGCTGCACTGTGCGGTAACGCAACGCGTGTCCTGTGGAGGCTGCACTTTGCGGTAACTCAGCAGTGTGTGTTGTGTGTTGTGTCCCTATGGAATGTATGGACACCAGTACTGGGAACACACGGCTAGGCGTGCACTTACTTTACTAGGCCTGTAGTCCTGTCTTTTATATGTGGTTTGGGCTCAGTTTACACGTTGTTAGCGACATTTTGGGTTGGACCCGCCCACTGCAGATACAAAATGATGGTAAATTGTGGATTATTCCTGTCAATCTAGTCTGGAAATCATTGCAAAGGTTTAATCCAGGTGTGAACAGGGAGCAATAAATCACCTGCATGTGCACAAGATGCACAAAGTTACCTGCAAGTAACTACACCATAAAGAGGGGCTCCGCTATAATATTAGGATATAAAGAGGGGCTCCGCTATAATATTAGGATATAAAGAGGGGCTCCTCTAAAATATTAGGATATAAAGAGGGGCTCCGCTATAATATTAGGATATAAAGAGGGGCTCCGCTAAAATATTAGGATATAAAGAGGGGCTCCACTATAATATTAGGATATAAAGAGGGGCTCCGCTATAATATTAGGATATAAAGAGGGGCTCCGCTATAATATTAGGATATAAAGAGGGGCTCCGCTATAATATTAGGATATAAAGAGGGGCTCCTCTGGTAATAACCCGCTGCATACCACCCCCAGTGTCCCCGGCCTCGTTATAATATTAGGATATAAAGAGGGGCTCCGCTGCTAATAACCGGCTGCATACCACCCCCATGTGTCCCCGGCCTCGTTATAATATTAGGATATAAAGAGGGGCTCCGCTGCTAATAACCCGCTGCATACCACCCCCATGTGTCCCCGGCCTCGTTATAATATTAGAATATAAAGAGGGGCTCCGCTATAATATTAGGATATAAAGAGGGGCTCCGCTATAATATTAGGATATAAAGAGGGGCTCCTCTGGTAATAACCGGCTGCATACCACCCCCAGTGTCCCCGGCCTCGTTATAATATTAGGATCTAAAGAGGGGCTCCGCTGCTAATAACCCGCCTCATACCACCCCCATGTGTCCCCGGCCTCGTTATAATATTAGGATATAAAGAGGGGCTCCGCTGCTAATAACCCGCCTCATACCACCCCCATGTGTCCCCGGCCTCGTTATAATATTAGGCTATAAAGAGGGGCTCCGCTGCTAATAACCCGCTGCATACCACCCCCATGTGTCCCCGGCCTCGTTATAATATTAGGATCTAAAGAGGGGCTCCGCTGCTAATAACCCGCCTCATACCACCCCCATGTGTCCCCGGCCTCGTTATAATATTAGGCTATAAAGAGGGGCTCCGCTGCTAATAACCCGCTGCATACCACCCCCATGTGTCCCCGGCCTCGTTATAATATTAGGATATAAAGAGGGGCTCCGCTGCTAATAACCCGCTGCATACCACCCCCATGTGTCCCCGGCCTCGTTATAATATTAGGTTATAAAGAGGGGCTCCGCTGCTAATAACCGGCTGCATACCACCCCCATGTGTCCCCGGCCTCGTTATAATATTAGGCTATAAAGAGGGGCTCCGCTGCTAATAACCTGCTGCATACCACCCCCATGTGTCCCCGGCCTCGTTATAATATTAGGTTATAAAGAGGGGCTCCGCTGCTAATAACCCGCTGCATACCACCCCCATGTGTCCCCGGCCTCGTTATAATATTAGGATCTAAAGAGGAGCTCCGCTGCTAATGACCCGCCTCATACCACCCCCATGTGTCCCCGGCCTCGTTATAATATTAGGCTATAAAGAGGGGCTCCGCTGCTAATAACCCGCTGCATACCACCCCCATGTGTCCCCGGCCTCGTTATAATATTAGGCTATAAAGAGGGGCTCCGCTGCTAATAACCCGCTGCATACCACCCCCATGTGTCCCCGGCCTCGTTATAATATTAGGATATAAAGAGGGGCTCCGCTGCTAATAACCCGCTGCATACCACCCCCATGTGTCCCCGGCCTCGTTATAATATTAGGATCTAAAGAGGGGCTCCGCTGCTAATAACCCGCCTCATACCACCCCCATGTGTCCCCGGCCTCGTTATAATATTAGGCTATAAAGAGGGGCTCCGCTGCTAATAACCCGCTGCATACCACCCCCATGTGTCCCCGGCCTCGTTATAATATTAGGATATAAAGAGGGGCTCCGCTGCTAATAACCCGCTGCATACCACCCCATGTGTCTCCGGCCTCGTTATAATATTAGGATCTAAAGAGGGGCTCCGCTGCTAATAACCCGCCTCATACCATCCCCATGTGTCCCCGGCCTCGTTATAATATTAGGATATAAAGAGGGGCTCCGCTGCTAATAACCCGCTGCATACCACCCCCATGTGTCCCCGGCCTCGTTATAATATTAGGATATAAAGAGGGGCTCCGCTATAATATTAGGATATAAAGAGGGGCTCCGCTATAATATTAGAATATAAAGAGGGGCTCCTCTGGTAATAACCCGCTGCATACCACCCCCATGTGTCCCCGGCCTCGTTATAATATTAGGATATAAAGAGGGGCTCCGCTGCTAATAACCCGCTGCATACCACCCCCATGTGTCCCCGGCCTCGTTATAATATTAGGATATAAAGAGGGGCTCCGCTGCTAATAACCCGCTGCATACCACCCCCATGTGTCCCCGGCCTCGTTATAATATTAGGATATAAAGAGGGGCTCCGCTGCTAATAACCCGCTGCATACCACCCCCATGTGTCCCCGGCCTCGTTATAATATTAGGATCTAAAGAGGGGCTCCGCTGCTAATAACCCGCCTCATACCACCCCCATGTGTCCCCGGCCTCGTTATAATATTAGGCTATAAAGAGGGGCTCCGCTGCTAATAACCCGCTGCATACCACCCCCATGTGTCCCCGGCCTCGTTATAATATTAGGATATAAAGAGGGGCTCCGCTGCTAATAACCCGCCTCATACCACCCCCATGTGTCCCCGGCCTCGTTATAATATTAGGATATAAAGAGGGGCTCCGCTGCTAATAACCGGCTGCATACCACCCCCATGTGTCCCCGGCCTCGTTATAATATTAGGATATAAAGAGGGGCTCCGCTGCTAATAACCCGCTGCATACCACCCCCATGTGTCCCCGGCCTCGTTATAATATTAGGATATAAAGAGGGGCTCCGCTGCTAATAACCCGCTGCATACCACCCCCATGTGTCCCCGGCCTCGTTATAATATTAGGATATAAAGAGGGGCTCCGCTGCTAATAACCCGCTGCATACCACCCCCATGTGTCCCCAGCCTCGTTATAATATTAGGTTATAAAGAGGGGCTCCGCTGCTAATAACCGGCTGCATACCACCCCCATGTGTCCCCGGCCTCGTTATAATATTAGAATATAAAGAGGGGCTCCGCTGCTAATAACCGGCTGCATACCACCCCCATGTGTCCCCGGCCTCGTAATAATATTAGGATATAAAGAGGGGCTCCGCTGCTAATAACCCGCTGCATACCACCCCCATGTGTCCCCGGCCTCGTTATAATATTAGGATCTAAAGAGGGGCTCCGCTGCTAATAACCCGCCTCATACCACCCCCATGTGTCCCCGGCCTCGTTATAATATTAGGCTATAAAGAGGGGCTCCGCTGCTAATAACCCGCTGCATACCACCCCCATGTGTCCCCGGCCTCGTTATAATATTAGGATATAAAGAGGGGCTCCGCTGCTAATAACCCGCCTCATACCACCCCCATGTGTCCCCGGCCTCGTTATAATATTAGGATATAAAGAGGGGCTCCCCTGCTAATAACCCGCTGCATACCACCCCCATGTGTCCCCGGCCTCGTTATAATATTAGGATATAAAGAGGGGCTCCGCTGCTAATAAGCCGCTGCATACCACCCCGATGTGTCCCCGGCCTCGTTATAATATTAGGATATAAAGAGGGGCTCCGCTGCTAATAACCCGCTGCATACCACCCCCATGTGTCCCCAGCCTCGTTATAATATTAGGTTATAAAGAGGGGCTCCGCTGCTAATAACCGGCTGCATACCACCCCCATGTGTCCCCGGCCTCGTTATAATATTAGAATATAAAGAGGGGCTCCGCTGCTAATAACCCGCTGCATACCACCCCCATGTGTCCCCGGCCTCGTAATAATTATTAGGATATAAAGAGGGGCTCCGCTGCTAATAACCCGCTGCATACCACCCCCATGTGTCCCCGGCCTCGTTATAATATTAGGATATAAAGAGGGGCTCCGCTGCTAATGACCCGCCTCATACCACCCCCATGTGTCCCCGGCCTCGTTATAATATTAGGATATAAAGAGGGGCTCCGCTGCTAATAACCCGCTGCATACCACCCCCATGTGTCCCCGGCCTCGTTATAATATTAGGATCTAAAGAGGGGCTCCGCTGCTAATAACCGGCTGCATACCACCCCCATGTGTCCCCGGCCTCGTTATAATATTAGGCTATAAAGAGGGGCTCCGCTGCTAATAACCTGCTGCATACCACCCCCATGTGTCCCCGGCCTCGTTATAATATTAGGATATAAAGAGGGGCTCCGCTGCTAATAACCCGCCTCATACCACCCCCATGTGTCCCCGGCCTCGTTATAATATTAGAATATAAAGAGGGGCTCCGCTGCTAATAATCGGCTGCATACCACCCCCATGTGTCCCCGGCCTCGTTATAATATTAGGATATAAAGAGGGGCTCCGCTGCTAATAACCCGCTGCATACCACCCCCATGTGTCCCCGGCCTCGTTATAATATTAGGATATAAAGAGGGGCTCCGCTGCTAATAACCCGCTGCATACCACCCCCATGTGTCCCCGGCCTCGTTATAATATTAGGATATAAAGAGGGGCTCCGCTGCTAATAACCCGCTGCATACCACCCCCATGTGTCCCCGGCCTCGTTATAATATTAGGATCTAAAGAGGGGCTCCGCTGCTAATAACCCGCCTCATACCACCCCCATGTGTCCCCGGCCTCGTTATAATATTAGGCTATAAAGAGGGGCTCCGCTGCTAATAACCCGCTGCATACCACCCCCATGTGTCCCCGGCCTCGTTATAATATTAGGATATAAAGAGGGGCTCCGCTGCTAATAACCCGCCTCATACCACCCCCATGTGTCCCCGGCCTCGTTATAATATTAGGATATAAAGAGGGGCTCCGCTGCTAATAACCCGCTGCATACCACCCCCATGTGTCCCCGGCCTCGTTATAATATTAGGATATAAAGAGGGGCTCCGCTGCTAATAACCCGCTGCATACCACCCCCATGTGTCCCCAGCCTCGTTATAATATTAGGTTATAAAGAGGGGCTCCGCTGCTAATAACCGGCTGCATACCACCCCCATGTGTCCCCGGCCTCGTTATAATATTAGAATATAAAGAGGGGCTCCGCTGCTAATAACCGGCTGCATACCACCCCCATGTGTCCCCGGCCTCGTAATAATATTAGGATATAAAGAGGGGCTCCGCTGCTAATAACCCGCTGCATACCACCCCCATGTGTCCCCGGCCTCGTTATAATATTAGGATATAAAGAGGGGCTCCGCTGCTAATAACCCGCTGCATACCACCCCCATGTGTCCCCGGCCTCGTTATAATATTAGGCTATAAAGAGGGGCTCCGCTGCTAATGACCCGCCTCATACCACCCCCATGTGTCCCCGGCCTCGTTATAATATTAGGATATAAAGAGGGGCTCCGCTGCTAATAACCCGCTGCATACCACCCCCATGTGTCCCCGGCCTCGTTATAATATTAGGCTATAAAGAGGGGCTCCGCTGCTAATAACCCGCTGCATACCACCCCCATGTGTCCCCGGCCTCGTTATAATATTAGGATCTAAAGAGGGGCTCCGCTGCTAATAACCCGCCTCATACCACCCCCATGTGTCCCCGGCCTCGTTATAATATTAGGCTATAAAGAGGGGCTCCGCTGCTAATAACCCGCTGCATACCACCCCCATGTGTCCCCGGCCTCGTTATAATATTAGGATATAAAGAGGGGCTCCGCTGCTAATAACCCGCCTCATACCACCCCCATGTGTCCCCGGCCTCGTTATAATATTAGGATATAAAGAGGGGCTCCCCTGCTAATAACCCGCTGCATACCACCCCCATGTGTCCCCGGCCTCGTTATAATATTAGGATATAAAGAGGGGCTCCGCTGCTAATAAGCCGCTGCATACCACCCCGATGTGTCCCCGGCCTCGTTATAATATTAGGATATAAAGAGGGGCTCCGCTGCTAATAACCCGCTGCATACCACCCCCATGTGTCCCCAGCCTCGTTATAATATTAGGTTATAAAGAGGGGCTCCGCTGCTAATAACCGGCTGCATACCACCCCCATGTGTCCCCGGCCTCGTTATAATATTAGAATATAAAGAGGGGCTCCGCTGCTAATAACCCGCTGCATACCACCCCCATGTGTCCCCGGCCTCGTAATAATATTAGGATATAAAGAGGGGCTCCGCTGCTAATAACCCGCTGCATACCACCCCCATGTGTCCCCGGCCTCGTTATAATATTAGGATATAAAGAGGGGCTCCGCTGCTAATGACCCGCCTCATACCACCCCCATGTGTCCCCGGCCTCGTTATAATATTAGGATATAAAGAGGGGCTCCGCTGCTAATAACCCGCTGCATACCACCCCCATGTGTCCCCGGCCTCGTTATAATATTAGGATCTAAAGAGGGGCTCCGCTGCTAATAACCCGCTGCATACCACCCCCATGTGTCCCCGGCCTCGTTATAATATTAGGCTATAAAGAGGGGCTCCGCTGCTAATGACCCGCCTCATACCACCCCCATGTGTCCCCGGCCTCGTTATAATATTAGGATATAAAGAGGGGCTCCGCTGCTAATAACCCGCTGCATACCACCCCCATGTGTCCCCGGCCTCGTTATAATATTAGGCTATAAAGAGGGGCTCCGCTGCTAATAACCCGCTGCATACCACCCCCATGTGTCCCCGGCCTCGTTATAATATTAGGATATAAAGAGGGGCTCCGCTGCTAATAACCCGCTGCATACCACCCCCATGTGTCCCCGGCCTCGTTATAATATTAGGCTATAAAGAGGGGCTCCGCTGCTAATAACCTGCTGCATACCACCCCCATGTGTCCCCGGCCTCGTTATAATATTAGGATATAAAGAGGGGCTCCGCTGCTAATAACCCGCCTCATACCACCCCCATGTGTCCCCGGCCTCGTTATAATATTAGAATATAAAGAGGGGCTCCGCTGCTAATAACCGGCTGCATACCACCCCCATGTGTCCCCGGCCTCGTTATAATATTAGGATATAAAGAGGGGCTCCGCTGCTAATAACCCGCTGCATACCACCCCCATGTGTCCCCGGCCTCGTTATAATATTAGGATATAAAGAGGGGCTCCGCTGCTAATAAGCCGCTGCATACCACCCCCATGTGTCCCCGGCCTCGTTATAATATTAGGATATAAAGAGGGGCTCCGCTGCTGATCCTTCATGTGCTGTTAGCATTAGTGAAGTTGTGACCTGATGGACATTGACCACCTGCCCACATGGTAATGCCGGGGACATCAGGACAGGGGCCCGGGGACATCAGGACAGGGGCCCGGGGACATCAGGACAGGGGCCCGGGCCCCTGGTTCCCCCTGACTGCAGCACCACAGTTAAAGAGCGGCTCACATGGACCAGTGCTGAGTACGTGCCCTGCAGCTTAAAGGGGATGTCCAGAATCTGAGGATATTCAGTACTGATGACTCGTTCTGTAGAATATCTTCAAATCCTGGACAAGCCCTTTAACTCCTCCGTCTACACCAGCCCTATATATACCTTATGTCAGTGCCCCGCCCACTGTGGGACAGAAGAGGGAGAGAGTGGCGACTCTTTACACTATCTGGGGCTGAGCGCCAGCTCCGGACACCTCCATGTAAAGCTCTCAGTATTACCCCTAGAGAAGCCCCTGGGCCTGTAACCAGGAGGGGGTAAAGGACCAAACTGCAGCGACTGTGGCCAAAAACCCATCATCATTGGCAACAAATAACCCGGGGCCTTCACTGGACATCCCCCAAATAACATAAGATCCACATCACAAAACCCCAAAACAACAGTCCAGAGTGGTCCGGCCTGAGCCCACGCCTTTCCCCAACCTCACAGGGGACATCTACTAGCCAAAACCAACTTTATACGTCATGGACTAGAAGGCGAGACGCTCCTCGCAGTGGCCGCGGAGAAGACTCCGCCATGTCCAGCACGGGGCGCACAAGCCGAGACTACCGGTAATAAGAAGCTGGAGCGTTAGCGTCTCACATGGTCTGACGATGACTTCCTAGAGGGGGCGTGGCTTCTCCTAGTGTCTCACTAGGATGTTGGGAGTAGTAGTCCATGGGGTTACTTTTCATTGTTATTGACTAGTCACAGGAACAATTGGAGGAAAATCATCATTTTAACTTTTTATTACAGATAAAATGGTGGGCAAAAAACTGAAGCTTCACGATCTTGTTGGAATTCTGTCACCTTTCAAGAGGTGGTCCACAGCGTCTCCCCCTACCGAGAGCCATGCTACAGGGTCAACCTCTACCGAGAGCCATGCTACAGGGTCAACCTCTACCGAGAGCCAGGCCCCAGCGTCACCCCGTACTGAGAGCTGGGCCCCAGCATCACCCCCTACTGAGAGCCATGCTACAGGGTCACCCCCTGCTGAGAGCCAGGCCCCAGCGTCACCCCGTACTGAGAGCCATGCTACAGGGTCAACCTCTACCGAGAGCCAGGCCCCAGCGTCACCCCGTACTGAGAGCCAGGCCCCAGCGTCACCCCATACTGAGAGCCATGCCCCAGCATCACCCCGTACTGAGAGCCGGGCCCCAGCGTCACCCCCGTACTGAGAGCCATGCTACAGCGTCACCCCGTACTGAGAGCCACACTACAGCGTCACCCCCTACTGAGAGCCATGATACAGGGTCACCCCCTACTGAGAGCCAGGCCTCAACATCACCCTCTACCGAGAGCCAGGCCCCAACATCACCCCTTACCGAGAGCCATGCCCCAACATCACCCCCTTCCGAGAGCCAGGCCCCAACATCACCCCCTACCGAGAGCCAGGCCCCAGCGTCACCCCTTACCGAGAGCCAGGCCCCAGCGCCACCCCCTACTGAGAGCCATGCTACAGGATCACCCCCTACAGAGAGCCAGGCCCCAACGTCACCCCCTACTGAGAGCCATGCTACAGGGTCACCCCTTACCAACAGCCAGGCCCCAGCGTCACCCCCTACTGAGAGCCATGCTACAGGGTCACCCCTTACCAAGAGCCATGCTACAGGGTCACCCTTTACCGAGAGCCATGCCACAGGGTCACTCCCTACTGAGAGCCAGGCCCCAGCGTCACCCCCTACTGAGAGCCAGGCCACAGGCTCACCCTCTACCGAGAGCCAGGCTACAGCGTCACCCCCTACTGAGAGCCAGGCCACAGGCTCACCCTCTACCGAGAGCCAGACTACAGCGTCACCCCCTACCAAGAGCCAGGCCCCAGCGTCACGCCCTACTGAGAGCCGAGCCCCAGCGTCACACACTACTGAGACCCAGGCTAATACAGGGTCACCCCTTACCGAGAGCCATGCTACAGGGTCACCCCGTACTGAGAGCCAGGCCCCAGCGTCACCCACTGCTGAGAGCCAGGCTAATACAGGGTCACCCCATACCAAGAGCCATGCTACAGGGTCGCTCCCTATGAGAAGCCAGACTACAGGGTCACCCCTTTCTACAAGTCGGTCCGCAACTTCACTCCCTTCTGTGAGTCGATTTTCACTATCACCCCTTTTTGCAAGTCGTCCTTCAGTGTCACCTACTTATACAAAACAGTCAACAGCTTCATGCGAAGGACCAGGTAAGATGACTCTCTTGACGGGTTGCATTTCATTCCTAGTTACTTACCCCAAATAAACCCCTTGTCGTTGCTTCTTCCAATGCCGGCACCATTTTGGTGTTGTGTCTGCGTCCATAAAGGGTTCATTTTGGTGCCTTTGTTTTTGTTTGAAAAGCCAATTTTTTTCCTTTTGAATTGGCAACCCAAAGTCCACGACAGTCTGAAGGAAATTCTTCACATTCTGGATTTGTAACAATGTTGGCCTAAAAACCACAAAACAAAAAAACATCACTGATTCCTCCAACAACATAAAGGCAACAATTCTGGAAAGCACAGCCAGAAATAAAGATAAAACCTGTAGCACATAAATCTCTAAATGAGGTCATTTATACAAAACCATTGCATGTCCCTGACAGTGTCATACACTATGTATTATAGATATATAGTCCTAGGAGTCCTGACAGTGTCATACACTATGTATTATAGATTTACAGTCCTAGGAGCCCTGACAGTGTCATACACTATGTATTATAGATATATAGTCCTAGGAGCCCTGACAGTGTCATACACTATGTATTATAGATATATAGTACTAGGAGTCCTGACAGTGTCATACACTATGTATTATAGATCTATAGTCCTAGGAGTCCTGACAGTGTCACACACTATGTATTATAGATATATAGTCCTAGGAGTCCTGACAGTGTCATACACTATGTATTATAGATATATAGTCCTAGGAGCCCTGACAGTGTCATACACTATGTATTATAGATATATAGTCCTAGGAGCCCTGACAGTGTCATACACTATGTATTATATATATATATAGTCCTAGGAGTCCTGACAGTGTCATACACTATGTATTATAGATATATAGTCCTAGGAGACCTGACAGTGTCATACACTATGTATTATAGATATATAGTCCTAGGAGTCCTGACAGTGTCATACACTATGTATTATAGATATATAGTCCTAGGAGTCCTGACAGTGTCATACACTATGTATTATAGATATATAGTCCTAGGAGTCCTGACAGTGTCACACACTATGTATTATAGATATATAGTCCTAGGAGCCCTGACAGTGTCACACACTATGTATTATAGATATATAGTCCTAGGAGCCCTGACAGTGTCGCACACTATGTATTATAGATATATAGTCCTAGGAGCCCTGACAGTGTCATACACTATGTTTTATAGATATATAGTCCTAGGAGCCTTGACAGTGTCGCACACTATGTATTATAGATATATAGTCCTAGGAGCCCTGACATTGTCATACACTATGTATTATAGATATATAGTCCTAGGAGTCCTGACAGTGTCATACACTATGTATTATAGATATATAGTCCTAGGAGTCCTGACAGTGTCATACACTATGTATTATAGATATATAGTCCTAGGAGTCCTGACAGTGTCACACACTATGTATTATAGATATATAGTCCTAGGAGCCCTGACAGTGTCACACACTATGTATTATAGATATATAGTCCTAGGAGCCCTGACAGTGTCATACACTATGTATTATAGATATATAGTCCTAGGAGCCCTGACAGTGTCGCACACTATGTATTATAGATATATAGTCCTAGGAGCCCTGACAGTGTCGCACACTATGTTTTATAGATATATAGTCCTAGGAGCCTTGACAGTGTCGCACACTATGTATTATAGATATATAGTCCTAGGAGTCCTGACAGTGTCATACACTATGTATTATAGATATAGTCCTAGGAGCCCTGACATTGTCATACACTATGTATTATAGATATATAGTCCTAGGAGTCCTGACAGTGTCATACACTATGTATTATAGATATATAGTCCTATGAGTCCTGACAGTGTCACACACTATGTATTATAGATATATAGTCCTAGGAGCCCTGACAGTGTCACACACTATGTATTATAGATATATAGCCCTAGGAGCCCTGACAGTGTCATACACTATGTATTATAGATATATAGTCCTAGTAGTCCTGACAGTGTCGCACACTATGTATTATAGATATATAGTCCTAGGAGCCCTGACGGTGTCATACGCTACGTATTATAGTTGTATAGCCCTGGGAGCCCTGACGGTGTCATACACTATGTATTATAGATATATAGTCCTAGGAGCCCTGACAGTGTCACACACTATGTATTATAGATATATAGTCCTAGGAACCCTGACAGTGTCATAAACTATGTATTAAAGATATATAGTCCTAGGAGTCCTGACAGTGTCACACACTATGTATTATAGATATAATTCTAGGAGCCCTGACAGTGTCATACACTATGTATTATAGATCTATAGTCCTAGGAGTCCTGACAGTGTCACACACTATGTATTATAGATATATAGTCCTAGGAGCCCTGACAGTGTCATACACTATGTATTATAGATATATAGCCCTAGGAGCCCTGACAGTGTCATACACTATGTATTATAGATATATAGTCCTAGGAGTCCTGACAGTGTCATACACTATGTATTAAAGATATATAGTCCTAGGAGTCCTGGCAGTATCACACACTATGTATTATAGCTATATAGTCCTAGGAGTCCTGACATTGTCATACACTATGTTTTATTGTATATATTTCTAGGAGCCCTGATAGTGTCATACACTATGTATTATAGATATATAGCCCTAGGAGCCCTGATAGTGTCATACACTATGTATTATAGATGTATAGTCCTAGGAGCCCTGACAGTGTCATACACTATGTACTTTAGATATATAGTCCTAGGAGCCCTGACAGTGTCACACACTATGTATTATAGATATATAGTCCTAGGAGCCCTGACGGTGTCATACGCTACGTATTATAGTTGTATAGCCCTGGGAGCCCTGACGGTGTCATACACTATGTATTATAGATATATAGTCCTAGGAGCCCTGACAGTGTCACACACTATGTATTATAGATATATAGTCCTAGGAGCCCTGACGGTGTCACACGCTACGTATTATAGTTGTATAGCCCTGGGAGCCCTGACGATGTCATACACTATGTATTATAGATATATAGTCCTAGGAGCCCTGACAGTGTCACACACTATGTATTATAGATATATAGTCCTAGGACTCCTGACAGTATCACACACTATGTATTATAGCTATATAGTCCTAGGAGTCCTGACATTGTCATACACTATGTTTTATTGTATATATTTCTAGGAGCCCTGACAGTGTCATACACTATGTATTATAGATATATAGTCCTAGGACTCCTGACAGTATCACACACTATGTATTATAGCTATATAGTCCTAGGAGTCCTGACATTGTCATACACTATGTTTTATTGTATATATTTCTAGGAGCCCTGATAGTGTCTTACACTATGTATTATAGATGTATTGTCCTAGGAGCCCTGACAGTGTCATACACTATGTACTATAGATATATAGTCCTAGGAGCCCTGACAGTTTCACACACTATGTATTAAAGATATATAGTCCTAGGAGCCCTGACGGTGTCATACGCTACATATTATAGTTGTATAGCCCTGGGAGCCCTGACGGTGTCATACACTATGTATTATAGATATATAGTCCTAGGAGCCCTGACGGTGTCATACACTATGTATTATAGATATATAGTCCTAGGAGCCCTGACAGTGTCATACACTATGTATTATAGATATACAGTCCTAGGAGCCCTGACAGTGTCACACACTATGTATTATAGATATATAGTCCTAGGAACCCTAACAGTGTCATATACTATGTATTATAGATATATATAGTCCTAGGAGCCCTGACAGTGTCATACACTATGTATTATAGATATATAGTCCTAGGAACCCTAACAGTGTCATATACTATGTATTATAGATATATATAGTCCTAGGAGCCCTGACAGTGTCATACACTATGTATTATAGATATATAGTCCTAGGAGACCTGACAGTGTCACACACTATGTATTATAGATATATAGTCCTAGGAGCCCTGACAGTGTCACACACTATGTATTATAGATATATAGTCCTAGGAGCCCTGACAGTGTCATACACTATGTATTATAGATATATAGCCCTAGGAACCCTGACAGTGTCATACACTATGTATTATAGATATACAGTCCTAGGAGCCCTGACAGTGTCATACACTATTATATTATAGCTATATAGTCATAGGAGCCCTGACAGTGTCATACATTATTATTATATTATAGCTATATAGTCCTAGGAGTCCTGACATTGTCATACACTATGTTTTATTGTATATATTTCTAGGAGCCCTGACAGTGTCATACACTATGTATTATAGATATATAGTCCTAGGACTCCTGACAATATCACACACTATGTATTATAGCTATATAGTCCTAGGAGCCCTGACGGTGTCATACACTATGTATTATAGATATATAGTCCTAGGAGCCCTGACAGTGTCACACACTATGTATTATAGATATATAGTCCTAGGAGCCCTGACAGTGTCATACACTATGTATTATAGATATATAGCCCTAGGAACCCTGACAGTGTCATACACTATGTATTATAGATATACAGTCCTAGGAGCCCTGACAGTGTCATACACTATTATATTATAGCTATATAGTCCTAGGAGCCCTGACAGTGTCATACACTATTATATTATAGCTATATAGTCCTAGGAGTCCTGACATTGTCATACACTATGTTTTATTGTATATATTTCTAGGAGCCCTGACAGTGTCATACACTATGTATTATAGATATATAGTCCTAGGAGCCCTGACAGTGTCACACACTATGTATTATAGATATATAGTCCTAGGACTCCTGACAGTATCACACACTATGTATTATAGCTATATAGTCCTAGGAGTCCTGACATTGTCATACACTATGTTTTATTGTATATATTTCTAGGAGCCCTGATAGTGTCATACACTATGTATTATAGATGTATAGTCCTAGGAGCCCTGACAGTGTCATACACTATGTACTATAGATATATAGTCCTAGGAGCCCTGACAGTTTCACACACTATGTATTAAAGATATATAGTCCTAGGAGCCCTGACGGTGTCATACGCTACATATTATAGTTGTATAGCCCTGGGAGCCCTGACGGTGTCATACACTATGTATTATAGATATATAGTCCTAGGAGCCCTGACAGTGTCATACACTATGTATTATAGATATATAGTCCTAGGAGCCCTGACAGTGTCATACCCTATGTATTATAGATATATAGTCCTAGGAGCCCTGAAACTGTCATACACTATGTATTATAGATATATAGTCCTAGGACTCCTGACAGTATCATACACTATGTATTATAGCTATATAGTCCTAGGAGTCCTGACATTGTCATACACTATGTTTTATTGTATATATTTCTAGGAGCCCTGACAGTGTCATACACTATGTATTATAGATATATAGTCCTAGGAGCCCTGACAGTGTCACACACTATGTATTATAGATATATAGTCCTAGGACTCCTGACAGTATCACACACTATGTATTATAGCTATATAGTCCTAGGAGTCCTGACATTGTCATACACTATGTTTTATTGTATATATTTCTAGGAGCCCTGATAGTGTCATACACTATGTATTATAGATGTATAGTCCTAGGAGCCCTGACAGTGTCATACACTATGTACTATAGATATATAGTCCTAGGAGCCCTGACAGTTTCACACACTATGTATTAAAGATATATAGTCCTAGGAGCCCTGACGGTGTCATACGCTACATATTATAGTTGTATAGCCCTGGGAGCCCTGACGGTGTCATACACTATGTATTATAGATATATAGTCCTAGGAGCCCTGACAGTGTCATACACTATGTATTATAGATATATAGTCCTAGGAGCCCTGACAGTGTCATACCCTATGTATTATAGATATATAGTCCTAGGAGCCCTGAAACTGTCATACACTATGTATTATAGATATATAGTCCTAGGACTCCTGACAGTGTCACACACTATATATTATAGATATATAGTCCTAGGAGTCCTGACAGTGTCTTACACTATGTATTATAGATATATAGTCCTAGGAGCCCTGACAGTGTCATACACTATGTATTATAGATATATAGTCCTAGGACTCCTGACAGTATCACACACTATGTATTATAGCTATATAGTCCTAGGAGTCCTGACATTGTCATACACTATGTTTTATTGTATATATTTCTAGGAGCCCTGATAGTGTCATACACTATGTATTATAGATGTATAGTCCTAGGAGCCCTGACAGTGTCATACACTATGTACTATAGATATATAGTCCTAGGAGCCCTGACAGTGTCATACACTATGTATTATAGATATACAATCCTAGGAGCCCTGACAGTGTCATACACTATGTATTATAGATATATAGTCCTAGGAGCCCTGACAGTGTCATACACTATGTATTATTGATATATAGTCCTAGGAGTCCTGACAGTATCACACACTATGTATTATAGATATATAGTCCTAGGAGTCCTGACATTGTCATACACTATGTTTTATTGTATATATTTCTAGGAGTCCTGGCAGTGTCATACACTATGTATTATAGATATACAGCCCTAGGAGTCCTGACAGTGTCATACACTATATGTATTATAGATATATAGTCCTAGGAGCCCTGACAGTGTCATACACTATGTTTTATTGTATATATTTCTAGGAGTCCTGGCAGTGTTATACACTGTGTATCTCGCTTATTTCACTGGGGGACACAGTACCATAGGTATAGACCCGGCACTAGGAGACAGACACTAGGGAAATGAAAAGCTGTCGGCTCCGCCTCCAGGCTATACCGTGCCTTTGGCACTGTGCAGGATTCAGTTTATACCTAGTGCCCGTAGGAGGCAGACACCACCTGACTTAGGTCTTTCTGTCTTACATCGTTTTTATTCTTCTTTCAGATGCAGGGGGTCTTCAGCGTGTATGCCACACTAGTTGTACTCCCCTGCGGGCGCAGCGCTCTTCTGAGCACCTCGCCGGTCACCCAGTCCCGACGCCGGATTTTCCATTGACCCCACTCCCACATGCGAGGTCTACTGAAGGGGTGAACCTGCGGAGCCTGAAGACGCCAGTCAGGTGAGTAGGAGAAGAGTAGAAGACAGGTGAGTATGAAAGTTACCTCAGCCCCTCTCCTCCTCAACCTCAGGCCCCCCTCAACCCCTCAGTGCCTCTCCCAGGGAAAAAAAAAAGCATGGTCCTGTTTAGGGGGGCATCACTGGCACCCCCAGAGCTGGGCCTTAAATTTTAGATAATGAGTCCTTTTTTTTCTAGGGCGCTTTTGGGCCTTTCTGGTCGCTCCTACTGAGTGGCCCTCGTCAGGGGGGGGGGGGGGTCACCCGATCTCCCCCCCCCCTTGGTGTGTGAACCCCTTTTCTGGACACCCAGTACCTTTTCCAGGCCTCTGTCGAGCCTTTTCGGAGCTCCCGCCAGGCCTACCCATCAAGGGTTCCTTGTGGCCGGCCGCGGTTCTAGGCGAGTCCCCTGTTCTCCGGGGACTAGGCCGCAACTTGGACCGCCCCTTTCCTGGGCTTTTCTGGCCTCCAGACCCCACTTGGGGCCTTCCATCGGTCAGGGGACTGTCCTGGCAAACCATCCAGCCTGCCCAGTAGTCACTGAGTGCGGGAATTACCAGGGTGAAGGCTTTTGCTTTCCTCAGAATAACTTTTTATTTATTTCTTGCCTTTTTGGCTTGCTGGGACAGCGAGGATATCTCTCTGACTCTCCTCACAGCTCCCTTGGAGACATTGCACCTGTCCAAGGACGTCTGGCGGAGCCCTCTCTGTGTAGCCATCTCTGCATCAGTCGGTGAGCAGCAATCTCCTGGGGCCTGGTAGGCTAACCCCCTGGGTTACCCCCTAATTTCCCTGGGACCCCTCCGCCTTGTCCTCCAGTGAAAAGCCAACTTGCCCTCTGGTCACATTTTTTTTTTTTTTTTAAACAATTTCCATACGGACAGCCTGAGCCCATCTGTTCTCTCTGCCTTCCGCCTTAGCCTGTCAGGATCCTCTTGGCCCCTCTCCGGTTCATCCATCCCCGGATTGGGTGGCCTCCCTCAGGGCCATGGTATCCTTACCAGACTTAACCAGTCAGTACTGGAAATTTGGAATGGCTGCTTTCCCAGATTTCTGCACAGTCGGCGGCTTCTAGGGATCTCCCTGGATACCCTCATAGTTCCCGTCCCTACAAAAGGACCAGGAAGTCTTCCAACAGTTCACGGTCCTCCACCTCTTCCTCTGGGCACTCCCCAGATAGGGCTTCAGCTCGTGCCTCCACTCCGACAGGCCGATCCCTGTTTTCCCCTACTTGGTCTGCTTCTCCTGGGGTCTCCTCTCACTCCGACCTGGAGCATCAGGTAGGCTCATCTATATCTGCTGCTACGCGGGAGCTCATCCATGCGGTAAGAGATACCCTACAGATCTCTGATGAATAATATGGGTGTGTGAATCTTCACAAAAAACACAAAGCTGGACCCAATTTTCCTGCGCTCCCTCTTAGGCACCACTGTGGCCATGATTCCTCCAGATTAAATGGAATTAACTCTGAATATGCTTGTCCAAGAATGGATATTTTATTTGGAGTATGCAGATAGCCATTAATGCAACAAAATAAAAAACAAAAAAAGAAAAACCAGGTAGAAAAACCAGATCTCTGATGACATCTCCTTCCGCCAATGGGTGTTTGATCACATCTTAAGGGCACAGTGGCTTCACCCTGGACTGTCCTCTGTCTTCTACTGGGAGGTCGGACGTCTCTTCCCTCCCCTGACCTGTGTCTCTCCAAGTGGAAGGTGAGCTCAGGGGCAGTTCTGCCAGACTATGCTGTGACACATGTCTCTAGCTCCCCCTGGCTGGCAATGATGAACATTCGAAGTAAAGGAAGCAGGTTGCTCCAGTGGCGCAATCGGTTAACATGCGGTACTTATATATCAGTCACTAGTAAGCGCAAGCCGGTCTGTCCTGAGATATTGTCAGCGAGCCGCCCCATGACCTTTCCAGTTGTCGCTCATCCCTTTGGGATGGCCTCTGCCCTCTGAGTATTTACCTAGGTGATGGCGTCTCTCATGGCTATCCTCTCCTCTAGAGGTGTTGCCATGATTCCATACTTGGACGACCTCCTGGTAATGCCACTCAGACAAGTCAGACAATCTGACCAGCTTCTGGATCACCTTGGTCCTTCTTCGCTGCTTCGGCTGGCTCATCACTAAGGAAAGGTCTTGTTTCATGCACATGGAATCCAGAACATGATCCTCGACACGCTCCAGGGCATGATTCTCCTCCTGGAGGCCAAGATCCTGAGGTCCGATGTGTCCCAGCTTCGGAGGTATTCTACTTGCTCTATTTGTTTTGACATGTGGGTCCTGGGCATGATGACCTCGACATTCTAGGCCATCCCTTTCACTCAGTTACCCTCTTGTCCTCTCCACTTGATGATTCTGACCTGCTGGGACAAATCTCCGGCCAGCCTTGACTGCATGATTCTCTTTCCTCTTCAGTTTTGCCGAGAGCTTCTTTTGTGTATCTCCTCCCCAGGAATTTCTAAGGAAAAGTCCTTCTTCCCCTCTGTTGGTAGGTCCTTCCAGTCTCCACGGCTGGGGAGTGATCTTCAGTGCCTTGACCGTTCAGGGTCTGTGGTCCAAGGTCGAGTCCTCCCTCCGGTTCAACCTGCTGGAACCAAGGGCTATCTTATTAGCTGTGTCCTTGGACCTCTCTCCTCCAAGGATGTCTGGTCACAGTCCAGACCAACAACTCCTCCGTGGTCTCCTACTTGAACCCTCAGCGGGGCACCAGGAGCCATGCGGCCTTACTAGAACCCTCCCGATCTCTTCTTTTGGTGGCGTGCCATGTTCCGGCTCTTTCAGCAGTCCACCTTTGCAGGCATGGACCATTGGGTGGCAGACTACTTGAGTGGAAAAAATGTCGCTACAGGCGAGGGTCACTATCAGCAGATCTTCCTTCAACTGTGATCCCACTGGGGCACGCCAGATGTCGACCTTTTTCGCCTCCCACCAGAACCATAAGGTCCCTGGTTACATGGCCAGGTCTCTGGATCCTCGAGCCATCGCTGCTGATGCTCTCCTGAGTTCGGATATTCACCTCCTCTTCCTCTCCGCCCTCAGAACCTCAAGAATCTCAAGACCAAGGGGGTTCAAGCTATCCTGGTGGCACCAGATTGGCCCTGCGGGGCCTGGTACGTGGATCTCATGTTCCTGATGGCGGACGCTCCTTGGCTTCTTCCTCTGCAGGTCGACCTTCTGTCTCAAGGACTGGTGTTCCACCCCACCTTGACTCAGCTGCGTTCAATGGCGCTGCTGTTGAATCCGAGGTTTGATGTGGTGTGGGCTTTCGGAGTTTGTTATCCTGACCATACTCAAGGCCTGTATCAATCCCAGATAGCTAAGATCTGCCATCGCACGTGGAAGGCTTACGTCCACCGTTGTGAGAGTAACGATTTTCATCGGATCTTCTCCATTCCGGTCCGGATCAAGGTCTTAGCCTTCTTACCTTTAAAGGCTTTCCTACGGTAGTGGACCCCCCCCCCCCCTCCTTTTCTGGTCCTCCACAAGGATAAGGTTGTCCTCTGTCTGCCACTGTCTTTTTTTTTGCCTAGGGTGATTTTCCTCCTTCCACATCGAGGACTTAGTCTTACCATCTTTCTGCTCGGCCTCCAAGCATCCATGTGAATGCTCTCTTCCCTGCCTGGTTGTTGTCCGGGGGATTCAGGTCTATTTGTCCCTCACTGATCCTTTCCGTTGCATCTTCAGATGGCTTCGGTCTGAGATTAAGGAGGCCTATCGGTTTAAGGCTTGGGCTCTGCCCTTCCGTGTGACGGCTCTCTCCTCTAGAGCTGTTGGAGCTGCCTGGGCCATTGGCATCAGGCTTCTGCTTCCCAGGTCTGTAAGGCTCCCCCTGGGCCTCCATCCTCTTTCTCTAAGTTTCTCCAGATCCATTCTGTGGCCTCTGCCGATGCCAGTTTGGGTTATAAGTTTCTGCAAGCGGCTGAGCGTTAAGAGTTTGTATGGTTTTGTTATTCCCACCCTCTGGGACTGCTTTAGGACATCCCATGGTGCTGTGTCCCCCAGTGAAATAAGTGAGAAAATGGGATTTTTGTATTCACCGTAAAATACTTTTCTTGTTGTATTCACTGGGGGACACAGATCCCATCCTTGTTTTTCACTGTTGTTCCTGCCCAAGCTGTGTTGGTTCCTTTTCGGGCTCAGGACATGTTGGTGGTTGTTGGTTCCATGTTCTTTTGTGTCTCTCTCTCCTACTGCTGCGGTACATCTGATTCATGCACAGTGGCTGTGGCAGGGTATAGCCTGGAGGCAGACCCAACAGCTTTTCATTCTCCTAGTGTCAGCCTCCTAGTGGCCGGGTCTATACCCCATGGTGCTGTGTCCCCCAGTGAATACAACGAGAAAAGGATTTTATGGGGAGTACAAAAATCCCGTTATTGATCAGTGCCTTATATCTCTCCTAGTGGCAGCAGGGAAGGCACCTTTTGACCAGATGTATCATGTGGGCTCCCTCCTGGGCAGTGGTGCATTTGGAACTGTCTATTCGGGTTTCAGGATTGCTGACGGACTGCCGGTAAGTGGCTTTTACCAATAACCACTGCTTGATGTTATGACTGATCCTATTACTGCTGGAGACTTATGTCACATCCTCTGCTTTCAGGTGGCCGTGAAATACATCTCTAAGGCGGAAGTATCAGCCTGGGGCACCCTAGTAAGTAGCCTCGTAGCCTTCAGCTGCGCCCTCCACCGTTTACCTTGATAGCCCATGTTAGGACTGCAGCCTACGAGAGGTCAGACTTGCAGTTTACTAGGAGGCACATACTTTGGGAGATACAGTGCCTTGTGAAAGTATTCGGCCCCCTTGAACTTTCCAACCTTTTGCCACATTTCAGGCTTCAAACATAAGGATATAAAATTTTAATTTTTTGGTGAAGAATCAACAAGTGGGACACAATCGTGAAGTGGAACGAAATTTATTGGATATTTTAAACTTTTGTAAAAAATAAAAAACTGAAAAGTGGGGCGTGCAATATTATTCGGCCCCCTTAAGTTAATACTTTGTAGCGCCCCCTTTTGCTGCGATTACAGCTACAAGTCGCTTGGGGTATGTCTCTATCAGTTTTGCACATGGAGAGACTGAAATTCTTGCCCATTCTTCCTTGGAAAACAGCTGGAGCTCAGTGAGGTTGGATGGAGAGCGTTTGTGAACAGCAGTTTTCAGCTCTTTCCACAGATTCTCGATTGGATTCAGGTCTGGACTTTGACTTGGCCATTCTAACACCTGGATACGTTTATTTGGGAACCATTCCATTGTAGATTTGGCTTTATGTTTGGGATCATTGTCTTGTTGGAAGATAAATCTCCGTCCCAGTCTCAGGTCTTTTGCAGACTCCAACAGGTTTTCTTCCAGAATGGTCCTGTATTTGGCTCCATCCATCTTCCCATCAATTTTAACCATCTTCCCTGTCCCTGCTGAAGAAAAGCAGGCCCAAACCATGATGCTGCCCCCACCATGTGTGACAGTGGGGATGGTGTGTTCAGGGGGATGAGCTGTGTTGCTTTTACACCAAACATATCGTTTTGCATTGTGGCCAAAAAGTTGGATTTTGGTTCCATCTGAGCAGAGCACCTTCTTCCACATGTTTGGTGTCTCCCAGGTGACTTTTTATGGATCTCTTTGAGAAATGGCTTTCTTCTTGCCACTCTTCCATAAAAGCCAGATTTGTGCAGTGTACGACTGATTATTGTCCTATGGACAGATTCTCCCACCTCAGCTGTAGATCTCTGCAGTTCATCCAGAGTGATCATGGGCCTCTTGGCTGCATCTCTGATCAGTCTTTTCCTTGTTTGAGATGAAAGTTTAGAGGGACGGCCGGGTCTTGGTAGATTTGCAGTGGTCTGATACTCCTTCCATTTCAATATGATCGCTTGCACAGTGCTCCTTGGGATGTTTAAAGTTTGGGAAATCTTTTTGCATCCAAATCTGGCTTTAAACTTCTCCACAACAGTATCACGGACCTGCCTGGTGTGTTCCTTGGTCTTCATGATGCTCTCTGCGCTTTAAACAGAACCCTGAGACTATCACAGAGCAGGTGCATTTATACGGAGACTTGTACACACAGGTGGATTATATTTATCATCATCAGTCATTTAGGACAACATTGGATCATTCAGAGATCCTCACTGAACTTCTGGACTGAGTTTGCTGCACTGAAAGTAAAGGGGCCGAATGATATTGCACGCCCCACTTTTCAGTTTTTTATTTTTTACAAAAGTTTAAAATAACCAATAAATTTAGTTCTACTTCACAATTGTGTCCCACTTGTTGTTCATTCTTCACCAAAAAATTTAAATTTTATATCCTTATGTTTGAAGCCTGAAATGTTGCAAAAGGTTGAAAAGTTCAAGGGGGCCAAATACTTTCGCAAGGCACTGTACATGGTGCACAGTTACTTTAGGGCATGCTGCTTTGCTATAGGGTATCCCATATGCTAGGTGCTATTGGGTACTCATTATTTGGGGGCTATACTCTATATATAATCCATAGTAATGTACAGTACAGACCAAAAGTTTGGACACACCTTCTCATTTCAAGAATTTTCTGTATTTTCATGACTCTAAAAATTGTAGATTCACACTGAAGGCATCAAAACTATGAATTACCACATGTGGAATTATATACTTAACAAAAAAGTGTGAAACAACTGAAAATATGTCTTCTATTCTAGGTTCTTCAAAGTAGCCACCTTTTGCTTTGATCACTGCTTTGCACACTCTTGGCATTCTCTTGATGAGCTTCAAGAGGTAGTCACCTGAAATGGTTTTCACTTCACAGTTGTGCCCTGTCAGGTTTAATAAGTGGGATTTCTTGCCTTATAAATGGGGTTGGGACCATCAGTTGTGTTGTTCAGAAGTCAGGTGGATACACAGCTGATAGTCCTACTGAATGGAGTGTTAGAATTTGTATTATGGCAAGAAAAAAGCAGCTAAGTAAAGAAAAACGAGTGGCCATCTTTACTTTAAGAAATGAAGGTCAGTCAGTCCGAAAAATTGGGAGAACTTTGAAAGTGTCCCCAAGTGCAGTGGCCAAAACCATCAAGCGCTACAAAGAAACTGGCTCACATGACGACCGCCCCAGGAAAGGAAGACCAAGAGTCACCTCTGCTGCGGAGGATAAATTCATCCGAGTCACCAGCCTCAGAAATGGCAGGTTAACAGCAGCTCAGATTAGAGAGCAGGTCAATGCCACACAGAGTTCTCGCAGCAGACACATCTCTACAACAACTGGTAAGAGGAGACTGTGTGCAGCAGGCCTTCATGGTAAAATAGCTGCTAGGAAACCACTGCTAAGGACAGGCAACAAGCACAAGAAGAACACAAGGAATGGACATTAGACCTGTGGAAATCTGGGCTTTGGTCCGATGAGTCCAAATTTGAGATCTTTGGTTCCAACCACCGTGTCTTTGTGCGACGCAGAAAAGGTGAAGGAATGGACTCTACATGCCTGGTTCCCACCGTGACGCATGGAGGAGGAGGTGTGATGGTGTGGGGGGGCTTTGCTGGTGACACTGGTGGGGATTTATTCTGAACCAGCATGGTTACCACAGCATCTTGCAGCGGCATGCTATTCCATCCGGTTTGCGTTTAGTTGGACCAACAGGACAATGACCCCAAACACCTGCAGACTGTGTAACGGCTATGTGACCAAGAAGGAGAGTGATGGGGTGCTACGCCAGATGACCTGGCCTCCACAGTCACCAGACCTGAACCCAATCCAGATGGTTTGGGGTGAGCGGGACCGCAGAGTGAAGGCAAAAGGGCCAACAAGTGCTAAGCATCTCTGGGAACTCCTTCAAGACTGTTGGAAGACCATTTCAGGTGACTACCTCTTGGAGCTCATCAAGAGAATGCCAAGAGTGTGCAAAGCAGTAATCAAAGCAAAAGGTGGCTACTTTGAAGAACCTAGAATAGAAGACATATTTTCAGTTGTGTCACACTTTTTTGTTAAGTATATAATTCCACATGTGGTAATTCATAGTTTTGATGCCTTCAGTGTGAATCTACAATTTTTATAGTCATGAAAATACAGAAAACTCTTGGAATGAGAAGGTGTCCAAACTTTTGGTCTGTACTGTACATAAATACATATACATAGTCATCCATACTCTATATAATATATAGGTAAATATATATATATATTCATTCTTGTACATAGGAGGTAGTATTATAGTAGGTATATTCTTGTACATAGGAGCAGTATTATAGTAGTTATATTCTTGTACATAGGAGCAGTATTATAGTAGTTATATTCTTGTACATAGGAGCAGTATTGTAGTAGTTATATTCTTGTACATAGGAGGTAGTATTATAGTAGTTATATTCTTGTACATAGGAGCAGTATTATAGTAGTTATATTCTTGTACATAGGAGTAGTATTATAGTAGTTATATTCCTGTACATAGGAGCAGTATTATAGTAGTTATATTCTTGTACATAGGGGCAGTATTATAGTAGTTATATTCTTGTACATAGGAGCAGTATTATAGTAGTTATATTCTTGTACATAGGAGGTAGTATTATAGTAGTTATATTCTTGTACATAGGAGGTAGTATTATAGTAGTTATATCCTTGTACATAGGAGCAGTATTATAGTAGTTATATTCTTGTACATAGCAGTATTATAGTAGTTATATTCTTGTACATAGGAGTAGTATTATAGTAGTTATATTCTTGTACATAGGGAGCAGTATTATAGTAGTTATATTCTTGTACATAGGAGCAGTATTATAGTAGTTATATTCTTGTACATAGGAGTAGTATTATAGTAGTTATATTCTTGTACATAGGAGCAGTATTATAGTAGTTATATTCTTGTACATAGGAGTAGTATTATAGTAGTTATATTCTTGTACATAGGAGCAGTATTATAGTAGTTATATTCTTGTACATAGGAGTAGTATTATAGTAGTTATATTCCTGTACATAGGAGCAGTATTATAGTAGTTATATTCTTGTACATAGGGGCAGTATTATAGTAGTTATATTCTTGTACATAGGAGCAGTATTATAGTAGTTATATTCTTGTACATAGGAGTAGTATTATAGTAGTTATATCCTTGTACATAGGAGCAGTATTATAGTAGTTATATTCTTGTACATAGCAGTATTATAGTAGTTATATTCTTGTACATAGGAGTAGTATTATAGTAGTTATATTCTTGTACATAGGGAGCAGTATTATAGTAGTTATATTCTTGTACATAGGAGCAGTATTATAGTAGTTATATTCTTGTACATAGGAGTAGTATTATAGTAGTTATATTCTTGTACATAGGAGCAGTATTATAGTAGTTATATTCTTGTACATAGGAGCAGTATTATAGTAGTTATATTCTTGTACATAGGAGCAGTATTATAGTAGTTATATTCTTGTACATAGGAGCAGTATTATAGTAGATATATTCTTGTACATAGGAGCAGTATTATAGTAGTTATATTCTTGTACATAGGAGCAGTATTATAGTAGTTATATTCTTGTACATAGCAGCAGTATTATAGTAGTTATATTCTTGTATATAGGAGGTAGTATTATAGTAGTTATATTCTTGTACATAGGAGTAGTATTATAGTAGTTATATTCTTGTACATAGGAGTAGTATTATAGTAGTTATATTCTTGTACATAGGAGCAGTATTATAGTAGTTATATTCTTGTACATAGCAGTATTATAGTAGTTATATTCTTGTACATAGGAGTAGTATTATAGTAGTTATATTCTTGTACATAGGGAGCAGTATTATAGTAGTTATATTCTTGTACATAGGAGCAGTATTATAGTAGTTATATTCTTGTACATAGGAGTAGTATTATAGTAGTTATATTCTTGTACATAGGAGCAGTATTATAGTAGTTATATTCTTGTACATAGGAGTAGTATTATAGTAGTTATATTCTTGTACATAGGAGCAGTATTATAGTAGTTATATTCTTGTACATAGGAGTAGTATTATAGTAGTTATATTCCTGTACATAGGAGCAGTATTATAGTAGTTATATTCTTGTACATAGGGGCAGTATTATAGTAGTTATATTCTTGTACATAGGAGCAGTATTATAGTAGTTATATTCTTGTACATAGGAGTAGTATTATAGTAGTTATATCCTTGTACATAGGAGCAGTATTATAGTAGTTATATTCTTGTACATAGCAGTATTATAGTAGTTATATTCTTGTACATAGGAGTAGTATTATAGTAGTTATATTCTTGTACATAGGGAGCAGTATTATAGTAGTTATATTCTTGTACATAGGAGCAGTATTATAGTAGTTATATTCTTGTACATAGGAGTAGTATTATAGTAGTTATATTCTTGTACATAGGAGCAGTATTATAGTAGTTATATTCTTGTACATAGGAGCAGTATTATAGTAGTTATATTCTTGTACATAGGAGCAGTATTATAGTAGTTATATTCTTGTACATAGGAGCAGTATTATAGTAGATATATTCTTGTACATAGGAGCAGTATTATAGTAGTTATATTCTTGTACATAGGAGCAGTATTATAGTAGTTATATTCTTGTACATAGCAGCAGTATTATAGTAGTTATATTCTTGTATATAGGAGGTAGTATTATAGTAGTTATATTCTTGTACATAGGAGTAGTATTATAGTAGTTATATTCTTGTACATAGGAGTAGTATTATAGTAGTTATATTCTTGTACATAGGAGCAGTATTATAGTAGTTATATTCTTGTACATAGGAGTAGTATTATAGTAGTTATATTCCTGTACATAGGAGCAGTATTATAGTAGTTATATTCTTGTACATAGGGGCAGTATTATAGTAGTTATATTCTTGTACATAGGAGCAGTATTATAGTAGTTATATTCTTGTACATAGGAGTAGTATTATAGTAGTTATATCCTTGTACATAGGAGCAGTATTATAGTAGTTATATTCTTGTACATAGCAGTATTATAGTAGTTATATTCTTGTACATAGGAGTAGTATTATAGTAGTTATATTCTTGTACATAGGGAGCAGTATTATAGTAGTTATATTCTTGTACATAGGAGCAGTATTATAGTAGTTATATTCTTGTACATAGGAGTAGTATTATAGTAGTTATATTCTTGTACATAGGAGCAGTATTATAGTAGTTATATTCTTGTACATAGGAGTAGTATTATAGTAGTTATATTCTTGTACATAGGAGCAGTATTATAGTAGTTATATTCTTGTACATAGGAGTAGTATTATAGTAGTTATATTCCTGTACATAGGAGCAGTATTATAGTAGTTATATTCTTGTACATAGGGGCAGTATTATAGTAGTTATATTCTTGTACATAGGAGCAGTATTATAGTAGTTATATTCTTGTACATAGGAGTAGTATTATAGTAGTTATATCCTTGTACATAGGAGCAGTATTATAGTAGTTATATTCTTGTACATAGCAGTATTATAGTAGTTATATTCTTGTACATAGGAGTAGTATTATAGTAGTTATATTCTTGTACATAGGGAGCAGTATTATAGTAGTTATATTCTTGTACATAGGAGCAGTATTATAGTAGTTATATTCTTGTACATAGGAGTAGTATTATAGTAGTTATATTCTTGTACATAGGAGCAGTATTATAGTAGTTATATTCTTGTACATAGGAGCAGTATTATAGTAGTTATATTCTTGTACATAGGAGCAGTATTATAGTAGTTATATTCTTGTACATAGGAGCAGTATTATAGTAGATATATTCTTGTACATAGGAGCAGTATTATAGTAGTTATATTCTTGTACATAGGAGCAGTATTATAGTAGTTATATTCTTGTACATAGCAGCAGTATTATAGTAGTTATATTCTTGTATATAGGAGGTAGTATTATAGTAGTTATATTCTTGTACATAGGAGTAGTATTATAGTAGTTATATTCTTGTACATAGGAGCAGTATTATAGTAGTTATATTCTTGTACATAGGAGCAGTATTATAGTAGTTATATTCTTGTACATAGGGGGCAGTATTATAGTAGTTATATTCTTGTACATAGGAGCAGTATTATAGTAGTTATATTCTTGTACATAGGAGTAGTATTATAGTAGTTATATTCTTGTACATAGGAGGTAGTATTATAGTAGTTATATTCTTGTACATAGGAGTAGTATTATAGTAGTTATATTCTTGTACATAGGAGCAGTATTATAGTAGTTATAGTCTTGTACATAGGGGGCAGTATTATAGTAGTTATATTCTTGTACATAGGAGTAGTATTATAGTAGGTATATTCTTGTACATAGGAGCAGTATTATAGTAGTTATATTCTTGTACATAGGAGCAGTATTATAGTAGTTATATTCTTGTACATAGGAGCAGTATTATAGTAGTTATAGTCTTGTACATAGGAGTAGTATTATAGTAGTTATATTCTTGTACATAGGAGTAGTATTATAGTAGTTATATTCTTGTACATAGTAGTATTATAGTAGTTATATTCTTGTACATAGGAGGTAGTATTATAGTAGTTATATTCTTGTACATAGGAGGTAGTATTATAGTAGTTATATTCTTGTACATAGGAGGTAGTATTATAGTAGTTATATTCTTGTACATAGGAGGTAGTATTATAGTAGTTATATTCTTGTACATAGGAGCAGTATTATAGTAGTTATAGTCTTGTACATAGGAGGTAGTATTATAGTAGTTATATTCTTGTACATAGGAGTAGTATTATAGTAGGTATATTCTTGTACATAGGAGCAGTATTATAGTAGTTATATTCTTGTACATAGGAGCAGTATTATAGTAGTTATATTCTTGTACATAGGAGCAGTATTATAGTAGTTATAGTCTTGTACATAGGAGTAGTATTATAGTAGTTATAGTCTTGTACATAGGGGGCAGTATTATAGTAGTTGTATTCTTGTACATAGGAGTAGTATTATAGTAGTTATAGTCTTGTACATAGGGGGCAGTATTATAGTAGTTATATTCTTGTACATAGGAGCAGTATTATAGTACTTATATTCTTGTATATATGGGGCAGTATTATAGTAGTTATATTCTTGTACATAGGGGCAGTATTATAGTAGTTATATTCTTGTACATAGGAGTAGTATTATAGTAGTTATATTCTTGTACATAGGAGCAGTATTATAGTAGTTATATTCTTGTACATAGGGGGCAGTATTATAGTAGTTATATTCTTGTACATAGGAGCAGTATTATAGTAGTTATATTCTTGTACATAGGAGTAGTATTATAGTAGTTATATTCTTGTACATAGGAGGTAGTATTATAGTAATTATATTCTTGTACATAGGAGCAGTATTATAGTAGTTATATTCTTGTACATAGGAGTAGTATTATAGTAGTTATATTCTTGTCCATAGGAGGTAGTATTATAGTAGTTATATTCTTGTACATAGGAGCAGTATTATAGTAGTTATATTCTTGTACATAGGGGCAGTATTATAGTAGTTATATTCTTGTACATAGGAGGTAGTATTATAGTAGTTATATTCTTGTACATAGGAGCAGTATTATAGTAGTTATATTCTTGTACATAGGAGGTAGTATTATAGTAGTTATATTCTTGTACATAGGAGCAGTATTACAGTAGTTATATTCTTGTACATAGGAGTAGTATTATAGTAGTTATATTCCTGTACATAGGAGCAGTATTATAGTAGTTATATTCTTGTACATAGGGGCAGTATTATAGTAGTTATATTCTTGTACATAGGAGCAGTATTATAGTAGTTATATTCTTGTACATAGGAGTAGTATTATAGTAGTTATATCCTTGTACATAGGAGCAGTATTATAGTAGTTATATTCTTGTACATAGCAGTATTATAGTAGTTATATTCTTGTACATAGGAGTAGTATTATAGTAGTTATATTCTTGTACATAGGGAGCAGTATTATAGTAGTTATATTCTTGTACATAGGAGCAGTATTATAGTAGTTATATTCTTGTACATAGGAGTAGTATTATAGTTGTTATATTCTTGTACATAGGAGCAGTATTATAGTAGTTATATTCTTGTACATAGGAGCAGTATTATAGTAGTTATATTCTTGTACATAGGAGCAGTATTATAGTAGTTATATTCTTGTACATAGGAGCAGTATTATAGTAGATATATTCTTGTACATAGGAGCAGTATTATAGTAGTTATATTCTTGTACATAGGAGCAGTATTATAGTAGTTATATTCTTGTACATAGCAGCAGTATTATAGTAGTTATATTCTTGTATATAGGAGGTAGTATTATAGTAGTTATATTCTTGTACATAGGAGTAGTATTATAGTAGTTATATTCTTGTACATAGGAGCAGTATTATAGTAGTTATATTCTTGTACATAGGAGCAGTATTATAGTAGTTATATTCTTGTACATAGGGGGCAGTATTATAGTAGTTATATTCTTGTACATAGGAGCAGTATTATAGTAGTTATATTCTTGTACATAGGAGTAGTATTATAGTAGTTATATTCTTGTACATAGGAGGTAGTATTATAGTAGTTATATTCTTGTACATAGGAGTAGTATTATAGTAGTTATATTCTTGTACATAGGAGCAGTATTATAGTAGTTATAGTCTTGTACATAGGGGGCAGTATTATAGTAGTTATATTCTTGTACATAGGAGTAGTATTATAGTAGGTATATTCTTGTACATAGGAGCAGTATTATAGTAGTTATATTCTTGTACATAGGAGCAGTATTATAGTAGTTATATTCTTGTACATAGGAGCAGTATTATAGTAGTTATAGTCTTGTACATAGGAGTAGTATTATAGTAGTTATATTCTTGTACATAGGAGTAGTATTATAGTAGTTATATTCTTGTACATAGTAGTATTATAGTAGTTATATTCTTGTACATAGGAGGTAGTATTATAGTAGTTATATTCTTGTACATAGGAGGTAGTATTATAGTAGTTATATTCTTGTACATAGGAGGTAGTATTATAGTAGTTATATTCTTGTACATAGGAGGTAGTATTATAGTAGTTATATTCTTGTACATAGGAGCAGTATTATAGTAGTTATAGTCTTGTACATAGGAGGTAGTATTATAGTAGTTATATTCTTGTACATAGGAGTAGTATTATAGTAGGTATATTCTTGTACATAGGAGCAGTATTATAGTAGTTATATTCTTGTACATAGGAGCAGTATTATAGTAGTTATATTCTTGTACATAGGAGCAGTATTATAGTAGTTATAGTCTTGTACATAGGAGTAGTATTATAGTAGTTATAGTCTTGTACATAGGGGGCAGTATTATAGTAGTTGTATTCTTGTACATAGGAGTAGTATTATAGTAGTTATAGTCTTGTACATAGGGGGCAGTATTATAGTAGTTATATTCTTGTACATAGGAGCAGTATTATAGTACTTATATTCTTGTATATATGGGGCAGTATTATAGTAGTTATATTCTTGTACATAGGGGCAGTATTATAGTAGTTATATTCTTGTACATAGGAGTAGTATTATAGTAGTTATATTCTTGTACATAGGAGCAGTATTATAGTAGTTATATTCTTGTACATAGGGGGCAGTATTATAGTAGTTATATTCTTGTACATAGGAGCAGTATTATAGTAGTTATATTCTTGTACATAGGAGTAGTATTATAGTAGTTATATTCTTGTACATAGGAGGTAGTATTATAGTAATTATATTCTTGTACATAGGAGCAGTATTATAGTAGTTATATTCTTGTACATAGGAGTAGTATTATAGTAGTTATATTCTTGTCCATAGGAGGTAGTATTATAGTAGTTATATTCTTGTACATAGGAGCAGTATTATAGTAGTTATATTCTTGTACATAGGGGCAGTATTATAGTAGTTATATTCTTGTACATAGGAGGTAGTATTATAGTAGTTATATTCTTGTACATAGGAGCAGTATTATAGTAGTTATATTCTTGTACATAGGAGGTAGTATTATAGTAGTTATATTCTTGTACATAGGAGCAGTATTACAGTAGTTATATTCTTGTACATAGGAGGTAGTATTATAGTAGTTATATTCTTGTACATAGGAGGAAGTATTATAGTAGTTATATTCTTGTACATAGGAGCAGTATTATAGTAGTTATATTCTTGTACATAGGAGGTAGGTATTATAGTAGTTATATTCTTGTACATAGGAGCAGTATTATAGTAGTTATATTCTTGTACATAGGAGGTAGGTATTATAGTAGTTATATTCTTGTACATAGGAGTAGTATTATAGTAGTTATATTCTTGTACATAGCAGTATTATAGTAGTTATATTCTTGTACATAGGAGGTAGTATTATAGTAGTTATATTCTTGTACATAGGAGGTAGTATTATAGTAGTTATATTCTTGTACATAGGAGTAGTATTATAGTAGTTATATTCTTGTACATAGCAGTATTATAGTAGTTATATTCTTGTACATAGGAGCAGTATTATAGTAGTTATATTCTTGTACATAGGAGCAGTACTATAGTAGTTATATTCTTGTACATAGGAGCAGTATTATAGTAGTTATATTCTTGTACATAGGAGTAGTATTATAGTAGTTATATTCTTGTACATAGGAGCAGTATTATAGTAGTTATATTCTTGTACATAGGAGGTAGTATTATAGTAGTTATATTCTTGTACATAGGAGCAGTATTATAGTAGTTATATTCTGGTACATAGGAGCAGTATTATAGTAGTTATATTCTTGTACATAGGAGTAGTATTATAGTAGTTATATTCTTGTACATAGGAGGTAGTATTATAGTAGTTATATTCTTGTACATAGGAGGTAGTATTATAGTAGTTATATTCTTGTACATAGGAGTAGTATTATAGTAGTTATATTCTTGTACATAGGAGCAGTATTATAGTAGTTATATTCTTGTACATAGGAGTAGTATTATAGTAGTTATATTCTTGTACATAGGGGCAGTATTATAGTAGTTATATTCTTGTACATAGGAGCAGTATTATAGTAGTTATATTCTGGTACATAGGAGGTAGTATTATAGTAGTTATATTCTTGTACATAGGAGGTAGTATTATAGTAGTTATATTCTTGTACATAGGAGCAGTATTATAGTAGTTATATTCTTGTACATAGGAGCAGTATTATAGTAGTTATATTCTTGTACATAGGAGCAGTATTATAGTAGTTATATTCTTGTACATAGGGGAGGTATTATAGTAGTTATATTCTTGTACATAGGAGCAGTATTATAGTAGTTATATTCTTGTACATAGGAGGTAGTATTATAGTAGTTATATTCTTGTACATAGGAGCAGTATTATAGTAGTTATATTCTTGTACATAGGAGGTAGTATTATAGTAGTTATATTCTTGTACATAGGAGGAAGTATTATAGTAGTTATATTCTTGTACATAGGAGCAGTATTATAGTAGTTATATTCTTGTACATAGGAGGTAGTATTATAGTAGTTATATTCTTGTACATAGGAGTAGTATTATAGTAGTTATATTCTTGTACATAGGAGGTAGTATTATAGTAGTTATATTCTTGTACATAGGAGGCAGTATTATAGTAGTTATATTCTTATACATAGGAGCAGTATTATAGTAGTTATATTCTTGTACATAGGAGCAGTATTATAGTAGTTATATTCTTGTACATAGGAGTAGTATTATAGTAGTTATATTCTTGTACATAGGGGCAGTATTATAGTAGTTATATTCTTGTACATAGGAGTAGTATTATAGTAGTTATATTCTGGTACATAGGAGGTAGTATTATAGTAGTTATATTCTTGTACATAGGAGGTAGTATTATAGTAGTTATATTCTTGTACATAGGAGCAGTATTATAGTAGTTATATTCTTGTACATAGGAGCAGTATTATAGTAGTTATATTCTTGTACATAGGAGCAGTATTATAGTAGTTATATTCTTGTACATAGGGGGAGGTATTATAGTAGTTATATTCTTGTACATAGGAGCAGTATTATAGTAGTTATATTCTTGTACATAGGAGGTAGTATTATAGTAGTTATATTCTTGTACATAGGAGCAGTATTATAGTAGTTATATTCTTGTACATAGGGGCAGTATTATAGTAGTTATATTCTTGTACATAGGAGGTAGTATTATAGTAGTTATATTCTTGTACATAGGAGCAGTATTATAGTAGTTATATTCTTGTACATAGGAGGTAGTATTATAGTAGTTATATTCTTGTACATAGGAGGAAGTATTATAGTAGTTATATTCTTGTACATAGGAGCAGTATTATAGTAGTTATATTCTTGTACATAGGAGGTAGGTATTATAGTAGTTATATTCTTGTACATAGGAGCAGTATTATAGTAGTTATATTCTTGTACATAGGAGGTAGGTATTATAGTAGTTATATTCTTGTACATAGGAGTAGTATTATAGTAGTTATATTCTTGTACATAGCAGTATTATAGTAGTTATATTCTTGTACATAGGAGGTAGTATTATAGTAGTTATATTCTTGTACATAGGAGGTAGTATTATAGTAGTTATATTCTTGTACATAGGAGGTAGTATTATAGTAGTTATATTCTTGTACATAGGAGTAGTATTATAGTAGTTATATTCTTGTACATAGCAGTATTATAGTAGTTATATTCTTGTACATAGGAGCAGTATTATAGTAGTTATATTCTTGTACATAGGAGCAGTATTATAGTAGTTATATTCTTGTACATAGGAGTAGTATTATAGTAGTTATATTCTTGTACATAGGAGCAGTATTATAGTAGTTATATTCTTGTACATAGGAGCAGTATTATAGTAGTTATATTCTTGTACATAGGAGGTAGTATTATAGTAGTTATATTCTTGTACATAGGAGGTAGTATTATAGTAGTTATATTCTTGTACATAGGAGCAGTATTATAGTAGTTGTATTCTTGTACATAGGAGCAGTATTATAGTAGTTATATTCTTGTACATAGGAGTAGTATTATAGTAGTTATATTCTTGTACATAGCAGTATTATAGTAGTTATATTCTTGTACATAGGAGGTAGTATTATAGTAGTTATATTCTTGTACATAGGAGCAGTATTATAGTAGTTATATTCTTGTACATAGGAGGTAGTATTATAGTAGTTATATTCTTGTACATAGGAGCAGTATTATAGTAGTTATATTCTTGTACATAGGAGGTAGTATTATAGTAGTTATATTCTTGTACATAGGAGGAAGTATTATAGTAGTTATATTCTTGTACATAGGAGCAGTATTATAGTAGTTATATTCTTGTACATAGGAGGTAGTATTATAGTAGTTATATTCTTGTACATAGCAGCAGTATTATAGTAGTTATATTCTTGTACATAGGAGGTAGTATTATAGTAGTTATATTCTTGTACATAGGAGTAGTATTATAGTAGTTATATTCTTGTACATAGGAGGCAGTATTATAGTAGTTATATTCTTGTACATAGGAGCAGTATTATAGTAGTTATATTCTTGTACATAGGAGGTAGTATTATAGTAGTTATATTCTTATACATAGGAGCAGTATGATAGTAGTTATATTCTTGTACATAGGAGCAGTATTATAGTAGTTATATTCTTGTACATAGGAGTAGTATTATAGTAGTTATATTCTTGTACATAGGGGCAGTATTATAGTAGTTATATTCTTGTACATAGGAGCAGTATTATAGTAGTTATATTCTGGTACATAGGAGGTAGTATTATAGTAGTTATATTCTTGTACATAGGAGGTAGTATTATAGTAGTTATATTCTTGTACATAGGAGCAGTATTATAGTAGTTATATTCTTGTACATAGGAGCAGTATTATAGTAGTTATATTCTTGTACATAGGAGGTAGTATTATAGTAGTTATATTCTTGTACATAGCAGTATTATAGTAGTTATATTCTTGTACATAGGGGCAGTATTATAGTAGTTATATTCCTGTACATAGGAGGTAGTATTATATTAGTTATATTCTTGTAGATAGGAGCAGTATTATAGTAGTTATATTCTTGTACATAGGGGCAGTATTATAGTAGTTATATTCCTGTACATAGGAGGTAGTATTATAGTAGTTATATTCTTGTACATAGGAGGTAGGTATTATAGTAGTTATATTCTTGTACATAGGAGTAGTATTATAGTAGTTATATTCTTGTACATAGGAGCAGTATTATAGTAGTTATATTCTTGTACATAGGAGGTAGTATTATAGTAGTTATATTCTTGTACATAGGAGCAGTATTATAGTAGTTATATTCTTGTACATAGGAGTAGTATTATAGTAGTTATATTCTTGTACATAGGAGGTAGGTATTATAGTAGTTATATTCTTGTACATAGGAGGTAGGTATTATAGTAGTTATATTCTTGTACATAGGAGCAGTATTATAGTAGTTATATTCTTGTACATAGGAGCAGTATTATAGTAGTTATATTCTTGTACATAGGAGCAGTATTATAGTAGTTATATTCTTGTACATAGGAGGTAGTATTATAGTAGTTATATTCTTGTACATAGGAGGTAGTATTATAGTAGTTATATTCTTGTACATAGGAGCAGTATTATAGTAGTTATATTCTTGTACATAGGAGCAGAATTATAGTAGTTATATTCTTGTACATAGGAGGTAGTATTATATTAGTTATATTCTTGTAGATAGGAGCAGTATTATAGTAGTTATATTCTTGTACATAGGAGCAGTATTATAGTAGTTATATTCTTGTACATAGGAGCGGTATTATAGTAGTTATATTCTTGTACATAGGGGCGGTATTATAGTAGTTATATTCTTGTACATAGCAGTATTATAGTAGTTATATTCTTGTACATAGGAGTAGTATTATAGTAGTTATATTCTTGTACATAGGAGGTAGTATTATAGTAGTTATATTCTTGTACATAGGAGGTAGTATTATAGTAGTTATATTCTTGTACATAGGAGGTAGTATTATAGTAGTTATATTCTTGTACATAGGAGGTAGTATTATAGTAGTTATATTCTTGTATATAGGAGTAGTATTATAGTAGTTATATTCTTGTACAAAGGAGTAGTATTATAGTAGTTATATTCTTGTACATAGGAGGTAGTATTATAGTAGTTATATTTTTGTACATAGGAGCAGTATTATAGTAGTTATATTCTTGTACATAGGAGCAGTATTATAGTAGTTATATTCTTGTACATAGGAGCAGTATTATAGTAGTTATATTCTTGTACATAGGAGCAGTATTATAGTAGTTATATTCTTGTACATAGGAGCAGTATTATAGTAGTTATATTCTTGTACATAGGAGCAGTATTATAGTAGTTATATTCTTGTACATAGGAGGTAGTATTATAGTAGTTATATTCTTGTACATAGGAGGTAGGTATTATAGTAGTTATATTCTTGTACATAGGAGTAGTATTATAGTAGTTATATTCTTGTACATAGGAGTAGTATTATAGTAGTTATATTCTTGTACATAGGAGTAGTATTATAGTAGTTATATTCTTGTACATAGGAGCAGTATTATAGTAGTTATATTCTTGTACATAGGAGCAGTATTATAGTAGTTATATTCCTGTACATAGGAGCAGTATTATAGTAGTTATATTCTTGTACATAGGAGGTACTGTTATAGTAGTTATATTCTTGTACATAGGAGGTAGGTATTATAGTAGTTATATTCTTGTACATAGGAGGTAGGTATTATAGTAGTTATATTCTTGTACATAGGAGCAGTATTATAGTAGTTATATTCTTGTACATAGGAGCAGTATTATAGTAGTTATATTCTTGTACATAGGAGCAGTATTATAGTAGTTATATTCTTGTACATAGGAGGTAGTATTATAGTAGTTATATTCTTGTACATAAGAGGAAGTATTATAGTAGTCAGGCGCGTGGAGCCGTCAGTCCGCCAAAGTCCCGACATCCCGACCCCGTCCCCCACTCCTCCGACTCCTGACTCCGACCCACACTCCAGACTCCGACTCCGACATACGACCCCCACTCCAGACTCCGACTCCACCGCCCTGGCACTGCTAAACGGCTGTATAGGTTCACTCAGAACTCAGTCCCATCATTATATGAGGAATAGGACAGACCTTTACAGGACATTTCATCATTTTCAACATTTCATCATTTTCCCAAATTCTTATGAAAATATATTCAGCACATACTGCATTGTACTACTAACTGTACCAATTTATTATATATTTTTGGTCGGAGTCGGAGTGTCCATTTTATTCGGACTCCGACTCCACCAAAATAGGCACCGACACCCGACTACACAGCCCTGATAGTAGTTATATTCCTTTACATAGGAGCAGTATTATAGTAGTTATATTCTTGTACATAGGAGCAGTATTATAGTAGTTATATTCTTGTACATAGGAGTAGTATTATATTAGTTATATTCTTGTACATAGGAGGTAGTATTATAGTAGTTATATTCTTGTACATAGGAGCAGTATTATAGTAGTTATATTCTTGTACATAGGAGGTAGTATTACAGTAGTTATATTCTTGTACATAGGAGCAGTATTATAGTAGTTATATTCTTGTACATAGGAGGTAGTATTACAGTAGTTATATTCTTGTACATAGGAGGTAGTATTATAGTAGTTATATTCTTGTACATAGGAGCAGTATTATAGTAGTTATATTCTTGTACATAGGAGCAGTATTATAGTAGTTATATTCTTGTACATAGGAGGTAGTATTATAGTAGTTATATTCTTGTACATAGGAGCAGTATTATAATAGTTATATTCTTGTACATAGGGGGCAGTATTATAGTAGTTATATTCTTGTACATAGGAGCAGTATTATAGTAGTTATATTCTTGTACATAGGGGGCAGTATTATAGTAGTTATATTCTTGTACATAGGAGTAGTATTATAGTAGTTATATTCTTGTACATAGGAGTAGTATTATAGTAGTTATATTCTTGTACATAGGAGCAGTATTATAGTAGTTATATTCTTGTACATAGGAGTAGTATTATAGTAGTTATATTCCTGTACATAGCAGCAGTATTATAGTAGTTATATTCTTGTACATAGGAGTAGTATTATAGTAGTTATATTCTTGTACATAGGGGTAGTATTATAGTAGTTATATTCTTGTACATAGGGGTAGTATTATAGTAGTTATATTCTTGTACATAGGAGGTAGTATTATAGTAGTTATATTCTTGTACATAGGAGCAGTATTATAGTAGTTATATTCTTGTACATAGGAGCAGTATTATAGTAGTTATATTCTTGTACATAGGAGCAGTATTATAGTAGTTATATTCTTGTACATAGGAGGCAGTATTATAGTAGTTATATTCTTGTACATAGGGGCAGTATTATAGTAGTTATATTCTTGTACATAGGAGCAGTATTATAGTAGTTACTGTATATTCTTGTACATAGGAGTAGTATTATAGTAGTTATATTCTTGTACATAGGAGTAGTATTATAGTAGTTATATTCTTGTACATAGGAGTAGTATTATAGTAGTTATATTCTTGTACATAGGAGCAGTATTATAGTAGTTATATTCTTGTACATAGGAGTAGTATTATAGTAGTTATATTCCTGTACATAGCAGCAGTATTATAGTAGTTATATTCTTGTACATAGGAGTAGTATTATAGTAGTTATATTCTTGTACATAGGGGTAGTATTATAGTAGTTATATTCTTGTACATAGGGGTAGTATTATAGTAGTTATATTCTTGTACATAGGAGGTAGTATTATAGTAGTTATATTCTTGTACATAGGAGCAGTATTATAGTAGTTATATTCTTGTACATAGGAGCAGTATTATAGTAGTTATATTCTTGTACATAGGAGGCAGTATTATAGTAGTTATATTCTTGTACATAGGGGCAGTATTATAGTAGTTATATTCTTGTACATAGGAGCAGTATTATAGTAGTTACTGTATATTCTTGTACATAGGAGTAGTATTATAGTAGTTATATTCTTGTACATAGGAGTAGTATTATAGTAGTTATATTCTTGTACATAGGAGTAGTATTATAGTAGTTATATTCTTGTACATAGGAGCAGTATTATAGTAGTTATATTCTTGTACATAGGAGTAGTATTATAGTAGTTATATTCTTGTACATAGGAGGTAGGTATTATAGTAGTTTTATTCTTGTACATAGGGGGCAGTATTATAGTAGTTATATTCTTGTACATAGTGGTGGTGACATCATCATTGGTCCTATAGTCAGTTAGCTCTCCTGTGTGATACACAGCCCGCCTGACAATGTGAGTATTCTGGTGAGTGATGAGATCCTTACACATATTCCCCAGTACACTGTGTGCAGATACAGGGCATAGAGAGCACAATGTGGAGGCACAGAATGGTGGCATGCAGGGTACAAAGTGATGGAAAGCAGAGCACAGAGTTTTGCAAACAGGAGGCAGAGTTGTCACGGGGACCTGGTGTCACTCAGGGGATGGTGATTGAGTGAAGAGAGGAAAGTGATGGCAGATCTGCATAAGAACCTTCCAGTGTCAGAGGAAAGCTCCAGTTTCCCCTCCTCGGCGGTCTTGGCGCTGCCACCAATCTTTTCACAGCCATGATTGACTGCAGTGATGGACACATCATGGTGGGTGGGCAGAGAAGCATTAACCGTCTACTGTGTGTGTGAGCAGCGCTCTGCTGAGGGTCCAGATGGGTGCATCGAACCCCTCAAGACAGCTTCAGTGTATACATGAAGATTGGACAGCACTTGGGATTGTTTTCTGAGCTTCCTTATTTAATCAATGGTGTAAACATTTCCACATAAATATACAAGTTGTCACCATGACCTAGAATTCAGGCAACATTTCGGGGTTAGTAGCCCTTCCTCAGGTCAGTACTGTAGACGTGAGTTGCAGGACAACTGCCAGTGGTGAGAAATGGGTAGAAAAACTGGGCCCATGAGAGGTGTCCCTGGTGGTGAACCCAGAGGATTGCAGGTGCGGGGCTGTGGCATCCGTCTGATCCATTGCCTGAATTCTATGTCATTATGACAAGTTGCATGGTTATGCAGCTTTAGCTGATATGTGAAATCCCGGAAACAGTCCAGAGTGCTGTCCATTCTTCGTGTGTATGACGGTGGCAGCACCACGAGTGGGTTGACTTGTGAACTGTATTATGTCTAAGTTACAGAGGGGATGTGGCTGGCGGCCATGAAGAGTAGGGCGGGCCCCAGCTCAGCGCTTTATTTGTTTCCCCTTTTAGCACGGATTGAAGGTTCCCCTGGAGATCGCAATACTCCAGCAGGTCGGGGACTTTGAAGGAGTCATAAAGCTGCTGGATTGGTGTGAGCAGAAAGATGCCTTTCTGATCGTCATGGAAAGACCAGAGCTGGTGAAGGATTTGTACGAATTGATGAAGGAGAAGGGGCCACTAGATGAAGACACGGCCCGGGGGTTCTTCCGTCAGGTGGTCGAGGCCGTGCAGCACTGTTTCAACTGTGGGGTATCGCACCAGGACATCAAAAGTGAGAACTTGCTGGTGGATCTGAGGATTGGCATGCTGAAGCTCATCGACTTTGGCTCCGCAATACTAATTAAGAAGGGCGAGTGTACAAAATTTGAAGGTATGTCTAATAGCAGAGAAGTCCGGCGGCCACGCTGAGGCGCCATCATAACCCCTCACTGCACAATGCCATACCTGTGTGTGACATATTCATCTTTACATGGTGATGCTAGGAAGGGCAGGTGTGTGAGGTTGGTGTGAGGCAGCCGCAGGCAAATATTGTCCATGGCCAGGGAAGCCATTGTCACGTTACATCTGAGTCGCCTCACAGGATGATAGTGCAGATTCAAGGGAAATTTGGCTGCCCGGTGGGACAGGGCACCTAGTGCCAGGATATTGTAGATGTGGTACTGCCGCACCTCCCCATTTTGTGTCTGTTTTAGGAGAGGCGCCCAGACACAATTAGGTCTGATTATAAGGGGGTCGTGGTCCCGCCTCATTGTCCTTTTACATCATACAAGTTGCTGAATTGTAGGTGTGTCATAGAGGCTGGCACACAGACACACCAGTTACTGGTAAGATATATGGTACGCACTCCAACTCCAAGAGAGTTTATGATCCCCCATCCTAAATCCATTAATGTTGCAATGAGCTGGGCTCCCCTGTGTTCGTCACCTTAAAAACTCCAGAGGAAGTATTTACAGACTCCCTGGAGAACCCCTTTAAGAGGGCCTGGCTCGTCATTTCTGTTCTAGATCATGCCTTGGGTATTGAATGTGGTTCAGTACAATCAGTCAAATTCTTCCACACCAAACTTACTCAGCCATGCATTTATGGAGCTTGCTTGGTGCACAGTCATCCTGGAACAAAAAAGAAACCTTCCCCAAACTGCGCTCACACATTGGAAGCGAGGGGCCCAGGTCAGCTTCTGAAATCCAAGACATCTGGAAAGAATGTGTCCCACTCCACAAAGCGAGGTCCCTAAAGGCAAACGTGGGTGAGTGAGGTGCAAGGACGTGATCGGTCCACGCAGATCCCTGACCTCAACCTCATCCAACACCTTTGGATGAACTAGAGCAGATGGGCAGTCTGCCGTGAGGGTCTACGCCCTTTGGGGTGGTGCACGTTCACATTGACTTTTTTGGAGCAGATTTGAAAATGAATGTGAAATTCACTCCTGGCTGTGGCTTCAACAAAATCTGCCCTGTCTGGGTGAACCTACCCTAAGAGTCCGGTGCTCTCCACGCAGGGTGCCTGGTGCCTTTAGCGCTCTCTTGCTGTATCTTACCCGTCTTTTGTTTTTAGGCACGTTGGATTATAGACCCCCCGAGTGGATCAAATACCACAAGTATCATGTCAGTTCAGCAACTGTGTGGAGTCTGGGGATCCTCCTCTATGACATGGTCTGCATGAGACTTCCATTCGAGCAAGATGAGGAAATTTTAGCTGGCCATCTAACCTTTAGAAGAAGAATTTCCCCCCGTAAGTAGAAGGAAGCGCTCAGAGTGTCTGAGGATCGGGACATGTGTGTAGGTGGATATGGCTTGTAATGGTTTTCTTACTCCTTGCAGAGTGCCGGGATATTATCAGATGGTGTTTGTCCGTGTCCCCGTCTAATCGCCCAACTCTAGCTCAAATACTTCACCATCCTTGGATGTCCATGAGTTCTGTGACAACCACTACAGATGGCCGACAACCACGCACAAGTAAAGAAAGTCTGTAGACGAGCACATGAAGGGCCTGCAGCTGCCGGCACAACCCTGGAGGGTGCCAGTGTTCACACTTCTGTAGTTAACCCTTTGTGCAGATCTGTTTTGTTACATTTTGAATTTATCATGTTGGAATGAGACAATAGGACTGATCTTATAGACAACCTGTTGTCAGTTTTGAGAGCAGCATTATGTCATGTAAGGGTGGGCGTAGTGGGGTGACGGATGTGATGATTTCATCAGTGTGTCATGTGAGAGTCAATGTGAAGTCGTTTTAGAGAAATTACCATATGTCTATGAGCTGCTGCAGGCTCCACCCACCGCTGGTTAGGTTCCATCTGTCCAATCAGTAGACAGCATACTACACGTCCTGCTGCAGGCCCCACCCACAGCTGGTTAGGTTCCATCTGTCCAATCAGTAGACAGCATACTACACGTCCTGCTGCAGGCTCCACCCACAGCTGGTTAGGTTCCATTTGTCCAATCAGTAGCCAGCATACTACACGTCCTGCTGCAGGCTCCACCCACCACTGGTTAGGTTCCATTTGTCCAATCAGTAGACAGCATACTACACGTCCTGACATTTGCACCTTAACCCCGTCTGTGCCTGACTGTGCGCATTCACACATAGTTCTCCAAAATTACTTCACCGTGACACTGAAGAGACACCACGCTGACATCAGCATGTCCGTCTACATGACAGGATCCCTTTAAGGCCCGGTTGACATCACATTTTTACAGTTCAGTACTTGCCTCTGTACAGAAGCCGACGCCGTAGAAATCCAATCCATTTCCATAGATTTCCGGGTCCTGCTCCATCCTTTCTATGGCATCCATGCCTGTGCCTGAGCTGTGTTGTGCGCGGTGATGTCATCGGCGGCCACTCCACAGCACAGACTAGTTGTGTTATAGTGTTTAAATAACAAACCCCCCATATATACCTAGAAGTCCATGGTCGCTCCACGTTGTGGTGGGTTTACCGGCCATGACAAGCTGATGGGGATGAAGGAGGAGAAGTCGCCTTCTGAAGTTGTTTCTGTTATATCTGGAGCTCGGGCTGAGCCCTACATTAAAATGTCTTTGTTTACAAATGGAAAAGTCTCAGATTTCTTATATTACTGGTAAAGAAGATCTCACAAGAGAAGAGACCCCACTGGTATGGATATACATCTATACAGGACAGGAGAAGTAGTACTGTGCACTGTCATATATACAGGATAAGAGAAGTGGTACTGTGCACTGTCCAAATATACAGGACAGGAGAAGTGGTACTGTGCACTGCCTATATATACAGGACAGGAGAAGTGTTACTGTGCACTGTCCATATATACAGGAGGAGAGAAGTGGTACTGTGCACTGTCATATATACAGAATAAGAGAAGTGGTACTGTGCACTGTCCATATATACAGAATAAGAGAAGTGGTACTGTGCACTGTCCATATATACAGGAGGAGAGAAGTGGTACTGTGCACTGTCCATATATACAGGACAGGAGAAGTGGTACTGTGCACTGTCCATATATACAGGATAAGAGAAGTAGTACTGTGCACTGTCCATATATACAGGATAAGAGAAGTGGTACTGTGCACTGTCCATATATACAGGATAAGAGAAGTGGTACTGTGCACTGTCCATATATACAGGAAAATAGAAGTGGTACTGTGCACTGTCCATATATACAGGATAAGAGAAGTGGTACTGTGCACTGTCCATATATACAGGAGAAGAGAAGTGGTACTGTGCACTGTCCATATATACAGGAAAAGAGAAGTGGTACTGTGCACTATACATATTGTGGGGAACCACTCAGGTAGATGCTTGGTAGCAGTGCAGGAAACAGGGACACAGACTGGATCTGTGCTCCACCGAAAAACTAAATATTTGAAGGGACAAGAACCACCTAGTGACCCTGGCATTCTTGTCCTTGGATCTGCTCATCCAAGTGAGGGGTGAGTGGTCGGTCACTAGACGGAACTGTCTACCCAGCAAGTAGTACCTCAGGGTCTCTAACGCCCATTTTATCGCCAGACACTCTTTCTCTACTATGCTGTAGTTCTTTTCTGCTGGCGTGAGTTTCCTGCTCAGATAGGTAACTGGATGCTCTTCTCCATTCACCTCCTGAGACAGGACAGCTCCCAGCCCTACATCTGATGCGTCTGTCTGTACCACAAACTCTCTGCTGAAGTCTGGCGTAATGAGGACAGGAAATCCACACAAGGCCACCTTTAACGCCTGAAAAGCACTTTCGGCCTGGTCATTCCACTGCACCATAACGGACTTTTTACCCTTTAGAAGGTCTGTCAGGGGAGCAGATACTGTGGCAAAGTTGGGTATAAAGCGTCTGTAGTACCCAACAATGCCCAGGAATGACCTAACTTGTTTGGTTCTCACAGGTCGAGGCCATTTCTGAATAGCATCGACCTTGTTGACCTGGGGTTTGATTATACCACGGCCGATCACATACCCTAAATAGCGTGTTTCTTCCATCCCCAAAACACATTTCTTTGGGTGAGCGGTCAGGCCAGCTGCTCTTAAAGAATTAACTACAGCTTGTAGCTTGGACAAGTGACTCTCCCAGTCATTACTGAAAATGATGATGTCATCCAGATATGCCGTAGCGTATCTTATATGAGGTTTTAAAACTATGTCCATTAACTGTTGAAATGTGGCTGGGGCCCCGTGGAGCCCAAACGGTAACACAAGATTATGAAAAAGTCCCTCAGGGGTGATAAAGGCAGTTTTTTCTTTGGCACTATCCGTCAGGGGTACCTGCCAGTATCCCTTAGTGAGATCGAGTGTAGTGAAGTACCGGGCCCCTCCCAGTCTCTCAATAAGTTCGTCTACCTGTGGCATGGGGTAGGCGTCAAATTTAGACACCTCATTCAGTTTCCTGAAGTCTTTGCAGAAACGCAACGTCCCATCTGGCTTGGGAACTAGGACAATGGGACTGGCCCATTCACTTTTGGACTCCTCAATGACCCGTAACTTTAACATTTTCTGCACTTCCTCCGAAATGGCTTGTCGTCGAGCCTCGGGGATCCAGTATGGTCTCGACCGTACTTTCACCTGGGGCTCGGTAACAATATAATGTGTAAGTATGTGAGCCAGAGGGCGCTGTTGAGCGACCCAGGCCAGGCCAGAAAAGGCTCTCAGCCATGCCTTTGGGTGGTGGCACGTAACTCCAGGAGGGCTGGATTGTCCTGCAGGAAGCAGGAAGTGGTGGACCAGCTAGGACAGAGAGAGAGGCTCTGTCCCAAAAGGGCTGGCGTCCACAGGGGTGGACCAGCTAGGACAGAGAGAGAGGCTCTGTCCCAAAAGGGCTGGCGTCCACAGGGGTGGACCAGCTAGGACAGAGATATAGGCTCTGTCCCAGAAGGGCTGGCATCCACAGAGGACTGTTGCTGGAGCTGAGCAACAGTCAGGACAGTTAGGGGCTCAAGCAGTGAGTTAGGCCCTAACTGTGGCATAGGTTTTTTGTTGTTATGTTGCAGTTAAGCTGAATAAAGCCACTTTTATTTTACGCTTGGACCGTTTGAAAGCTATCTTTCCGGCGCCCAGTACCATGAACCACCGCTGTCCGGACCAGGAGTCAGCCGCCATTTTGAGTTTAATTCCCCAAATTATCACACATGGTTGATTATAGACGTACACCCGGGTAGCTTGGAGAACAAGTCTGTATTCCTTGCTACAAACTCTCTGGATTCTTGCTGTTGGCTTTTCGTGAGGGACTCTGCTATTGTTACCCCTACTGCTTCCTCTGTAGTCCTAACCACAGCCTGTGGGGACAGTACAGGAGGCAGTTTAGCCGGAGATCTTTCCATAAGCAGACTCTCTCGATCTTTCCACACCTTTAGCAGGTTTACATGATAAATCTGCTCTGACGAACCTTGTAGTTCACTTTCCCTATTTTCTCCATCACCTCATAGGGTCCTTGCCACTTGGCAAGGACCTTACTCTCCACTGTGGGAATGAGTACGAGAACTCGGTCACCGGGTTTAAAGGTCCTTACCTTGGCCGACTTATTGTAAACCTGGCTTTGAGCCTTTTGGGCCTCCTCCAGATGCTCTCTAACTATGGGCATAACGGCCGCCACCCTGTCCTGCATACCAGCGATGTGTTCAATAACACTTTTCTGGGGGGTGGGCTCTTGCTCCCATGTTTCTCTGGCAATGTCCAACAGACCCCTAGGATGTCTGCCATAGACCAACTCAAAAGGGGAAAACCCAGTGGAAGATTGTGGTACTTCACGGATGGCAAACATCAAATATGGTAACAGAACATCCCAGTCCTTTCCATCCTTGTTTACCACCTTTTTTAACATGCTTTTTAAGGTTTTATTAAACCGTTCTACTAACCCGTCTGTCTGGGGATGGTAAACAGATGTACGCAACTGTTTGATATTAAAGAGTTTGCACAGTTCCTTGGTGACTTTAGACATAAACGGGGTACCCGAAAATGTGCCTTGGGGGCATGCAACTGACACTCCGGACATGTTTCACAAAACATTTTAACCTCATGATATACCCTTGGCCAATAAAAACGCTGCAATATGCGGTACAGCGTTTTTGTGGCACCTAGGTGTCCCCCTAGCACATGTTTATGTGCTAACTCCAGCACCGTCCGGCGATAAGACTGGGGTACCAGTAACTGCTCTAAGGTCTCTCCCCCGCACCCTGTCAACTTGGTATAACAACCCCTGGTTGACAGCCATGTGGGGGAACACCTCATCAGCACCTGGGCGCTGAGGCACACCATTAATAACAGTAACATTCTCCCAGGCCCTTAGCAGAGTGGGGTCCTGGAGTTGTGCAGAACGAAAATTATCACAAGATACCTCCAAATCTGGCATTTGAGGTTCGGTACTAGCTGCCTCGGCTTCGCCTGCCATTACCTCTAGGGGAAACACAGAGCTACCATTTACTTCTAGCATGGTCACCCCTACGGCAGGAACCCTAGAGTCCCGATCATTGGGTTCAGGCTACAGGACCTGACCAGACAACACTTGTGGTATTACTGGGGGTGCGTTCTCTGAACTTTGCTTTCCCCGCCACAGAGTCCAAAACGGGAAAGTCCTGTCCCAGAATGAGGTCATGGGGTAAGTTCTTGACAACCCCTTCCTCGTGTCGGCTCTCCCCACAGAGGGTCTGGATGGCAACAATCACAGTCGGGTAGTCTCTTAGATCGCCATGTATGCACAGGACCCCGACTGTGTGTCCGGTGACAGTCCCGAGGTCAACACAGGACCCATTAACAAGGGTCACCCGACTGCCAGAGTCAAGTAGTGCCACCACTGGGCACCCAGCCACGGTCACTTGGCATAGGTGGCACCCATCATCAGTGTCCAGGGTCGCAGCAGCATAGGCTGGGGCAGCATAGAGGGACACCCTCTGACCCAGGCTGCAGTCCATGGGCTCCAAGGAATGGGGACAATTAGCCGCAATATGGCTGGCTCGTGGCAATCCCAGCAGACGACAGTCTCTCTCCTCCTCCTGTATATATACAGGACAGGAGAAGTGGTACTGTGCACTGTCCATATATACAGGACAGAAGAAGTGGTACTGTGCACTGTCCATATATACAGGACAGGAGAAGTGGTACTGTGCACTGTCCATATATACAGGACAGGAGAAGTGGTACTGTGCACTGTCCATATATACATGGCAAGAGAAGTGGTACTGTGCACTGTCCATATATACAGGACAGGAGAAGTGGTACTGTGCACTGCCTATATATACAGTATAAGAGAAGTGGTACTGTGCACTGACCATATATACAGGAGGAGAGAAGTGGTACTGTGCACTGTCCATATATACAGGACGGGAGAAGTGGTACTGTGCACTGTCCATATATACAGTATAAGAGAAGTGGTACTGTGCACTGACCATATATACAGGAGAAGAGAAGTGGTACTGTGCACTGTCCATATATACAGGAGGAGAGAAGTGGTATTGTGCACTGTCCATATATACATGGCAAGAGAAGTGGTACTGTGCACTGTCCATATATACAGGAGAAGAGAAGTGGTACTGTGCACTGTCCATATATACATGGCAAGAGAAGTGGTACTGTGCACTGTCCATATATACAGGACAGGAGAAGTGGTACTGTGCACTGTCCATATATACAGGATGAGATGTGGTACTGTGCACTGTCCATATATACAGGACAGGAGAAGTGGTACTGTGCACTGTCATATATACAGGACAGGAGAAGTGGTACTGTGCGCTGTCCATATATAGAGGACTAGAGAAGTGGTACTGTGCACTGTCCATATATATAGGACAGGAGAAGTGGTACTGTGCACTGTCCATATATACAGGACAAGAGAAGTGGTACTGTGCACTGTCCATATATACATGGCAAGAGAAGTAGTACTGTGCACTGTCCATATATACAGGACAGGAGAAGTGGTACTGTGCACTGTCCATATATACAGGACAGGAGAAATGGTACTGTGCACTGTCCATATATACAGGACAGGAGAAGTGGTACTGTGCACTGTCCATATATACAGGACAGGAGAAGTGGTACTGTGCACTATCCATATACAGTATACAGGACAAGAGAAGTGGTACTGTGCACTGTCCATATATACAGGACAGAAGAAGTGGTACTGTGCACTGTCCTTATATACAGGATAAGAGAAGTGGTACTGTGCACTGTCCATATATACAGGAGAAGAGAAGTAGTACTGTGCACTGTCCATATATACAAGACAGGAGAAGTGGTACTGTGCACTGTCCATATATACAGGACAAGAGAAGTGGTACTGTGCACTGTCCATATATACAGGACAAGAAGTGGTACTGTGCACTGTCCATATATACAGAATAAGAGAAGTGGTACTGTGCACTGTCCATATATACAGGGCAACAAAAGTGGTACTGTGCACTGTCCATATATACAGGACAGGAGAAGTGGTACTGTGCACTGTCCATATATACAGGACTAGAGAAGTGGTACTGTGCACTATCCATATACAGTATACAGGACAAGAGAAGTGGTACTGTGCACTGTCCATATATACAGGACAGAAGAAGTGGTACTGTGCACTGTCCTTATATACAGGATAAGAGAAGTGGTACTGTGCACTGTCCATATATACAGGACAGGAGTAGTTGTTTTGTGCACTCCCCATATATCCAGGGGGAGAGAAGTGGTACTGTGCACTGTCCATATATACAGGATAAGAGAAGTGGTACTGTGCACTGTCCATATATACAGAATAAGAGAAGTGGTACTGTGCACTGTCCATATATACAGGATAAGAGAAGTGGTACTGTGCACTGTCCATATATACAGGAGGAGAGAAGTGGTACTGTGCACTGTCCATATATCCAGGAGGAGAGAAGTGGTACTGTGCAATGTCCATAAATACATGGCAAGAGAAGTAGTACTGTGTATTATCCATATATATATAGGATCACTACAGTGGCAAGACCGGTTTTCCCAAGGCCACCAGTTGCCATGACAACAGATCACCCTAACATCCTGTTGTGGGGATCTGACTGGTGGTTGGAGAGAAATATCAGGCAGACAAGAGGCAGCAATCTCATTGTGCCAAGCTTTGCCCCTTATCAGCACAGAGTCGTGACTGGGTGAGATGCCTTCAATGCAGCTCTCCCTGCAAATACCCAGCTGGACCGTAATACTCCCTCTGGAGCCTCCCACAGGTCACCATCTTTCTTCCTTTTGGAGGAGAGCTAATCTGTCTATATTTCTCCAAGGAGCACTATCTGTATAAGTCCCACCACCAGCTGGATCTCCTAATCAGAACCAGCATCTACAGACGGGTGTCAGGTTTGACCAACATCTCAAGGCTCTGTTGTGGGTCGGTCACTGAATTACAGAGTCATTGCCTCTAGGTGGCAGTAGAGAGACCATTTTGTTTCATCTGGAGGAGAGCACATTTGTAAGTAGCTGCTGTACGCGAGGATCTCACTTTACAACACCTATTTAAGTCTGCACCTGCCATTCATCTTATTATTGCAGTAAATTCAGGCTTTTAGATGCAAAAATATTTTAACCATAAAACATGAAGAAGGAAATGGCTGCGGTGCATAAATTCTACCTGACAGTGAAATCTGCAGATGTCGCAGTCGCCCCACCATAAGACTTGTGTAGTATGTAGATGTGATCATACATGGCACATACAGATGTGTCTCTTGGATAGACATTTCCAGATATTTTCATGTCACCAGATGAGCAGCTTTTAGGTTTCCTGATATTGTATCACTAAGTGCTATGCTATGTGTCTAGGTGCGGCTGCCCCGTGGTTGTGCCGGAGCCTTACGACATATCATATTGAACTGGTTTTATGAGAACTAGATTCAGGCGATGTTACGATGTGCACAAGGGTCCAGCATTGACAGGCTGAATGTGAGCGACATCGCAGACATGACCTACAAATATTAAACAGAAATATGGAAATGGGCGAAAAAGAAATAAAAACATCTTTATGGCTGGAGATGGAAGAAAGCTAAAGCAGACTTGAGGACTATCTGGTGGCATGGTCCCTAATTTCATGAGTCTCGGGGACACTCACTCTGTCAGAGATCCAGACAGCCACTCCAGCACACACAGTCACTTGTGTGGTTGTTGTGCAGATCTGATTTGTGGACTACATTGAATTTTTTTTTGTGTGTCTGTTTTTTAACTTTTTTATTATGGTACTAGTGTTAGCCGCTAAATAGGCCCACTCTAACCCCCCATTATTACCTCGGTACCCACCGCCATTAGGGTTGCCAGGAAGAGCTGGATTCGTCCAGTATCTAACCATCTAGTGATGGCTGGGTAATGGAGCGGCTGCAGGCTGGAGGTAATACCAGGCTGCTACAGCTTCATTCGATCTTGCTGGGTATGAAAAATGCGGGTCCATTTTTTAAAATAAATAAATATTTTTTCGTAACCAGCCAGAACCAGTAAATAAGCAACATTTTACTTTCTCCTGGTACATTTTTTGCATTGTATTTTCTGTACACGATTTTGGAGGCGGCCATCCTTTCAGAGATTTGCTTTGCAGAGGCCACAGACACAATGATCTGGAGATATTTATTGAGAGGTCAGACCCTGATGCCGGACATTGAGATAGCTTGGTTCAAGTTCATCCTTTGGGTGTTGACGGGGTTGAGATCAGGACTCTGTGCGGCCATTCACGTTCTTACACACCTATTCAAATATTATAACCCAAGACTTCTCCCGTGCATCCCCCATACTCTGGAACTCATTACCAAGACACATAAGACTGACTCCCACAGTCACAAGCTTCAAGAAGGCCCTGAAGACTCACCTATTCAGGAAGGCCTCCAACCTCCAATAACACTACTGTCACCACACCGCCATCTGTACAACCTCCAATAACACTACTGTCACCACACCGCCATCTGTACAACCTCCAATAACACTACTGTCACCACACCGCCATCTGTACAGCCTCTACCCCCACCTTCTGTCTCTATCCCTCTTCCCTCATAGATTGTAAGCCCTTGCGGGCAGGGCCCTCTATCCCGCTGTGCCAGTGATCACTGCTAGTATTATCTGTTTTGTATATCTGGTGTACCGTATGTAAATCCGCAAATGTACAGCACCATGGAATTAATATAATAATGTAAAGCACCATGAAATTAATATAATAATGTATAAGACCATGGGATTAATATAATAATGTACAGCATCATGGAATTAATATAATAATGTACTGCATCATGGAATTACTATAATAATGTACAGAGCACCATGGAATTAATATAATAATGTACAGAACACCATGTGATTAATATAATAATGTACAGAGCACCATGGGATTAATATAATAATGTACAGAGCACCATGGGATTAATATAATAATGTGCAGAGCACCATGGGATTAGTATAATAATGTACAGAGCACCATGGGATTAATGTAATAATGTACAGAGCACCATGGAATTAATATAATAATGTACAGATCACCATGGGATTAATAGAATAATGTATAGAGCACTATGGGATTAATATAATAATGTACAGAGCACTATGGGATTGATATAATAATGTACAGCACCATGAAATTAATATAATAATGTACAGCACCATGGAATTAATATAATAATGTACAGAGCACCATGGGATTAATATAATAATGTACAGATCACCATGGGATTAATATAATAATGTACAGAGCACCATGGAATTAATATAATAATGTACAGAGCACCATGGGATTAATATAATAATGTACAGAGCACCATGGGATTAATATAATAATGTACAGAGCACCATGGAATTAATATAATAATGTACAGCACTATGGGATTAATATAATAATGTACAGAGCACCATGGAATTAATATAATAATGTACAGCACCATGGGATTAATATAATAATGTAAAGTACCATGGGATTAATATAATAATGTACAGAGCACCGTGGAATTAATATAATAATGTACAGCACCATGGAATTAATATAATAATGTACAGCACCATGAAATTAATATAATAATGTACAGAGCACCATGGGATTAATATAATAATGTACAGCACCATGGAATTAATATAATAATGTACAGAGCACCATGGAATTAATATAATAATGTACAGAGCACCATGGAATTAATATAATAATGTACAGCACCATGGAATTAATATAATAATGTACAGAGCACCATGGGATTAATATAATAATGTACAGATCACCATGGGATTAATATAATAATGTACAGAGCACCATGGAATTAATATAATAATGTACAGAGCACCATGGGATTAATATAATAATGTACAGAGCACCATGGGATTAATATAATAATGTACAGCACCATGGAATTACTATACTAATATACAGAGCTCCATGGAATTAATATAATAATGTACAGAGCACCATGGGATTAATATAATAATGTAAAGCACCATGGAATTAATATAAAAATGTACAGAGCACCATGGGATTACTATAATAATGTAAAGCACCATGGAATTAATATAATAATGTACAGAGCACCATGGAATTAATATAATAATGTACAGCACCATGGAATTAATATAATAATGTACAGCACCATGGAATTAATATAATAATGTACAGTACCATGGAATTAATATAATAATGTACAGCACCATGGGATTAATATAATAATGTACAGAGCACCATGGGATTAATATAATAATGTACAGCACTATGGGAGTAATATAATAATGTACAGAGTACCATGGAATTAATATAATAATGTACAGCACCATGGGATTAATATAATAATGTACAGAGCACCATGGGATTAATATAATAATGTACAGAGCACCATGGGATTAATATAATAATGTACAGAGCACCATGGAATTAATATAATAATGTACAGAGCACCATGGGATTAATATAATAATATACAGCACCATGGAATTAATATAATAATGTACAGAGCACCATGGGATTAATATAATAATATACAGCACCATGGAATTAATATAATAATGTACAGAGCACCATGGGATTAATATAATAATGTACAGCACCATGGAATTACCTATAATAATGTACAGAGCACCATGGAATTAATATAATAATGTACAGCACCATGGGATTAATATAATAATGTACAGAGCACCATGGGATTAATAATAATAATGTACAGAGCACCATGGAATTAATATAATAATGTACAGCACCATGGAATTAATATAATAATGTACAGAGCACCATGGGATTACTATAATAATGTACAGAGCACCATGGAATTAATATAATAATGTACAGAGCACCATGGAATTAATATAATAATGTACAGCACCATGGAATTACTATAATAATGTACAGTACCATGGAATTAATATAATAATGTACAGCACCATGGGATTAATATAATAATGTACAGAGCACCATGGGATTAATATAATAATGTACAGAGCACCATGGGATTAATATAATAATGTACAGAGCACCATGGAATTAATATAATAATGTACAGCACCATGGTATTAATATAATAATGAACAGCACCATGGGATTAATATAATAATGTACAGAGCACCATGGGATTAATATAATAATGTACAGAGCACCATGGAATTAATATAATAATGTACAGCACCATGGTATTAATATAATAATGAACAGCACCATGGGATTAATATAATAATGTACAGAGCACCATGGGATTAATATAATAATATACAGCACCATGGAATTAATATAATAATGTACAGAGCACCATGGGATTAATCTAATAATGTACAGAGCACCATGGAATTAATATAATAATGTACAGAGCACCATGGGAGTAATATAATAATATACAGCACCATGGAATTAATATAATAATGTACAGAGCACCATGGGATTAATATAATAATGTACAGTACCATGGAATTAATATAATAATGTACAGCACCATGGGATTAATATAATAATGTACAGAGCACCATGGGATTAATATAATAATGTACAGAGCACCATGGAATTAATATAATAATATACAGCACCATGGAATTAATATAATAATGTACAGCACCATGAAATTAATATAATAATGTACAGAGCACCATGGGATTAATATAATAATGTACAGTACCATGGAATTAATATCATAATGTACAGCACCATGGGATTAATATAATAATGTACAGAGCACCATGGGATTAATATAATAATGTACAGAGCACCATGGAATTAATATAATAATGTACAGAGCACCATGGAATTAATATAATAATGTACAGCACCATGGGATTAATATAATAATGTAAAGCACCATGGAATTAATATAATAATGTACAGAGCACCATGGAATTAATATAATAATGTACAGCACCATGGAATTACCTATAATAATGTACAGAGCACCATGGAATTAATATAATAATGTACAGAGCACCATGGGATTAATATAATAATGTACAGCACCATGGAATTAATATAATAATGTACAGCACCATGGTATTAATATAATAATGAACAGAACCATGGGATTAATAGAATAATGTACAGAACACCATGGTATTACTATAATAATGCACAGAGAACCATGGAATTAATATAATAATAATAATAATAATAATAATAATAATAATAATAATAATAATAATAGTCCTTTAATAGTCCCACAATGGGGAAATTCAGTGTGTTACAGCAGCAAAGATAAGCAGATACAAATACAACATGTACAGGAATGTTCCAAGGTGAGAGGCATTACATTGATAGCAGACAGACAGATAGGAAGTAGCAGAGGGGGGGGGGGGATATAACAGGCAGAGAGATATTTCAGTTCTCTGTATGTAATGATCTCCGCTTAGGTCGGTGTTGGTTGTACAGCCTAACTGTGGTGGGGAGGAAAGACTTCCGATAGCGCTCCTTCTCACACCTAGGGTGGAGCAGTCGGTCACTGACAGTACTTCCCAGCGCAATCACAGTCTCATGCATGGGATGGGACTTCTTCTCCCGCATGGAGCTCACCACGGACAGTATCCTGTCACCCACTACCTGCACTGGGTCCAGTGGGCTCCCCAGGACAGAGCTGGCCCTTCTAATCAGCTTGTCAAGTTTATTTCTGTCCCTGGTTGATATACTGCTCCCCCAGCAGGCCACTCCAAAGAAGATGGCTGATGCCACTACCGAGTTGAAGAAAGTCCTAAGAAGTGCAC
>CAMRHE010001199.1:0-176733 GCA_947044405.1 Leptodactylus fallax | reverse complement strand
TACTATAGTTATATACAGGGTCGGACTGGCCCACCGGGGGAACCGGTGAATCCCATGGTGGGCCCCGGGCCCCGACTATTAGTCCACATTTTACCAATGTAAATGCATTGGTCAGGGGCCCGATCTGGATGGCCAGGGGCCCGATTAGGCCCCTGACTAATGCATTTACTTTGACAAAATATGGATTAGTAATGGGGCTGGACTTTACTACCATAAAGATGGCCGCTGCCGGCGGAGCGCAGCGGCGGGGAGACTGTCCCTACCTTGTCATGGGCCCGCCTCCTGAAGCCTGCATCCTGATTGACAGCTGCTGGAGCCAATCAAATTGCAGCGCATTGCTGCAAGCGTCAATGACGTCATGACGCTGTGCGCGGCGGCAGGATTCAGCAGAGGAGCCCAGAACAACAGTGTGAAGGTAAGTTTTAGTTACCACATACACAAAACAACTTTCCCCCCTATGTTGCCCCCAAATCTTTCAGCTTCACTGACCCCTCTGAGAACTACAACCCCCAGCAGCTCCAGATGCTCTGGATCTGTTGAGAGTTGTAGTCCACCTCCCCCCCCCCAAAAAAAAAAAAAAAAAAAAAACGAATATTCCATTGTACTGTTATGCTGGTGCCTGCTCTAGGGCTCCAGCATGACAATATCTAAGTTGCAGAAACCGCTTAGGACTTTTCTGTCCGTCACTTTCAGTTTGAAAATGGCGGACACCGGAGGACCTCATTATAATGGGGTCTGCCAGTGTCTGTGTGTAACCGCCATGTTAACAGTCCGCCTCTCAGTCATTCGGGTCCCATGGCGGACCTGTATGACATAGAGCTTGCCGCAGATGTGAAACATAGCATAAGGCTATGGCTACACTACAACTTCCGTCATGAAACCAAAGATCGCCGTGTAAACCTTGGGACTCTTTCACACGATAGTGAATGGAGTCGCATTGGGACCCTCAGGTTGCAATGCGACTCCATTCACTAACATGAGTGAAGGGGTTACAAGGCGACACGATGATCCACATGACGGGAGTCACGGCTTATTCATCAAAAACAATGTTTTCCACCTGCCGGAGTTTTGAGCCTAATTTATAATGAGGTGCGCACATAAATTAGTCGCGTCTTCCGGAGTCCGTGCACCTAAACAGAACTCCACACCAGCTCCTTGCTGATGTAGATCTCTGGATTCATTAACACTAGAAAACTGAAGTAAATGATGATAAAATGACAGGGCCAGAAAAGTGGTGAAAAACTCAAAAAGTCTCAATTTTTTTTGCAAAAATTTTCTCTTGCGCAAAATAATTGTTACTTTTTTAATGGCTTGTACATCACTTTTTTTTTTAGCACACAAGCTGTGTTAAATCAGCCCCATTTATTTAGTTATTTATTATGCTTACTTATATAGCGCCATCATATTCCGCAGCGCTTTACAGACATTGACAGTCATATGTAGATTGTGAGCCCTATATGGGTCAGTAACTGTCAATGTCTGTAAAGCGCTGCGGAATATGATGGCGCCGTATAAGTAAGAAAAATAAATAAATAAATAGTATTTACACTGTACAAATAGGATGCATGATGTTAAAAAAAAAAAGTCATGTATCCTATTTAACGTCATGCATCCTATTCATACAGTGTATATACTATGGGGCTGATTTAACACGGCTTATTTATTTATATGGCAGATATAACCTTTTTAACCAACCCCCAATACAATATAATTTTGTCAATATATTGTTAATTATTATTATTTTTTTATTTATGCCAGGGCAGGTGAAAAAAAACAAAAAAAAAATACCCTACTCACCTGTCCCCGATGCTGCAGTGTCCTCCCAGTGCAGTCCGATCCTGCTACTTGGCTGCCTTCTGGCTGTGACGTCCCAGCTCCCTTCTGCAGAGGCCGACGATTGGCCTCGGCGGTCACGTGACTACTTAGGTCAATCAGCGGCCTACAGAAGGGACCCAAGGACGTCACAGATAGTGACGTCCCTTCGCCGTGGCTGCGGATTGGCCTTAGCAGTCATGTGTGGTGGGGACAGCTGCATTGGAATAGCATGGCTCTCAGTAATGTTACCATACCAGGAGCCACGCTGCTCACTAGCCGTATAAAGTGTAGTGGTGGCTGTAGGTACTGCAGCGTTGTCCCATTGAAGTCTATGAGGCAGCACTACAGTACCAAAAGCTGCAGCTGCACTTTGTACAGTGAGTGAGCAGTGTGGCTCCTGGTATGTAATCATTACTGGGAGTCACGCTGTCCTGTTGCAGCTGATCTGCAGGGATCCAGGTTGTCAGACTTCCACAGATCTAAGGGCTCATTCACACAACAGGATTCCAAGGCCGTGTGCTGGCTGTTGTATTAGCAGCACACGGTCCGATAGATTTTAGTGGATCTATTCGTGCGGTGACCAGATGGAAGGTAACGCTGCAGTTGGGATTGCGGGGTGCAAACAGCGCAGACTTGTCACGGTCTCTGGGCACGAGGGCGCAGCGCTGGTGCTGTCCCACGTTACCACCACTGGTACCGGTGATGAGGGGGCTGCACAAATGTTGGTGGTGATTGTTCCCCCGGGGCGCTTCCCCCTATACTGTGCCGACTGGTGGTGTTTGGGGCGCCCTGATGTTGTCGGTGCAGAGTCAGACACAGAAACGGTTGTAAAGTTGAACTTTTACTTCCATGGGTGTGGAGGCACAAATGCTTAAACAGTTTCTTCAATACAAAACAACGGGGTACGCCTGGTGACACAGCAAAGTCCTGGGGTGCAGGGTAGACTTGATAAAAGGTGTTCCTAGCCCCTTATACTTCAGTGTTACAGCCCTAAGGTGCGTCTGGGATCCTATTTGGCACATAGGAGGATGCCCACCATGATACTAGTACATAATATTCCCCACTCACGTTATGTGGTCCTGATAGCTCAGAGTTTCGGGGTGCAATATTCAGGGTGGCAGGATATTCCACAGGTCTGGCCTTGGCCCCTGGATCCTGTGATACTTGCTATGGAGCACGTGTTCCAGAATGTTCTTTCCACAGTCTCATGCTGACAAGATAATGATGCTTGACTTCCTTCAGGGCGATGGCTAGGCAGACAGGGGACAGGATCTTCTGAATAGCTGGAGTATGTCAGCTCTCCAACCTTCCTGGGCCTGTCTAGGACTTGAGATTCCTGCACTAAACTCACTGCTTTCTTCACAGGACATCACACTTATCTCCTCACCTCCTCCTCCTAACACTCCACACTTCTCACTCCTCACACGCAGGACCTTCCTGCTATGTCACACAGGCTATGAAGCAACAGGAAATAATACAATGCACAGAGATCACCCTCAGCCCAGCCATAGCCAGCTCTGGGATGCCACATACTCCCCCTCTTTCACTGAGCCGACCTCGGCGACGGGCTGGGGTGAAGGTGAGAAATGTAACATAACGTTAATAAATACGAATAAAGTGCAAATGTCACTAACAGCTTAGAAAAATATAATACTTAGAAACTTGAGGTAAGACCTCTCGGCATAGTCCTGGAATGTCCATGAGAAGTCTGAAGGGTAACGGAGAGATAATTAAACTCAGACTTATGGAACCTTTTTGCGGTACCATCAGACAGTCCATATAGAAACAACAGTAGTGCAAATGGGTCCAGAGGCTCTCTGGCACAAATTTCGTGAGTGTCCATTATCATGAGAGTCTCTCTGAGAAACAATAAACAGTCCTTTCTGTAAGGAAGAGTAGGCACTCTAGCACGAATGTCCATACCGCAATGGGGTAACAGAACTTCCTTGGCTCGGTGAGCCAGGCACTATGGCTTGGATTGTTGCATATAAATGTAAATACTATATTACACGGCAAGATATTATATATATACTGTATATACACACAGGAAAAACATTAATGTAATCAGAGCAGGAATAACATATATACAGAAGCAGAGACAGTTAACCTCTTTTACTCAAGGACAGCCATGGCATCACTATAGCGTGTTGGAGGTATGCCTTTTGTGGTACGCTCAGAACGCCTAAGTGGAACGAGATTTGAATCAGGAACAGAGTCACTGAAATCAATTAAATCATCTGTCGAAGGGTTCTCTTGCACTAGAGCAATTGGTGGATAGCAGCTAAATGGTAGTAGTTTAGGCGCCCACATAAGCTCAGTTAACGTTGGGGGTCTCTCTTTCGCTTCAGAAGGTGACAAGATCTCTGTACTCATTGTCTCAGCTGGGGGCACCTCTGTGGGTAGTCCTTCTTTAAGGCACAGCTTCAGACGGTTTCGGTGTACTACTTGGGGCCGTCTCCCAGGTTTAGAGATCTCATACACGTTGGATTCAGGATATGGTATGGAGATGACACTGTATGGTTCTTTCTCCCAGAATGGATCCAATTTCCCATTCCGATGGTTATTCCTTAACCATACACGGTCGCCAACTTTCAGGGGCGCTGCATGGGCGTGATGGTTGTAATCCTCCTGTTGTCTCCTACGAACCTCATCCATGCGCGTTTCAACTATCTCTTTAGCTTCCTCCATACGTCGGCGGTGTTCAACAACCCAGTCTGTTATGGGTAGTGGATTGATGGTGTCAGGGACCTTCACACCAAGGGTTAAGTCTGAAGGAAGTTGACCTTGTCTTCCAAACATTAGATAAAATGGTGCGTATCCCGTAGATGTTTGGGGTGTGTTGTTGTAAATATAGGCCAAGTCCTTGATACGCTCAGGCCACTCAACACCAGGTGTAACTGCGGCTGTTCTTAGCATGCCGATGATCACTTGATTTGCCTTCTCGCACATACCATTCCCTTGAGGGTGATACGCTGTGGTTCGCAACTTCTTGCAGTCTTGGAACTGACACAGCTCACGGAACAATTGGGATTCAAACGCCGATCCACGGTCGGTGAGGATATGCTCAGGACAACCGTAATGGCGGACAAACTCTGCGTAGAAGGTCTCAGCCGTAGTTCTTGCTGTAAGATCTCTGACAGGCACGATGACAAGGAACTTGGAGTAATGATCCACCATTGTCAGAGCGTAGCTGTAGCCGGAACGTGTGGGACCCAACTTCACATGGTCCAGAGCAACAATTTCACACGGCTTTTGAGTCTTAATTGGATGTAGAGGGGCCTTCTGCTCTCTTCGACCTTCCTTGGTGATACTACAGGCGGGACACTCTCGGCACCAACTCTCAATGTCACTCCTCATCCCAACCCAATAGAAGCGACGACGGATGGAGGCTTCGGTCTTTTGTACCCCGAAGTGACCGGATCTGTCATGATACGCCTCAAGTATCATCTGTGCGTCTCTTCTTGGTACGAGGATCTGATGAAGCCTTTCACCTGTGACAGGATCAAAAGTGTTTCTAAGTAGAAGACCTCGTTGGACAAACAGGCGCTTCCTCTGTCGCCAAAGGCGTTTTAATTCCACGTCATGAAGACCTCTCTTTACACGGGTTGGTATTCTTCCTGTAAGCAGGAAATCTGACAATTCTCCTAAAACTCTGCTCTCTTCTTGGAACGTTTTCCACAGAGATGGCTCCTGGAGGGATTCGGCAGCTGTTTTCGCCAGAGATTCTCCTTCTACAGGGACACCAATAGCAACCTGTTGGGCAAACTTGTTGTAGAATGGTGGCATCTCCACCTCTTCCCAGATGTCTTCTCGGGGTGGTTCTTCTCCCACAGGCAACCTTGAGAGTGCATCAGCGTTAGCGTTGGACTTGCCACTGCGATACTTGACAGAGAACTTGTAATTCGCGAGTCTTGAGGCCCACCGTTGTTCAAGGGCTCCCAGTCGAGCAGTGTCCAGATGCGCCAACGGATTGTTATCTGTGTACACGGTAAAGGGTGTGGCAGCCAGGTAGTCTTTAAACTTCTCTGTCACGGCCCAGACAAGCGCCAGAAGTTCGAGTTTGAAAGAACTATAGTTCTGGTCGTTCTTCTCCGCGCCTCTCAGACTCCTGCTGGCGTAGGCGATGACTCGCTCTTTGTTGTCCTGAACCTGGGACAACACTGCACCCAAACCTTGGTGACTTGCATCTGTGTACAAGCGGAATGGCTGACTGTATTCGGGATAGGCTAGAATTGGTGGTTGCGTCAGAAGTGCTTTAAGCGCTTGAAAGGCTTCCTCTTGACGCGCTGTCCAGTCTACCGGAAGCTTTCGGTTGTAGTTTTCTCTGGGACAACCGCGCAACAACTCGTTCAGAGGCTCGGCTACTTGGGCGAAGTGTGGTATGAAACGCCGGTAGTAACCTGCGAATCCAAGGAAGCTTCGGACTTCTTTGACGGTAGTTGGTCTTCGCCAGTTCTGGACTGCAGTGATCTTTTCAGGATCAGGTTGGACGCCTTGTGCGCTCACGACATGCCCAAGGTAGTGAACTTGGGGTTTCAACAGGTAGCACTTGGATGGCTTCACCTTTAGGCCATGCTGTATAAGTACCTTGAATACCTCGGACAGGTGACGAAGGTGTTCTTGGTATGTCCGGGAGAATACAATAACATCGTCCAGGTACAGTAGCACACTCTGGAAATTCTCATGGCCGAGGCACCTCTCCATAAGCCGTTGGAATGTGGCTGGGGCATTACATAGCCCAAATGGCATACTATTGAATTCAAAGAGTCCCATCGGGGTCGTAAACGCAGTCTTTTCACGATCTTCAGGCGCCATAGGGACTTGCCAGTATCCACTGGTTAAGTCCAGGGTCGAGAAACAGGTAGCTGATCCCAAAGCCGTTAGAGATTCCTCAATCCGCGGCAATGGGTATGCGTCTTTGTGCGTGACGTTGTTGAGTTTACGATAGTCCACACAAAATCGTAGGGTTCCGTCTTTCTTCTTGACGAGAACTAGCGGGGCTGCCCAGGGGCTGTTACTCTCCCGGATGACATCAGCACCTCGCATCTCTCGGATCAACTTTTTCACCGGTTGGTACATCGCGGGTGGTATTGGACGGTGACGCTCCTTGATTGGATGGTGGTCGCCAGTAAGAATGCGATGTTGTATGGTCGTGGTCTTACCAAAGTCCAATGGGTGTTTGCTGAATGCCTGTTGGTAACGCTTGGCCACATTGCGAACCCCATTGATGTGCTCTATAGGGGTATTGGCGTCTCCCACGTTCAATTCATCCCACCAGGACTTCGTGGCTCCATTCTGAATGTTCTCAGCAGCTTGGGTGGAACGCTGTGTGGCGGTAGAATCACCAGAGAGAATGTCTTCTGGTGCTAACCGGTGTAGCAGGGCCACAGAGTGGAACTTGTGGAGGTTCACGGGAGCATCGCCCAAGTTGACTAAGCGGACAGGAACACGTCCATTGGAAACTGTGACAAGGCTGCGGGCAGCCATGACAAGTGGTTGGCCATCTACCTGTATGGGTTGTAGCAAGGCCTCGTAGTCCTGATTTTCTATGCCCGGACGGGCACGGCACCACACCATAGTTTCTGTTCCAGGCTGTAGGGTTACTGGACGGGTATCTTGGATCCGGACTTGACCAATTTCACCTTGTTTGTTGGCGAACTTGTGCTGGGCATTGAGTACACGAATGGCCCGCTGAATGTTCTGCTGGTCACTGGGAGAAGCTGTAAGGAGAGAGGCATGCAAGGCATCCAACACTTCTGCAAAGCAATGGCGTAAAACATTCATGCCTAATATTACAACTGCAAACCTATCATCCTCTACATCAGTGACAATTACACCCTGTCTAGGCAGTTTCAAGTCCCCAATCTGGATAGTGGGTTCCCAATAACCCTGCTGTGGTATGGGCTGTCCATTGCTGGCACACAGATTTATCCATGTGTCAGGTGTTCTATTCAACACACCTAAGTCCCAATGTTCAAGGAACACCTGCTTGCGCAGGGTTGTTACCTGAGATGCAGTGTCCACCAACGCTGTCAGAGGGACGCCGTTCACCCAGATTGTGATGTGTGGGCAGGCTGAGACGAAGCGTGACAATGGCACTGAAGATTTACCTGGGCCCTTCTTCTTTCCTCCCGAGGGGCGGCCCGCTGCCTCGGGGGTGGCCCGTTTAACTGAAAACACTGAGGCCTGGTGTGTCCATATCTATGGCAATAGCTACAGTATGGCCTCTCACTCTGCGGAGGTTTCACTGAAGACGGACATCTGGGCGGCGACTCAGGTGAGATGTTGAGACTTCGCAAAGGATCACTGGACGATGAAGACGGCTGGGTCAGACGATCTAGACGGACGGTGATCTGTTCCATGGCACGGGTCAGATGATCCACTCGGGCCAGAAGGTCATCTCTGGAGTCTGCTGGTGTAGTCTGCGCAGTTTGGGCAGCAGGTGAGGTACCCAGAGGTAGTGGCAGGACAACTGGAGCAATGCTTGTTGAGGGTCCAGGTGAGGGAGCACAGATGACTGGGCTCGGCTGGGGCTGCTCCTGTCCCAAGACCTGGATGGCAAGGGCCTTGAAGTCAGCAAACGTGATGCTGGGATGTTGTGCAGCAAGCATTCGCAACTGACTCTGGAGCAATGTGGTACCCGCCCCTTCTATGAAGCGGTCAAGCAAGATTTTATCAGAGTCCACATTTTCACGTGGATCCACTTGCACCACAGCTCTGAACGCCTCTTGGAGGGATAAAGCATAGTCCCGCAGGGTCTCACCAGGTAGTTGTCGTCTGGAAAAGAAGCGCATCTTTACCTCGGAGACAGATCGCACGTCAAAGTTCACCTGGAGTTTGTCCAGAATTTGCCCAGGGGTTCTTTTGTCAGAGGCAGGCCAGGATTTGACCTCCCTATCTGCAGCACCCTCAAGCTGGCCCAGCAGGATCTGTATCTGCTGTTCTGTATTCAGAGGATAGAACTGGAAGAGAGACAGCATCTTCTCACGAAAGTCCCTGAGGGTATGCGCCTCCCCTTTGTAGCGCGGCAGCCATGGTGCGCCAGGGTAAAATGGCATGGAGAATGGTAGGCTGCTCGCCATGGGCACTGCTGGATCACTAGAAACAGATGGCACAATGTCACTTTGCTCAGTCATGTTGTTTGCAGGTATGACTGAAATTAGGTCGCCGTCTCTTTAAGAAACTCAACTGCTTGCTGGCAGGGAATGGAGACTACAACTTGGAATGCTGTCCCTTTAAGAATGCTGTAGCTATTAACAGAGTCACTGTGATGTAGGCTGACGGTGTGCTCCCCCTCTTTAATGGTGGCACTCCCCACGGACACGGTACACGGAAAACACTCGCTGGGGCCGTGGGAGGACTGAAGACAAGGACAGGGAGGCACAGTACTCACTGACAGCAACTGCAGCGTGGACCAGAGATCAGCGGTGCACAGCAGGGACGGTGATGCGGCACCGGAGAGTCAGAAATGGCGCCGGCACGTTCGCCTTTCACTTTCTTGTATGGGTGCGCGTAGCATTGCGCTCAGCATTCTGGGCTCTCCTAAGATGGCGGCAGATGGGTCTCCTGGCCTCATGGGCAGTGCTAAAAATCTCCCGCACTTTTGCAAGGTACAGTTAACCCTTTGTGGGCGTTCTTACACAGCGATGTGGCGCAGCAAACAAGTCCTGGGCGTTTTAACTCTTCCAGGGCTGTAACACACTGAGAGGACAGTCTTTAGGGCTTGCTTCAGGGGTATAGGGCTCCCCCCTCTTTGTGGGAAGCACTCTCAGGGAATAAACTTGATCTTAGCAAAGTCCACAATAAAGACCGATGCTCTGGAGACAATTTGGCGCACTTTTCGTGGCGACTTTCTCAAAATGGCACACACCCGTATCCTGTTCGTGACGCCAGTTTTTCTTGCGGTGACCAGATGGAAGGTAACGCTGCAGTTGGGATTGCGGGGTGCAAACAGCGCAGACTTGTCACGGTCTCTGGGCACGAGGGCGCAGCGCTGGTGCTGTCCCACGTTACCACCACTGGTACCGGTGATGAGGGGGCTGCACAAATGTTGGTGGCTGGGGGGGGGGGGGGGGGGGGGGGGGGGGCCCCCCCCCCCCCGCCATTCGCACGACCATTGTTTTAACGGTCTGTGTGAATGATCCAAGAAAGAAATAGATTCGGCTATTTTTGGTGATTTTATGGATCCCTCAATAGACTCATGTCAATGAGGGATCCTTGAAAACGGATTTTCTTAGGGTGTACACTGTGCTGAGCACTGTCGTGTGAATGTAGCCTAGAATATTAGAAGGTGGATAACCTTTTTAAAGGGGTTATGCCATGAAGAATAGTTATCTGTTATCCATAGGATTGAGCCCTCAGAATCGGGGTGTTTTTCTTCTAACTGAATCCAGGCTGAATGTAGCCGTGCCCAGCTGGACGAGAGGCGACCGTGCACCCATTAACTTGAATGGAAGTGCCTGAGATTGTAAAGTACATGACTTCGGCTATCTCAGTTACTCCCATTAAAGTAAAAGAGTGCATGGATGCTTCCTATCCAGCAGGGCACGGCTACATTCAACCTGGATTCAGTCAGACTAAATTCACTGTGGTGAGAAAAACAACCCCATTCTCAGGACCGGGAACCGGGATTCATTATCATCTGTCCTATGGATAAGGTAATAGTAGTAGTTAGGTGACTCTGGCCTCTTAATCCTGGAGCATGTAAGGAATTCAGGTGCAGGAAGTGTAGGTCAGTGGGGACCTGTGTCACCACATTTCAGGAGCCATAGTCAGGGCACTTCTCTGTCCTTAAGGCAGGGGCCCCACGTGGTGTAAACGCCGCGGTTCACCTGTGGCGTAAACGCTGTGGAAAAAAAAAGCGGCGTTTTACAGTCACAGCAAAGTGGATGGGATTCTAGTAATTCCTATCCCCACTTTGCGTTAATATACGTATTGCAGACATGCGGCAATTTCCAAAACCGTTGTGGTTTTGGAAATCGCTGCATGTTAATTATACCTACGGAAATGCCGGCGGTTTCCCTATAGGTATAATGGAAGCATCTATTCTGGTCTAGCTGTGTGATTGTTGTTACTCCTATCAATGTGACTAGGAGTAACACAATCACATTGGGGGTCGGGAGAAGCAGGAGCTGACAAGCTATTCATATGAATTGACAGGCATCTCATGCATTCACAGCAGGCACTGCCCGGTAATTCATTTGCATTTACAAGCAGCTCCAGCAAGGGGGAGGAGGCAATGCAGGCGCAAAATATCACTCCTGCATCGCTCCACATCTGTAGCAATATAAGTGTTAAAAATAGACCGCACAAGAATGATGTTATTTTTTTACAGATAGTACATGGACATAAAAATTGTTAGTGTTAAAGGGGTTGTGCAGAATAACCTGTTTTTGGCAAGGAGGCTGGGGAAGGTGAAAAAAAAAAAAAAAAAACATACTCTCACCTGTCCCCAGTGCTCCGGTGTCTCCCACCGCAGTCCGGTCCTGCTGCTCCCAGGTGACGTCCAGGTTACTTTACTTAGGCCTCTGATTGGCCTCAGGGGTCACATGAGGCGAGGACTTCCTCCTAAACAAGACCCGGGAGGAGCAGGAGCAGACCGTGGTGGGAGACACTGGAGCATTGGGGACAGGTTAGTATGGGGTTTTTTTCTTCACTTTCCTGGCCTCCTTGCCAAAAATGGCTTCCAAGAGACCTACGCCACTTTGAAAAAACCATTCCCTTCTGCAATAGATATTATGGAAGCTGATGTTGATAGTGATGGTGAGGATGACATGAATGATGGAAAACATGTAGCTTGTGAAAACTGCCTGAGAGTGGGTTCACACCTGCGCTTCAGTCCGTCCGTTGCCAATCCGAGTGAAAATCTCGGCGAACCGGATTGGCATCGGATACAGACCGGTCAGCGACGCACTGGTTAATCATTTTTGCGAATCCTTTTTTTTCGTTGGAAACAAAGTCGGACATGCAGAACTTCGTGTCCGAGGAAAAAAAAACGTCTTCGCAGCGCAGAGGGTGCAATCGGACACCCGCGCATTGCTTTAAAAACCCATTCAAATGAATGGGTTTTTAACCAATGCGTCGCTGACCGGTCTGTATCCGATGCCAATCCCGTTCGCCGAGATTTTCACTCGGATTGGCAACGGACGGACTGAAGCGCAGGTGTGAACCCACCCTGACCTGCTGCTATAGACTTTTATATGATCACAACTTGCCTTCTGCTGCATATACAAATCTTTTTGTGGTATATAAAGCGCTCCTTACTCTAGCCTGCACCTTTCCTGTGAAAGAATGTTTTAAAAAAAAATTGTAAAAAATCGGTTGAGGTCATTGATTGGACAAGAACTTTTAGAATCTCTCATTTTAATGAACATTGAGAGGGAGATTTCCATGTCTTTAGATTATGATGACATTATTGATCGATTTGCAAACTCATCTTCTGTTCTTCAGAAACTGCTGCTGTAACCTGGATGTGTAAAATGTTTTTTTTGGTGTGTCTTACTATATTAATACTGCTCTATTTAAGGTTAGTTATTTGTATCGTATGTCTGATACATTAAAACTACGTTTATAGAAAAAGAAAATGGAAATCCTGACAGGGACAGGAACCCCTTTGACTGTAATGGGGTCCATCAGTTTTCTACTTTGATGTTTGTCACTTTGTGTGGCAAAACAGGCCGGCTATCTGCACTATTGTGTCTGTAATGTTTGTTGAACTCTATCTGTGATGGAGGAGAAGTTAATGTTTAATTTTATATTATTTATTTAAATATTATTTATTTGGTTGTGCAATAAAATAATTTTGGTTTGCTTTTCCGTGTATGTGTGTAGAACGTAATATAGTTTGTGTGCTAGGTCTCATGCCTGAATGTATTTAAGATCTGCATCACACAGGTCTCAGATATGCACCATGCATACCCATATATAAAATAAAATACATTTTTCTATTCAAGACAGTAAACTAAGGCTCAGCTAAAAGCGATATTTGCATTGATTAAGAGAAAACTCACTTTGATGTAGTGCAAAGGTCAATACAGTTCTGTTTTGCACACTGTATTGTGCGCGAAAATGCATGTTAAATGTGCATGATGCCAAAAACTGGATGGGCGATATTTCATATGGCAGTAGGGTGGGCCCCTAGAATCAATCCCACTGGTGGGCCCTAGGCACCCCAGTCCGACCCTGGTTATATATAGGTGGTGCACAGTATTACTTTTCTTGCCCTGTATGACCAGAGTAATTCTCAGTTCTTATTCTGTATATATGGACAGTGCACAGTATCACTTCTCTTGTCCTGTACACAGGGTGTACATTACAGTATCTGCCCTTATTCTATATATTTAGTGCACAGTACCACTTCTCTTGTCCTGTATACTGGGTGTAATGCTCAGTATCTGCTCTTATACTGTATATATATAGACTGTGCACAGTATCACTTCTCTTGTCCTGTATACTGGGTGTAATGCTCAGTATCTGCCCTTATTCTATATATTTAGTGCACAGTACTACTTCTCTTGTCCTGTGTACTAGATGTAATTCTCAGTATATGGTAATAACCATATAATAGGTTTATAGCATTCCTGTCTGCACTCAGTGGTGTAAATACCGGGGTAGCAGCGTTAGTGGCTGCCACAGGGCCCAGGACCTTAGGAGGCCTTTCGGACCCCTGATGCTTTTTTTATTTTTATTATTATAATAGGCTGTTATCTGCTGGAATAACCTCAGCAGATAACAGGCCCTATTTACTTACTGATCCCCGATCCTGCACATGGCCGCCTTCACTTCCCCTTCTGCATCCCATATCATGTCGCTGGGGCCCCTTGTATGGCAGAAGGGGAAACGGAGGCGGGTGTGAGCAGGAGTGGGGATTGGTAAGTGAGGCCGCAGACCCACGAACCGCAAAAAATACTGCTATTATTATACTCTGGGGTCTTTTCAAACCTCGGAATATAATGAACGGAGGCCCATGGGAGTTGAGAAAAATAGTGTTACTCACCTGTCCTGTGCTCCAGCATTTCAGGACAGTCTTCGGGCCTCTTTGCTGACGTCCCAGATATCACGAGGGCCAGGCCGGCATCATTATGCGTCGTGACGTTGGCGTGGCCCGCGTGACTTCTGAAGAGGGCCGAAAGCAACGGGGAGCGTGCTGAAGCCCAGGAGAGGTAAGTAACATTGGTTTTTATGTTTGTCCCTCCCCTGGGTCTCCGATCATTATACTCTGGGGTCTGAAAAGACCTCAAAGTATAATAATTGTTCATGGGTAGTCCATTATGGGGCATAATACTTTGTGAAAGGGCTACTTTGGGGAAGCATACTGTGTGCAGGGGCTACAATGGGGCATAATTCTGTGTGCAGGGACCACTACGGGGCATAATACTGCGTTGAGGGGCCACTGTGGGGCATAATACTGTGTGTAGGGGCCACTATGGGACATAATAATGTGTGTGCAGAGGCCACGGTGGGGCATAATGGTGTGTGTGTGGGGGCCACTACGGGGCATAATAGTGTGTGTGCAGGAGCCACGGTGGGACATAATACTGTGTGCAGGGGCCATCGTGGGACATTATACTGTGTGGAAGGGTCGCTATGGGACATTATACTGTGTGGAGCGGCTGCTATGGGATATTATACTATGTGGAGAGGTCGCTATGGGATATTACACTGTTTGGAGGGGCCGCTATGGGATATTATACTGTCTGGAGTCCACTTTGGGATATTATAGTGTGTATAAATGGGGTGTTGTACTGTGTGGAGGCCAGGAAATGGGGCGCTATGCCGTGGGGGGGCCCCATATCAAAAGTTTGCTGGGAGGCCCAGTCATTGCCAGTTACGCCACTGGATTAATCTATTTGTATCTGTTGTGTATGTATGTGTGTATTTATAATAGCCCCCTTATAAGATCTCCTTCCCCTTTCCAGAAAACAATAAATCTTTTACTTACCTTACCGCGCTCCAACAATGAATGAAGCAGCCGAAGTCTCTCCCTGTAGGACTGGCACAGGTGACGCAATGCGGTGACGTTATGAAGCCATCTGCGCGTTACTGTCAGTCTGTCGCAGAGCAGGGACTTTTCAGCTCCCTGCTCTGTCACAGGCAGAAACAGTATCGGCGTTCACAAAACAGCACGCTGAAACACCTGTGGAGCTCCCTGGATGTGAGTGATCAGGCTGAAAGCCTGATGCTCCAGATACCGGGGGCCCTGGGCAATTGTCCAGTCTGTCTCCCCCTAACGCCAGCCCTGTCTGTGGCCAGTGACTGTCGTGGTTACTTATCCAGTATAAAAAGGTCAACCCTTTTGCCAAGTACACATAGACTGGATGGAAGATCATGCATTCACCAGCCTAGGGAATTTGATGGACAGTCTAAGGCCAGATTCACACGAAAGAGGTTCAAAACAGCCATGAAAAAGTACACTTTTAGAGGCCATCTTGCACCTGAGGAGCACCTGTTTAAACGGATCCAACATACATTTCAGTGTATGGAGGGATCTGGGAAAATGGACAAAAATAGGACATGACCAGTATTTTGACGGTTCATGACAACGGACAGTCACAATAACGGTCAAGTGAATAGCCCCCACTCACTGACAGAGAAATTAATGCTGCAGTGTGATGTCCATTAGCAAAACAGACATCACATGGCCATTATTCACTGCCGTGTGAATGTAGCTTAAGCCTCTGTTCACATCTGCCTTGCGGGTAATGTTGCAGATTCTGACCTACTGCTATAAGAAACAGCACAGCATGCAGCACTATTTTCTTCAAGTGAAATGACAGACACAATGTCGGAAATATCATAACGTTAATTTCACACAGGCATATTCAGTCCATGAAATATTTCTTAACCTAACTCTGAGCAGGGACCTTGAATCCAAAAATCGTAGTGATCTATGGTGCTGAGTCCCTGACTACTGTCCTGTACCGAAAACATGATTACAGTATAGGATAGTAGTCCTGCAGGAAAGCAGGGACCCCTAGAACCATAGATGGCTATAATGCCTGGATTCCAGGTGCCTGATTAGTGAAGTCAGAATGATACAGTAGGAAAACCCCTTTATGCATACCTCCCAACCATCCCGGATTCAGCGGAACAGTCCCGGTCGGCGGGAGGTATGTCCCAGTTTCAACTCATCTGCGTCTGGGGACTGACAGCTCCTGCATCATCACTATGTATGCTCCGACCCAGGAGCTGTAGGCGAGATATGATGACATCACCCACATCGCGCTTGAAGTCTCCAGGAGCAGAGACCTGAGACAGAGCAGCAGGGGAGCGAGGAGAGGTGAGTATCGGTGTTTTTTTATGTTACACTTTTGGGGCAAATGGAGGGGGAATGTTAGACTGGTGGCAGATAAAGAGAGGACATTAAACTGGGAGCAGATGGAGGGGGAACCTTAAACTGGGGGAAGATTGAGGGGGAACATCAAACTGGGGGCAGATGGAGGGAGGCATTAAACTGGGGCAGATGAAGGGGGACAATAAACTGGGGGCAGATTGAGGGGGCATTAAACTGGGGCAGCTGGAGGGTGACATTACACTGGGGGCAGCTGGAGGGGGGACATTAAATATTGGGGGTCGCGGGACATGGATATTAAACTGGGGCAACTGGAGGAGGACTTTAAATCGTGGGAGTAGCTGGAGGGGGACATGTCCACCTCTAGTTGACTCCAATTTAATCTCCCCCTCTAATTTAAGGTATATAAGGTTAGGGCATATAAGGTTAGGGTGACTGTAGGAGCATTATACTGTGTGGGGACACAAACAAAATTGATGAGAATGGGTGGAGTCAACATAGAAGTGGGTGGAGCTAAATTTGCCACGGCGCGCTATACACGCTGCACATTGTGTCCCTCTTTCTGTCCTTTGAAAGTTGGGAGGTATGCTTTAAGAGAAATTGGACTTTTTAGCAATGACAGTTTCCGAATTCTTTCCAGGCAATAGACCAATAGGGGATAATTCTGTATATGTGCCCTGTCTTGGAATATGGTCTATATACTAATATTATATAGGGGAATCCGTGCATGTCCAGATTATGGTCTCCTAAAGTGTTTTGACCCATGGGGGGGGGGGTCATATAACAAACTCTGGAGGGTTGCCTGCCACTGACAGATTTTGGATAATTTACAGTTCCATCCTGTAAACTGCGTGACTTAGCATATAATTCAGTAAGGCGACATCTGTGAAGACGAGACATCTGGAAGAGGCGGCTACCGCTTGTACTTTGCATGCAGACATACAGCGACTGGAGGGAGGGCAGGAGAAGGGAGGGGGACGCTTCTATCATACTAAGACGGAAGGGTGGGACATCCTATAGGGGCGGTTACAGCTTGTACTGTGCACATTTATACACCAGTATCTGAAGGGGATGGAACACGAGCAGCATTATCTGTCCTGAGCCCTGGCCTATGTCACTCAAATAATGGGCAGAGATCAATGTGTGGCTCTCTGTGGGGAAAATTCTAAATCCTTATCAAATCATGACATCACCGATCGTCTAAAACAAAATAAGATAAGTTTTATTTGTTAACAAATAGGAACACACACACATAGTATACAAGCTATACAGTAGTGTGTCTGCCCACAGACTTCCAATAGACACAGATTTTTAAACCTTACTAGTCACAAGATCTTATGGGTTGGCTTTTCCACAATATACAAAAACATATGCTGACATCATACAGTGAAGGAAATAAGTATTTGATCCCTTGCTGATTTTGTAAATTTGCCCACTGACAAAGATATGAACAGTCTATAATTTTAAGGGTAGGTTAATTTTAACAGTGAGAAATAGAATATCAAAAATAAAATCCAGAAAATCACATTGTATAAATTTTATAAATTTATTTGCATTTTGCAGAGAGAAGTAAGTATTTGATCCCTCTGGCAAACAAGACTTAATACTTGGTGGCAAAACCCTTGTTGGCAAGCACAGCAGTCAGACGTTTTTTGTAGTTGATGATGAGGTTTGCGCACATGTCAGGAGGAATTTTGGTCCACTCCTCTTTGCAGATCATCTCTATATCATTAAGATTTTGAGGCTGTCGCTTGGCAACTCGGAGCTTCAGCTCTCTCCATAAATTTTCTACGGGATTAAGGTCTGGAGACTGGCTAGGCCACTCCATGACCTTAATGTACTTCTTTTTGAGCCATTCCTTTGTTGCCTTGGCTGTATGTTTTGGGTCATTGTCCTGCTGGAAGACCCAGCCACGACCCATTTTTAATGTCCTGACGGAGGGAAGGAGGTTGTCACTTAGGATTTTACGGTACATGGCTCCATCCATTCTCCCTTTGATGCAGTGAAGTAGTCCTGTGCCCTTAGCAGAGAAACACCACCAAAACATAATGTTTCCACCTCCATGCTTGACAGTGGGGACGGTGTTCTTTGGGTCATAGGCAGCATTTCTCTTCCTCCAAACATGGCGAGATGAGTTAATGCCAAAGAGCACAATTTTTGTCTCATCTGACCACAGCACCTTCTCCCATTCACTCGCAGAATCATCCAGGTGTTCATTGGCAAACTTCAGATGGGCCTGCACATGGGCCTTCTTGAGCAGGGGGACCTTGTGGGCACTGCAGGATTTTAATCCATTACGGAGTAATGTGTTACCAATGGTTTTCTTGGTGACTGTGGTCCCAGCTGCCTTGAGATCATTAACAAGTTCCCCCCGTGTAGTTTTAGGCTGATCTCTCACCTTCTTCATGGTCAAGGATAACCCACGAGGTGAGATTTTGCATGGAGCCCCAGATCGATGTCGATAGACAGTCATTTGGTATTTCTTCCATTTTCTTACTATTGCACCAACAGTTGTCTCCTTCTCACCCAGCGTCTTACTTATGGTTTTGTAGCCCATTCCAGCCTTGTGCAGGTCTATGATCTTGTCCCTGACATCCTTAGAAAGCTCTTTGGTCTTGCCCATGTTGTAGAGGTTAGAGTCTGACTGATTGAGTCTGTGGACAGGAGTCTTTTATACAGGTGACAATATAAGAGAGCTGTCTTTAATGCAGGTAACGAGTTGATTAGGAGCATCTAACTGGCCTGTAGGAGCTAGAACTCTTAATGGTTGGTAGGGGATCTAATACTTATTTCTCTCTGTAAAATGCAAATAAATTTATAAAATTTATACAATGTGATTTTCTGGATTTTATTTTTGATATTCTATCTCTCACTGTTAAAATCAACCTACCCTTAAAAGGAATATGTCAGGGAAATTTGGGACACTAAACCACCCACAGGTCCTTATAGACCTAGGGTTTAGTGTCCCAAATCACCCTGTTATAACACAATCCATGGCCACATTAAAAATAAAAAAGCTTTATACTCACCCTGCCGCTGTACTCCCCGTGCCTGCGCAGTTCTTCAATGAAGCCAGAGGAATACACCTCGGCTTCAGTGCGCATGCTCCGTACCTCCGGCAATTACGCAATGAAGCCGGGGTGTCCATCTTTGGCCTCACTGAAGAACAGCGCAGATGCCGGGAGGCGTGCCAACAAAGAATCTCATGAATAAGCCGGACTGTTCTCGCTGAACAGCGTAGATCGGACCCTTCTCTAGGTAAGTATAAAGGTTTTTTATTTTTAATGCGCCTGCAGATTGCATTACAACAGGGTGATCTGGGACACTAAACCCCGGGTCTATAAGGACCTGTGGGTGGTTTAGTGTCCCAGATTGACCTGACAGATTCCCTTTAAAATTAGAGACTGTTCATGTCTTTGTCAGTGGGCAAACTTACAAAATCAGCAAGGGCTCAAATACTTATTTCCTTCACTGTATATAAAACATGAAATTGGTTAAAAATAAATGGGTGTTCTGCATGGCTAGCACGTGCACTTTCCGGTATCCGCCATCTTAGATGTTTAATTAAGCATCTGACCACATTAGCTCATCTAGTCATAAAACATTTTTAATGAGTGCTAACTCTTATCTTTTACACACAATAACTATATGTTCAGTATAAATCACACAACTAAGTCTACATACATGAGGGGAGTCTCCCGTCCTGTGTCAGACTGATTAATTACTGTCTCATTCTAATCCTTAAGAACATTCACTACACATACTTATATGATATAATGTAACACAAAAAATTCCTAACACTCCCTGTTCTGTTTGGTGCTTCTGCCTGCCTCAGAGACCACTGAGAGTTCCTCAAGGGTTACATCAGCGTCACATGAAGCATAATGACGTGACCCCTCAGACCCAATCAGCGTCAGGCAGAAGCGCCGAAGAGAACAGGGAGCCACGCCAGAGTCAAAGGAAGGTGAGTAACATTGTTTTTTATGTTTGCTCACTTCTCTTGGGCCTCCGCTTATTATACTCTGGGGTCTGAAGAGACCCCATATAATATTAGCTCGTGAGTGGTGAACACCAAAAATTTTGAGTTTGGTTGAACCCGAAATTTTGGGGAAATTCAAATTCAGAAAATTTTGTTGGGGCCACTATGGGATACTATACCGTGTTTAGGGGCCAATATGGGATGATATTCAGTATGGAGGGGCCACTATGGGACAATCATACCATGTGGAGGGTCCACTACAGGACATTATACTGTGAGGAGGGGCCGCTATGTGGAACATTATACTGTATGGAGGGGCCATTATGGGACATTATTTTGTATGACGGTGTGTTTTGCACAAAAATGCAGGCAATATTTTGCATACATTTTTATGCAAAAATGCAGCTTTACATTGCAGTGAAAGTACCAGTGGCCTAGGACTATATGCAGCTATAGTATGTAAAGGGGCCACTATGGGACATGATACTGTGTGGAAATCAGGGTCGGCGTTAGGGGGGGTGTGAAAGATCCTCCGTGCGCCAAACCGCTTTGGCCACACCCTGAGTCCTCTTTCATATAAAAAACCACACTCACCGCCAGTGAGTGCCGGGTTCACAGATAAATACAAGACAAGCCTTCTAAATTTTATATATTAATTAACCCCCTAAATGGGTCGGTATTAAAATCTAACATATACAGATCAGAACAGATATGCAGACATATGCAAGCATTAACAGTTACTAGTTTCAAAATACAGTACAAATAAAATAAAAGGGATTAAAGGGGGGAATTTTTTCTTTCCCCCCCTTTTTCCTTTTTTTTGTTTTTATTTCCCCCCCCCCACACATGGCTGTGGGGCCCCCCCGGGGGGTTTTCCCCCTTGGGCATTAAAACGATAATCCCGCCTGCATGCTCTCATAACAGTCTCTCACAGTCTCTTGTAGGCTCATCATCGTCAGCAGCAGCATTCCAACCTGCCTGCTCATAGTAGCATCTCAGTCAAAGTCTCTCTCAGTGGAAGTCTGTGATGGTCTCCTGCATAATCTCCATAGGGTCATCTCTTAGTGTAATCTCCTGCATAATCTCCTCCTACAGACCTCTTACCTCATCTTTTATACCCTTTATGCCCCCTCCCAGAATGACGTCACCGGGGACAGTACGTCTGATGAGTTAATTCAATCACGTTCAGACCCTTTGTATGTAGATGAGACAAAGTGAATTGATACCCTGTTATCAGTCATATCTGGTCAACAGCCCAGGCTTGAACAATGCACTATTGTTTGATCAGCCAGGGCTGTATAGGAATACAATGGAGCCCTATTGTTCCAGCCCAGACGCCACTGCCAATATGCACCTAGGCTTGTAGCTGCACACAGTATGCAAGCAAGGAAGAAGGGATATCCTATACCCAGAGACCAAAATATAGCTGAGTTATGGCCATATTTAGGCAGAATCATCACAGGGGGCAAACTGAGCAATTGCCCAGGGCCCCCAGCCCAAAGCGGCCCCCTGCTAGTGGGATATTACCCCAATGAAGGCAGTCTGCTACTAGATTGGGAGAAGGGGGCAGAAGCGGCAGCCGGCATAGCAGCTAATAGCAGTTTGGAAAGTTCTCTGCTCTTCTCTACTGCAGCTGCTGGTGCCACCTTAATAAAACTGCTTGTGCTGCCTTAAACCCCTCCCTTTCCTCCTCCTCTTCCTCCTTCTGGTCTCCATGGGGATGGAGATTGAGAGAGAGAACGTCTTCATCCTAGTAAGGCTGTGAGTCCTCCTGCCAGACCTCCAGCTTCTGAATTCTCACAAATGGCTTCCCCTGCAGCTAGCAAACCTGCAAAAAGTATGTGTGTAATGTGTATGTGTGTATGTAATGTGTACAGTGTGTAAAGTTGTGTACTTGTGTGTAATGTGTATATGTAATGTGTACAGTGTGTAAAGTTGTGTACTGTGTGTAATGTGTATATGTAATGTGTACAGTGTGTAAAGTTGTGTACTGTGTGTGATGTATACTGTTTTTTATCATACAGGTGATACACAGTGGGGAAAAAAAGTATTTAGTCAGCCACCAATTGTGCAAGTTCTCCCACTTAAAAAGATGAGGCCGGCCTGTAATTGTCATCATAGGTAGACCTCAACTATGAGAGACAAAATGAGAAAACAAATCCAGAAAATCACATTGTCTGATTTTTTAAGAATTTATTTGCAAATTATGGTGGAAAATAAGTATTTGGTCAATAACAAAAGTTCATCTCAATACTTTGTTATATATCCTTTGTTGGCAATGACAGAGGTCAAACGTTTTCTGTAAGTCTTCACAAGGTTGGCACACACTGTTGCTGGTATGTTGGCCCATTCCTCCATGCAGATCTCCTCTAGAGCAGTGATGTTTTGGGGCTTTAGCTGGGAAACACGGACTTTCAACTCCCTCCAAAGGTTTTCTATGGGGTTGAGATCTGGAGACTGGCTAGGCCACTCCAGGACCTTGAAATGCTTCTTACGAAGCCTCTCCTTCGTTGCCCTGGCGGTGTGCTTGGGATCATTGTCATGCTGAAAGACCCAGCCACGTTTCATCTTCAATGCCTTGCTGATGGAAGGAGGTTTGCACTCAAAATCTCACAATACATGGCCCCATTCATTCTTTCATGTACACGGATCAGTCGTCCTGGTCCCTTTGCAGAGAAACAGCCCCAAAGCATGATGTTGCCACCCCCATGCTTCACAGTAGGTATGGTGTTCTTTGGATGCAACTCAGCATTCACTCTCCTCCAAACACGACGAGTTGTGTTTCTACCAAACAGATCTACTTTGGTTTCATCTGACCATATGACATTCTCCCAATACTCTTCTGGAACACCCAAATGCTCTCTAGCAAACTTCAGTCGGGCCTGGATATGTACTGGCTTAAGCAGGGGGACACGTCTGGCACTGCAGGATCTGAGTCCCTGGCGGCGTAGTGTGTTACTGACAGTAGCCTTTGTTACGTTAGTCCCAGCTTTCTGCAGGTCATTCACTAGGTCCCCCCCCGTGTGGTTCTGGGATTTTTGCTCACCGTTCTTGTGATCATTTTGACCCCACGGATTGAGATATTGTGTGGAGCCCCTGATGGAGGGAGATTATCAGTGGTCTTGTATGTCTTCCATTTTCTAATTATTGCTCCCACAGTTGATTTCTTCACACCAAGCTGCTTGCCTATTGCAGATTCAGTCTTCCCAGCCTGGTGCAGGTTTACAATTTTGTTTCTGGTGTCCTTCCACAGCTCTTTGGTCTTCACCATAGTGGAGTTTGGAGTGTGACTGTTTGAGGTTGTGGACAGGTGTCTTTTATACTGATAACAATGTCACACAGGAGCCATTACTACAGGTAATAAGTGGAGGACAGAGGAGCCTCTTAAAGAAGAAGCTACAGGTCTGTGAGAGCCAAAAATCTTGCTTGTTTGTAGGCGACCAAATACTTATTTTCCACCATAATTTGCAAATAAATTCTTAAAAAATCAGACCATGTGATTTCCTAGATATGTTTTCTCATTTTGTCTCTCATAGTTGAGGTCTACCTAAGATGACAATTACAGGCCGGCCTCATCTTTTAAGTGGGAGAACTTGCACAATTGTTGGCTGACTAAATACTTTTTTCCCCACTGTATATAGTACTATGGGTTACCTATAACTACACTTATACACAGCATGCAGTTCTTCAGCAAAAAAAGTGCTATATAAATCCAGCCTCAGACCCCATGTAACGAAACGCAGCTAAAACCTTGCATAAAAAATACAGCAAAAACACGCTGCTTTTTTTTCCACAGCATTTTTCATTTTTTCTTTGCTGCAGTTTTTTTTTCCCCTATTAAATATATAGGAAAAATGCTCACAATTCCGCAGCTAAAATGAACATGCTGTTTTTCTAAAAATTTTTTTCTAAAGTTTTTTTTTTCTTCTTTTCCCCCGGGCAGAATTTTTTTTCTTTATAACGCCGTTTCAAAGGAGGGGGGCCCCGGGGGGGGGAAAAACCCCCCCCCCCGGGGGGGGGGGGGGGGGCGCCCGCCGCGGCAGAAACACCAGCCGGGCAGGGGGCCCCCCCCCCCCTTTTGGTTGGGTGGCGGCGTCTTTCTTTTTAAAGTTTGGCCGACCAAATAGTCAATAGAGATGAGCGAATTTGTCAAAAATTCAATTCGGCAGAGCCACTCGGAGTAGAATCAAGATGGCCGCTGGACATGCGCAGAGCTGCTTGTGTAGGAATATGATAAAGATGGCTTTGCACATGTCCAGCAGCCAGGGGTGTAAATATCGGGGTAGCAGCGGTAGCAGCTGCCACAGGGCTCAGGACATTAGGGGGCCCAGAGCCCTGTGGCAGCCGCTACCGCGAACCGCACAAACCAGTGGCGTAACGATCGCGGCCCCCCCCTGGAGATGGCTGGGCCCCGTACCACTATGATAGCAGTCGGGGAAAGCCTGATTCCCCGACCGCTATACATACTGTTATTGGAAAGGGGCCTTGGCATATTGCAGGCCCCTTTCCAATAGATGGCAGGGCAGGTCCAGGGGAGGTGACTGAAAATAATAAATACATATTCTCACCTCTCCTGGGCACAGCGTTCTCTCCGGCGCTCCTCCGTCATGTGACTGAGGCCCCAGCGGTCACATGGGGCGCGGCCACGTAATGACATCAGTGTGCCCCCATGGGACCGCTGAGGACCAATCACAGGCCTCGGCAGCAACGTCGCAAGTGGGCCTGAAGACGCTGAAGACGGCAGGATGGAGCGAGGATGCCAAGGAAAGGTAAGGCAAGGTAAGTATGAATGTTTGTTATTATTAATCACCTTACCTGGGCCTCCGATTATTATACTCTGGGGTCTGAGGAGACCCCAGAGTATAATAATAGCACCGAAACGGAGGGGGCTGTTGGGAGCTTATAATACCGGGTGGGGGGCACTGTAGAGCATATAATACTGGGTGGGGGCCACTGTAGAGCATATATAATACTGGGTGGGGGCCACTGTAGAGCATATAATACGAGGTGGGGACCACTGTAGACCATATAATACTGGGTGGGGGCCACTGTAGAGCAGATACTACTGGGTGGGGGCCACTGTAGAGCATATAATACTGGGTGGGGGCCACTGTAGAGCATATACTACTGGGTGGGGCCCACTGTGGAGCATATACTACTGGGTGGGGGCCACTGTAGAGCATATACTACTGGGTGGGGGCCACTGTAGAGCATATACTACTGGGTGGGGCCCACTGTGGAGCATATACTACTGGGTGGGGGCCACTGTAGAGCATATTATACTGGGTGGGGGCCACTGTAGAGCATATACTACTGGGTGGGGGCCACTGTAGAGCATATACTACTGGGTGGGGGACACTGTAGAACATATACTACTGGGTGGGGGCCACTGTAGAGCATATACTACTGGGTTGGGGCCACTGTGGAGCATATACTACAGGGTGGGGGCCTCTGTAGAACATATACTACTGGGTGGGGGCCACTGTAGAGCATATACTACTGGGTGGGGGCCACTGTAGAGCATATACTACTGGGTGGGGGGCATATAATACTGTATGGGGCCACTGTGGGGAGGATATAATACTGGGTGTGGGCCACTGTGGGGAGCATATTATACTTTGTGTGAGGGGAGTAATGTAGAGCTTATAATGCTGTGGGGGCCACTGTCGAGCATATAATACTATCTGGGGCCACTGTTGAGCATATTTTACTGTTTGGGGACCCATAACCGGTTCGGGGGGGGGGGCCCATGTCAAATGTTCGCCTTGGGGCCCAGCCATTCCTAGTTACGCCACTGCCAGCAGCCATCTTGATTCTATTCCGAGTGGCTCTGTGCATGTCCAGTGGCCATCTTGATTCTATTCTGATAAAAAAAACACTGCAGAAAAGCTGTGTTGTAAAAAACGCTGTATGTCAATTATACCTGTGGAAATGCTATATATTTAAAGAGGACCTTTCACGTCCTCATGTATATGCTTTTTACATACCACTAGAAAGCAGACAGTGCACTGAATTCAGCGCTCTGTCTGCTTTCCCGTTAGCCCGGGGCTGGAGCTATCGGTGCCGGTACGCCCTCCTTGACAGTATTCCTCCATAGCGCTGTACTGAGGGGGCGTTCCTCATAGCTCAGCGTCATCACTGGGCGGTAAGGATTGCCCTCCCTGACAGTATTCCTCCATAGCGCTGTACTGAGGGGGCGTTCCTCATAGCTCAGCGTCATCACTGGGCGGTAAGGATCGCCCTCCCTGACAGTACTCATCCATAGCCTGTACAGTACTGCTCACTGCACAGTACTCTTATGGAATGGCTTTACTATATCCTGTGATCAGTCGCTAAACACAGAGACATAAAGACAGCTAGGCAGCATGGCTGTCACTGCTGTGACTAGTGATGTCATGACTCAACTAGCCAACAAGAGGGAGCTTTGTAACCTTTCTGACCCACCCATTTGGGGCCACATCTGTTTGTCTCTGCTCTAATCTCCAGGATTGACTCCTAGGCAGTCCAGAGCATAAGATGTAAGCACACTAGAGGCACTTTCTAGGTACAGCATTTGGGGCCCCATTTTTAATTTTGCCCAGGGCCACGCTTTATCTAAAACCGGCCCTTGTGGAAGGACCGCTATGAGACATGATACTGTGTGGTGGGGTCACCATGGGATGTTATACTGTCTGGAGGGACCACTGTGGGACATTATAGGGTGTGTAAATGGGGTATTATACCATGTGGGGGCCAGGAAAGGGGGTGCTATGTTATGTGGGGGGGGGGGGGGGCAAGTCAAAAGTTTGCCCAGTCTTTGCTAGTTACACCCCTGAATTTTGGATTTTTTTTTATATGCTAAACAATCCAAGTTGTGGGTCATACTTGGTCTCCATCTATCCTGGTGTCCTGGCTACATCTGCTCACCAGCATTAGTGCCAAAGCCTCTCGTGTAATAAATAACATTATAAAAACCTGCAAAACGCACCTTCACAAATCTAAACTATTCCTGCAGGATGGCACCCTGACCCAAATAACAGAGAATAGGGAATTCCCTCTGGGACTCCACCCAGATTGCACTGCCCCCATAGGCAGACTGTGGAACTACCTCTAATTGTTTAATGTGTTTTATAATAGAGGTGTATAAGAGATGGGCGACCCAAAGAGATTCATTTTTCCAAATATTCATGTGTTTGTCCGTCTGTTTCATTTTGGGCCGAACTTTGTGGCACAAACTGGAAGAGCTATTATTATTCTCTGGGGTCTTCTCAGAGACCAAGGGGAGGCGCAGGAAACTAATAAATATCTCATACTCTCCTTTCCTCTCCACTCCGAGACTCCGTCACAGCATTTGGTCTTCTTTCCTGGAACCTTCCAGCTTCCTGGGTAACGCAGCGTGCACCAGGAGACTGCTGAGACCTGTGACTGAGTCTAAGTAGTCACATGGGGATGGGGAGTACCAACATCATGACGCTTTAACGCAGATGTCATAACGTCATTGCAAACCCACGGGAACGCTCCGGGTCAATCACAATCCTCAGTGATCCCCTGGTAACTCATAATGTCACCTAGAAGGTCACCAAAGAGGACCCCAAGGGAGCCCAGGAGAGGTGAGGTAAGGTGAGTATAAGTGTTTATTATGTTTCCGCACCTCCTCCCGGCCTCCACTTATTATATTCTGGAGTCTGAAGAGATACCAGAGTATAATAGTGATTCATGGGTGACAAACATTCGGGTCAAATCTGGATTGATCTGAACCGCTTCTCTCATCTCTAGTTGTACTATACTGGAGACTATTGTACTAGATACAGCGCCACTCTCGTCCATAGACTATGGCTGGTATTGCAGTTCAACCCCTTTGAAGTTAATAAAACTGAATTGCAATACCAACAACATGCTGTGAACAAGAACAAGTCAGAGGCTGAAAATCTCATTCACAGCCAAAGGGTCAGGCCTTTGGTGACAATTCCAGATGAGAGCACTTGCGGCTTTCTGTAGGCAAATCCTCACGTAATCCATCCCCCCCCCCCCGACTTTTTCACCATTTCCAGACCATATGTCTTACTTTTCAGAAAAAAAGATTTATTTTCCAGAATAACTGAATTATTCTCCATGACCACAGCGCCCTCTGCTGGCTGTGCGCTTTATCTACTGTGTGTTTCTCGTCTTAGGTACAGAGATGAAGGTGCAGCAGCTGGTGTTACACAGAAGAAGAGAGGCAGCAGCCGAGGCTTGGAAAAGAAAAGGTCAATGTCTCTGCCCTCCATGTTCAATGACAGGCTGAAGAAGTAGAGAGTATGAGCAATGAAATCAGTAATTTTTCCGTTTCACAATGATTTTCCCTGCACAGAAATGCCCCAGCCCCAGGGAACTGCAGTCGCCCCATTCACTTGGTTCTGTTGTGCAGGGAGGGACAGAAACTCTGATTTAGTGCTGCAGCCACTTTGTTCACAGGATCGGTCGGGGTGCTAGAGTTTGGATCTCCACCAGTCATGTAGTAGTCACTTAATGGGATGGTAATATAATATCCCTTTAAGGTAGAATAAAGGTTGGAGAAGCGTCATAATCTTTATAATTTGGTTGAAGTATTATAACCCTACATAAGCCTACAGTTAGTGGATTTACTTGGTCTCTTATATCCTTATTGTCCCCGTCCATATAAATCTGGCACATCAGAGGAGTAATTGGAGCAGCTTAGACAGGGGCTGCCCGCCGCACCTCTGCTGCTTCCTAACAGAGGGACATTAGGATTATGGCATTGTACCACACTGTATTGGCTTTTTGGCAGATGCACCAATGTCCCTGCTAGGTTTTCTCTTCGCCCATCTTTGATGGGATATTGTCCAGATTCCTAACCACTATGTACAGAAACTGCTGAGGCTTAGTGGGAACATTGATCACTCACATAACACTCTGGATTTCTCTGGATTCTTGGTCTATTATCATTACACCTTCTTCTGGAGCAGGACTGGGACTACATAGAAAATGAGAAACTTTATCTGGAAGCTTTGATGAAATCTTCTTCCTCCATGAGTGTATGAATGTAATGAAAGGTTTACGTCAGAGGCCACAGGACACAACACAAGTCACCAGTCACCATTGATATTAAAGGGGTTGTTCTATGATCTAACAGGATCTATCACCTCTCCTGACATTTCCATTTTAGTAAATACTTGTTTACTTGTCTTATAGCTCTATATTGTCCTGCTCCTCTGATGTTCCTCCTGGACATGTATAAATAAATTGACAGCAGGTGTTACCAGTTGGGGGGTGTCCCAGCACAGGCTGACATTGTCCAATCAGTGGTGACATTGTCTGTATGTGGACACACCCCTTTGACAAGTGGTAATACAAGTTGTCAGTGATAACACAGACAGGTGGTAATGTCTATAGTCATGGCGGGCAGTGCTAAGGCCGAGCTCAGGGCATATTGTCTACTTTATCTGCCACTGGATATACGTCCTTTTTCACCCTTATTGACTGTAATGCATGGACGCCCAGGTTTACCAAAGCTCTTTGTTCTGGATCATTGAGGGAATTCAGACGACCCAACTAAGTGGCATCCATATGTACTAATAGGGCACATGGTAGGAGTTGTAGTCATCAGACAATGCATTTCATGTCACCCTATATTATTTATAGATTCTTTTCCAACTTTTAATAAAATTCTTCCCATTAGGAGCTGGGAAGACATGGGACATTCAGATACCCGGAGGATTACTCCTCATCCCATCTGCACACATAGGATACATTTTGGTAACCCATGCTTGCTGCTCCAAAAGCAGAATATATCCTGCGGTAATCTCAGCCTATATTCTGCGAAGTGTCACATTTAAGGGATATATTTTCTCCATCACCGCTTGCTCCATTATCTGATGGCTTCCTGCTCATACAGGGAGCGATCCAGATAATAGATGTATATTAGGGAATTGTTCTGTCTGCAGAGCCTAGGTGTACAAGTAGTGCACATCTCCATGATATTTATGGAAGACGACATTGGGAAATATTTACTCATGTATTAGGACATTACATGGACATCCAATAGAAATAAAGACACAAAGACAAAGATATAAGGGGAAAAATGGAACATTTTATTTCTAGCTATAGGAAAAGGAGTAAAAATGTTATTTTTATGTATATTTTTACTAATCTAAATATTTTCTGTCAACTATTCATTTTATGACTCTAAACCTATTTATTAATATATTTATCTAATCTATATCTTATCTAATATCTAACCTATCTGGTTTATTTATTTATTTTATATATATATAATATTATAGTTATTATTATATTTAATATTTTATTTTTAATTTTCCTTTTATAAATATATACTATATTACTATATGTAAATGTATAATATAAAATGTGTTATAAACCTATTTATAGACTGTGTTGATCCAGAGGAAGGCGAAAACCCCCTTGAGGAAAGAGCCAATTGTCCTCATGTAAGGGGGGAAAATTCCTTCCTGATCCCAAATATGGCGATCAGAAAAAATCCCAGGACCAAACGCCAGCACCTAACCTACACTGTACGTTTTAAAGAATATTTTTGCAGGGATATTTTTACTATATCTAATTAACTATAACTATTTTTTTTTTATCAGCTAAGCATTTTATGAAGAAAAAACTAATTGTTTTATTTCTATATATATTTTATATTATTTAATAAATATCTATCACCCTAAACCTATGTAAGGCTGAGTTGATTCAGAGGAAGGCAAAAACCTCTTGAGGAATCAGCCAATTGTCCTCAAGAGTAAAAATTCCTTCCTGACCCCAAATATGGCGATCAGAACAAGTTCCTGAATCAAAGCCGATATCTATATCTAACAGTTTTATCTATGTGTCTGTCTCTAAACTTACATCTATCTATATGTCTATACTTATATCTATGTGTCTATAGTTCTATCTATGTGTGTGTAATATTAATGTATGTGTGTTATGTGTAACTTACCTGGCCTGTGCTGAGATGGAAAACCTGCACAGGCCACTCCTGGGGTCGCGGACAGTCTTCAGGAGGTAGAGATGTCTGATGCCAGCCAGATATCGGAGGATGCTGTCAGTGTTCTGGGCAACAACTTGATGGAGAATCTGCAGCATTGAGATGGTGGAGAGAGGATGTTGTAGGCAGCCGAGGTCTCATCCAGCAGTAGAGGTATGGGTAAGGAGGCACAAGGTTCTGGGCACGGGCTGATCCTGCAAGACACAAGAAAGAACACTTTTAACTATTGTGAATATAGACAAGTGAACTACTGTAACAAGACGACTTGTATCCTGAGCACATGTCAAGTGTGAATATCTGCAATGGTCCAAATCTATCTTTACTATGAGTCAATGTTAGGAGATTTGCAAGTTTGGGAGCCATATTGGAGGATGTATTAACTGTTATCCAGATTTACCAACTGCAGATATAACTGAGGAGAGACTCCAAGACTTTACTTATGTGAGAGGAAATGTTCTTTATAATAAATGTTTCCAGATATGTGAGATTCAGTTACAATGTATGGATATAATGGTATTATGAGTCCTGTGTATATAGGTATATATAGGTGTATAGATATGGATGTATAGTAGTGTATAGGAGACACTCACCAGATGGTCGTGGACTCCTTCACAATCGGGGTGTTTCCATCATCCTAAGAAGAAGCAGAGACGTAGTAATTGACAGGATCAATAAGAATGAAGCACAGGAGGGAGAAGACTATGGAGCGGACTACATCAGGAAATTCTTACCATTACCATGTAAGTACTAAATGAACATCATCGCTAGAGGAGGAGCTTACCGGGTCCAGCTTGGTGACATAAAAGAGAATTTGGCCACGGGGTGAAGGGACTGATGCTCCGGCCATGGAAGGTGTTTGTTCTCCAGAACTGCCTCGGGTGGTATAAATGGCGGTTGTGCTCTCCTCATCTCCAGATCCTCCCAGTAGATGGTGTTAAAGAAGGGATGGTCTTTGATGGTACTGTTCACACCCAGTCGCTTCTCAGGATTCTTCCGCAGGAGGTTTTTGAGCAGATGTTGTAACTGGTCGTTCAGCCATGTTGCTATCCGTGGCTTATCGTTGATGATGGAAAATTTCGACAACTCCCAGTTGCGTCCATAGTAAAATGGGGAGAATCCAGCTGACATTCGGGAGATAACAATTCCCAGGCTCCACCAATCCACTGCTGTATAATAATCCTGTCCTAGAAGCATCTCTGGGGCCATATAACGGCGTGTGCCCACCACTCCACGGATCTTATTGGAGGAGGTGACACCATCTCGGGCAAGCCCCAGGTCAATAATCTGGATGTGTCCATTCCTGTGCAGCATGATGTTGGCTGGCTTTATATCTCTGTGAACGATGTTGCGTCCATGGAGGAACTGGAGGCCACATACCATCTCTGCTGTGTAGAATCTGATGGCGAGGACAGAGAGTAGTATCAATGACATGAAATCCTTCTCTAGCAATCCCCTAATGTCAAGGTATTATAAAGTGTCACCAGCAGCAGAGGGGAGGAGCTGTGTATGGCCGCCTCTATTCCCTCCAGGCTGTGCAGTCTTCTATATCTGACCTGGCATGTCACCTTATCTCTTGTGCCCTTCCGTCTACTTTCAGTATTTTCCCCCATCTTCTGATCCATCATTTACGCACCTTACAGTGTCGATGTTCAAACAGCCGCATCTTCTGAGTAAAGCCTCCAGGCTGCCGCCGGACAGATACTCCATGATGAAATAGGCTCTGTCCCGAGACTGGTGTGCGGCATACAGATGGCAGAGGAATGGGCAGTCTCGGGACTCCAGGAGTATCTGCCGCTCTCTCAATAAAGTTGCTGCATTGTCCCTCTTTTTGGTGATGATCTTGACGGCCATGAAGGTGTTTTGGCCGGGGACTGATGCCAGGACCACCTGAAGAAAAAGATGGAAAAGCCATTAAAAGTGGTCAGAGAGGAAATTCTTATCCATTTATTACATGGTGCTTTCATCTGCAGGGCCTTCTGAGTGGTCGGTCAGTCAGGTGAATCCAGACTCTCCAGCTGACCATAAGTGAGGAAATATAATGCGGTGTCTATGAAGAGAGATGTCCTCATCACAAATGAGACACAACATCCGCCAGTGCAAGCGAAAGAAGACTGGCATTGAATATGCCAGACTCCATGAATCTTACCCAGTGAGTCTCACATGAGCCTTAAGTGGCTGATAACAGGAAACAACAGCTTGCATTTATCTGCGCTCCATGCTATGTTTGGGGGAATAATCCCTTTATTATCAGCTCTGGTCCCGTCTGGCAGAAGTTGGAACTGTCTCAAGAGATGTTGAAGTCAGTCAGAATATTTAATTTCTCTTTAAAAGTCGCGTTTCAAGTCTGAATACAGTGAATAACAGCGGAATAAACAGTTTATATATATATATATATATATATATATATATAAAAAAAACAGATGTAGTAAAGTTAACCTGAGCTTTTGGTTAAACTGCAGCGGTGTGATATAAAGTGATACAAAGTGTCAAAAAACATTGAAAATTCATTGGAAAATGTTTTTCCAATATCTTTTCAATGGCTTTTGTTGTCTTGTGTCATAAGATATCACGCTGCGACAGTTTAACCAGTTGTTGAAGTTCAGGTTAACTCTGCTACATAAAATACACATGTCAAAGGGCCAAATGAAATGAAATAGGCTCTAATAACAAAGTCACATTGATATATCTAAGCAAGATAAAATCCATTAGATATTAATTAATACAATTATTGTATCCAGTATTTGTTACTAAATTATTACATGAATTTAAATGGCTAATAATTGTTTTTAAAATAAGGATAAACCACACAGGAAGAGAGAAGATGGGAAGAGGAAGAGATTCCCTGTCCCTTTAACAGAAAATAAAAAGTTATAAAACTTACTTGGCCAAAGGCGCCCCTACCCAACTCCTGATGAATGTTGAAGCGGGTGATGTATAATTCTGGGTAGGGGCTGGATGTTCCGGGGTCCTGGCTGCTGCTTGGTCTTGACTTGACATCCTCTAATATACTGGCCTCTCCTCCTCTTTTCTTCTTCATCTTCATCAATCCGCTCTCTCCGTCCTCTTCTCGCTTCCGCTTCCCATCTTCCTTCTTCTCACCTCCTCTCTTCTTCTTTTTCTCCATAAGTCTGCTCTCTCCGTCCTCTTCTCTCTTCCTCTTTCCATCCTCTCTCTTCTCTTCTCTCTTCTCATCCTCTCTCTCTCTCTCTCTCTCTCTCTCTCTCTCTCTCTCTCTCTCTCTCTCTCTCTCTCTCTCTCTTTCTCTCTCTCTTCTCACCATCTCTCTCTCTCTCTCTCTCTCTCTCTCTCTCTTCTTCTCTTCCTATCACCTTCTCCTCTAAGTCCAGTGTTCCCCATTCTGTGAAGCTCTTCAGTAATCCTGAAGTCCAGTCTAATCGCTGCCGTCGACAGTTGAGACTAAATGACAGTTGGTCGTGTGCAGGTCACAAGATGCCAGAGGTCACGGAATCCTCAGGTGTCACCTGCCTGCCAGTACTCATGTACCAGCTCTGCCATATGTGATGTGGGCATCATGACTGATAGTCTAGTGTCCAGAGGAATGGAGAACTTCATGGCTGCTTCTTCTAGTGCTCTATTCTCTGTAGATGGGCAGGGGATGTGACTTTATGTCTAGGTTGTCAGTGGTGCCCATAATTCACCACAATCCCTGCTGGTATTGTAGAATAAGTGCAGTTGTGTAGAAATTGAATGATCCGGGTGAAGAAATAAACCATAAACTGTACCTGCTGCTAGTGACAGGAGGAATAAAGCCTTGTGAGGGGCCATTGTGGTTGTACAGGGGAGGAGAAGTCATTTTGGAAAAGATAAATTGGTTGAAGGAAAGGCTTGTATGGAGATTAAAGAGGGAAACATCCAATAGCTTATTCTAAGGTGGGAAATATTAGGAAGGGGCATCTAGAAAAGTGGGTTTAGCTTTAATAACCTGTCAGTGTAGAATGTTTCAGTCTCTTTTTTACATTGTAGGTAGATTGTAAATTCTACTTGTAAGGGGGTCAGTTCTTACCATGAGTTTCGCCCCTTAGAATGATATGTCTGGGTCCCCTCTCAAGGTTGGTATAGTATCTCAGACAGACACAGCAGATGATGTGAACGTTGTCCCTTTGCAGAACACAATCCAATGGTTGTTGTCCATATCACAGTTGTAATCCAACAGATGGATGCCCAGAGCAGCAGGCTGGCCGGTCACAGCACAGACATGGCTCAGCCATCCCACAGGACACGTTCTCTCCTTCATGCAGTTTCAAAGTCTCAGGTCAGTAAGGACTTGGTCTTCAGAGACACATAAGTCATGTCTACTACTTGTATCTAGCAGTCTCACCTGGGGTTAGAGGGTTAACCAGTGCAGTCCTGCAGCTCATCCTATATAGATACGGTGTCCATTATAATACATCATATTACATTGTAGTACATGTGCATTTCCACACAACACAAATGGCTGCCTGCCCCACCAACTACATGCAGAGGGTATGCACACATTCATATTGGGCGTTTTATCTGCATTAATGGCTACATATGGCAACATAGCAGTTACATAGCTACATATATACATAACAGAAACATAACATGGGCAACAAACATAAGGTAATAGGCAATATGGGATTCAGTACAAGCCATATTGATTGCCACCAAGCATTTTTATTGAGATTTTTTTTTAAAAATATTTTAGGGGTAAATGGATCCCAACCCCGCTCCTTTCTGCGCCAAGCTACCACACATAATTTATAGTAGGGGTCTCTCTCCTCAGATTCAGCTGTATCCAGAGTAGTTTACTATGTTATGTAAATGGCAATAAATAAAATATGAGGTGAGATTTGGGGATGACTGGTGTATGGAGATGCTACAAACACATGTCCATACATTCCAGACAAAGAACGTACAGGTTTTCCATACCAATGCTGTTGCTAAGGTGGAAATGAGGATGTTTGGGCAATAAGCACAGTTAGGCTGAATTCCCACCCAGTGGAGGGAAAAAACCCAATTCTCAGGCTCAGTGGGGGTCTCAGCAGACAGACCCCCATCACTCAGGTATTTATCCTCTATCATTTAGGTGAATACAGGGCAGTAACATTTTGTGACTTACAGGTGACGTCTCTGACTAATCGGTCACATTTCCCTTCTCTTCCCTTTGGACCGCCATGACCACTTCTTCCAGCTGTGACTTGTCTCTGTAAAGTTTGCAACACAGACATCTTTGGCTCCTCACTTTTCCAGGCATCCAACCCACATTATCCTCACCTGCACACCCATCCTGCTGCTACCCCCAATTATAAAATATATGATATAACCCCCCATAATGAATAATACCCCCAAGTGCATCTTTATATTAATAATGTCCGTGTGTACCCTGTATAAATAGTGCCCCTTATTAATAATGCCCCAGGTGTTAACTAATTAAAAGGTTTTCCAGGTCATTAATAAAATAATCAGTGGGGCTCAAAAAACCCAGGACCCCTACTGATCAGCTGTTTGAATGTTACCTGTGTAAGCGCCGTGACTGCTTCTCTGTTTACATACGGTCATTCATCTTATAGTGGCCATGTAATGTAACTACAGCCTCGTCCTATACACGTCCATTTGACAAGGCTGTAATTACATCACACGGTCACTATAAACAGACAGATTTAAACAGGTTGCATAGTTCCTGTTTATAACGCCCCATTTACACACACTATAATGTTCCACAGCAGCCCCTGCACATAGTATTACACAGTATTATTGGCCCGCAGCGGCCCCTGCACACGGTATTATGGCCCGCAGTGGCCCCTGCACATGGTATTATGGCCCGCAGCGGCCCCTGCACACGGTATTATGGCCCCGCAGTGGCCCCTGCACACGGTATTATGCCCCCACAGTGGCACCTGTACACGTCATTATGCCGCCCCCCCACACTGGCCCCAGCACACGGTATTATGCTCCATAGTGGCCCACTGCACACGGTGTTATGCTCCATAGTGGCCCCTGCACACGGTATTATGCTCCATAGTGGCCCCAGCACACGGTATTATGCTCCATAGTGGCCCCTGCACACTTTTCAGACCCCAGAGTATAATGATCGGAGACACAGGTGGTGACAAACATAAAAACCATTGCTACTTACCTATCCTGGGCACGGTGCACTTCCTGCAGCTTTCAGCCCTGTTTAATTGCGCACAGACCTCACGTGGATCAGGCCAGGGTTGCGACCCGATAACGTCACCAGAGGGCCGAAGCCTGCTAGAAGTAACACTGATCGCAGGAGAGGTGAGTAACTTTGGTTTTTATGTTCCCTCACCTCCCCTGGGCCTCCGTTTATTATACTCTGGGGTCTGAAAAGACCCCAGAGTATAATAATAGTAGTATTTGAGGCGCGCGCGCTCACAGTCATCTCCGCTTCCCCCTTCTGCGTCCTATAGCAGAAGGGGAAGCGGAGGCGGCCACAAGCAGGCGCGGGGGTAGGTAAGTAAATAGGCCGTTACTTGCCGGGGTTACTCCAGCAGGTAACGGCCTATTTATAAAAAAAAAAAAAAAAAAAGTTATCCTCACCTACCTGCGATCCCTTGATGGAGCCGCCGCCTTCTTGACCCGCGTCTCAGCGCAGGAGGCGCGATGACGTCATTGTATCGCCACCTGCGCTGATATGCGGATGTCTCGTAAGCCAGCCCAGGACAGATACCGCTCAGCTCTTTTTTTCTTTTTTTTTTTTCCAAGCGGCCTGTCCTGGGCTGGCTTACATTAAATAAATAGTAAAAATGCTGCCCCCCAGACAGTAACGGATAGTGCCAACTGAGGCGGCCGCCTCACTTCGCCTCATCAGAGGTGCGCCCCTGTTTATGATCTGTGGTGGTCCGATCACTGGCACCCCCACCAAGAATTAAGAGGCTTCAGTGCTTATTTAGTGCTATGTCCCCTTCACAACTACCAGGCTGTGACTTCAATGGGACATCACTGCAGTACCTATAGTCGCTGCTACACATCATATGGCGGGTGAGCGGCACAGCTCCTGGAAAAGTAAACATTCCTGGACGCTGCGGTGTCCCACAACAGCCGATCTGGGGATAGATCATCAATATTTGCAAGGTGAATATCCCCTTTAATGGACCCATGCACGATACTTGTTGGGCATTGGACAGTTGCCTGTTGCCCATCGTGCAAATGGCTCCCCCTTTTGAAAGTGAGTCTGTATGTGGTGAACTGTTACTGAATAACTTACTGACAGCTATATTGTGAAGTTATGTGCTCCCTCTGGAGCCCTGACCTCTTCTGAAGCATGGAGTTATATATGTATAGAACTGGATTCAACCCAATTATTCCAAAAATTTTGTGTTTGACTTGAACTTGAAACATTTGGGGTTTGTCACCCATGCTGGAGGCCCAGGGGAGGTGAGTAAAAATAATAAACTGTTATACTCACCTTGTCTCACCTCTCCTGAGATCCTTGTGGGATCTAGCAATCCCGCTGTAGTTTATGGGGTCTTCAGGACGGGCTCTCTGACAATGCGGATTCCCCGGTCGGCCCTCTGAACGATGGAGAGCCCGGCACAAGTGTGAACCTAGCCTTAGTTGAAAATTGACCCTCCGTTTATTACTACGTCTTACTTCTCCAGCCTTTTGTTAACCCTGTTCCACTGTTATGTCTAACGTTCACCTTCTGATATGTGTTGTATGGTCTACTGTATATAATATATTATTATAAAATATATCCAAAATTTTTTTTTTTTTTTTTTTTTTTTTTTTAAACCCCCCCCCAATTTTTTTGGAATTGAGGTTTTATTAAGACGCTTGTATCCTTTACACAATTTGGCCCCAATTACTCCAACTATCTCCTTTACTTAGACTGGCTTAAGATATACCACCAGTCTTAGTAGATGTGGGCCGTTGTCTGGTAAAATGGTCTTTGTTGAGTGGGGTCTCCTTCCAAGTTTTGTTATGGGGCCCTGTGGATATGAAGCCTCTTTAGTCTGTTTCCTATTATTATACAAGTCCCCCGGTCTCTCCTGTGCTCAGTCGCTCTTGTGGACTCTTCAGTCTTCTTTCAGGTAGGATGTTGTGAATAGATGTGAGGACACTTAGTTTGCCCCCCATCAGGGAGACTGAACCCCATAACACTTGTAATGTAACCTGGGACAGGAGATTATGGTATCACCATGACTAGAGTTATGTGTGATCTGCTCACTGTATATGGCGCCCCCTAGTCCTCCCCTGTCCTGCAGCAGCTGCCGCCATACGTACACTTTATTACTGTATATACAGGGGGGGGGCCCCCCCCCGGGGGGGGGGGGGGGGGGGGGGGCGGGCCCCCCACCCCCCCGGCCCCCCCATATTGGAATATACCGGAATATTGAGTGATAGCCATTACTATCATCATGGTCACTATCTAAGGAGTAATTCAGACACAAGACAAAAACCACAAACACAATATAGATAAGTTTAAAGGGTTTTTATTGAATAGGCAACATTGTAATTAAATATTACTGGCCCTTTAAATTATAAAAAGGTCACAGTGACCCAGAGGTCAGGCCTGGTGGAGACCATAGAACTTACTGTGGTCCAGTCCACCCTTGTCCTGAGATGAGAGTCACCGACCCAATGATCCAGAGGAAGGCGAAACAACCCCCCGGAGAGTTATACCTCAGGGGGGCAAAAAAATTCCTTCCTGACCCCAAATATGGCGATCGGATATCTCCCTGGATCATATCTCGCCTGCTGCCTAGTGCTGTATGTATATATGTGTGTATGTATGTATGTATGTATATGTGGGTATGTATGTTGTATGTATATATGTATGTATGTATATATGGGTGTGTATGTATATATGTATGTATATATGTATGTATGTATGTATGTATATATGTATTTATGCTGTATGTATATATGTATTTAAGCTCATGAGAGCTTAATGTATAAGAAAACTACACACATAAAATCCTTTATTGAAGTAAGGAGACTCCCCCGCACATCCCTCTTTGACCATTTTATTTAAAAAAAAAAATTGAAAAATCTGAATATCCGACTCATCCAGTGAATCTGGATGAGTCAAAAAAAAACCCCAAACCTGTAAAAAATAAACAAAAAATAAATAATTATATTTAATAAATAAATAATAATAATAGATAAATCTGGCCATACACATGAGATGTTGACTAAATACCAGATATCTCACCCAACTTTCCAATCCACATGCACACTTGGCTTAGTAGTACATTTGTGGGTTACTTCTAGTCATTGGCATACTTTTAAAAGTGACCCGTCCCAGTAACCTGTCACCGTAATAGCTATGGGGCATCTCGGCAGATCCGCGCACCAGAAAATGGTCTGGGATTCAAAGAGCAGACGTCTGTGTGTGGGGATCAGGCTGCAGGTACTATTTCTCATGTAATAACACGCCTGCAGACATGTTGGTGAAGGCTACATCTGTATTTTGCCCACACCCTAAATTATACACATTAATAGCTGGTCCTGAACACTCATTTGCCAGCTATTCCTCCCACCTCTCCCATACACATGCACACTTAACCAATCATTCATGTGTTTTTAACAGGGACTGGCACCAACTTACAGATGAAGCAATTTGTAAACTAACATTCATTGTGCTACAAACGACCGTTTGGCCAAAATCAATTGGTTTGGGTGACTTATATCTAATGTATATGGAGACCTATAGGCCAGGGCTACACACAGCATACACAGAATTTCTACAAGCCACCATGACAAAAACACACCAAATTGGATATAGTCTACCCCCTCTAAGCAACACAATGTGTGAACAAGGCCTCAGCGGTGAGTGTAGAGCTACTTACCTGCACATCTGTCCTCTTCAAGCTGTCAAGCTCAAGTGACACAAGATGGCTCAGGATAAGAACTTTACACATTCTAAACCCATTGTGACATCATGCAGTGTCTGTGATGTCATGTGCTCTGTGATGTCATGTGCTGTGTATGGTGTGAGAGTTTTTGTACTGTACATTACCCTTAGAGATGGTATATAAGATTTTTTATCCAGGAATTACTACAGTTATACAGTGGCATAAAAAAGTTTGGACACCCCTGGTCAAAATGACTGTTATTGTGAACAGTTAAGCAAGTTGAAAATAAAATGATCTTCAAAAGGCATAACATTAAAGATGACCACATCCCCAATGTATTTTTTGGGAAAAAAAAATAATTTTTTATATTTTACATTTTCAAAATAACAAAAAATGAAAATGACCCGATGCAAAAGTTTGGGCACCCTGGATGGTTAGTACCTAGTAGCACCCACTTTGGCAAGTATCGCAGCTTGTAAACGCTTTTTGTAGCCAGCCAAGAGTCTTTCAATTATTGTTTGAGGGCTTTTCATCTATTCTTCCTTGGAAAAGTCTTCCAGTTCTGTGAGATTCCTGGGCCGTCTTGCATGCACTGCTCTTTTGAAGTCTAACTACAGATTTTTAATGATGTACAGATCAGGGACTGTGAGGGCCATGGTGAAACCTTCAGCTTGCGCCTTTTTAGGTAGTCTATGGTGGATTTTGACGTGTGTTTAGGATCATTATCCATTTGTAGAAGCCATCCTCTTCCTCTTCTTCCTCCTCTTTTCAATTTCAGCTTTTTTACAGATTGTGTTATGTTTTCTTCAAGAATTTGCTGAAATTTCATTGAATCCATTCTTCCCTCTACCTGTGAAATGTTCCCCGTGCCATTGGCTGCAACACAACCCCAAAGCATGATTGATCCACCCCCATGCTTAATGGTTGGAGAGATGTTCTTTTCCAGAAATTCTGTGTTCTTTTTTCTCCAAACATACCTTTGATCATTGTGGCCAAAGAGTTCTATTTTAACCTCATTGGTCCACAGGACTTGTTTCCAAAATGCATCAGGCTTGTTTCGATGTTCTTCTGCAAACTTCTGACGGTGAATTTTATGGCGAGGACGCAGGAGAGGTTTTCTTCTGATGACTCTTCCATGAAGGCCATATTTGTTCAGGTATCGCTGAACAGTAGAACAATGTACCACAACTCCAGAGTCTGCTAAATCTTCCTGAAGGTCTTTTGCAGTCAAGCGGGGGATCTGATTTGTCACTCCTGCAATCCTACGAGCAGCTGTCTCTGAAATTTTTCTTGGTCTTCCAGACCTTATCTTGACCTCCACTGCTCCTGGTAACTGCCATTTCTTAATTACATTTGGAACTGAGGAAACGCTTTGCTATCTTCTTATAGCCTTCTCCTGCTTTGTGGGCCTCCACCATTTTCATTTTCAGAGTGCTAGGCAGATGCTTAGAAGAACCCATGGCTGCTGTTTTTTGGCACAAGGTTAGAGGAGGCTGGGGATTTATAAAGCTATAAAATTTGCATCACTTGGCCTTTCCTAACAATGATAGTGAACAAGTCATAACCCTAACTGGCTAATGAAAGTCTGAGACCTTGGTCAAGTTATCTGAGCACACAAATTTACAAGGGTTCCCAAACTTTTGCAAGGTACTCCTTTCCCTTTTTCACTCTAAAATTGTACTCAAACATAATAATACACTGATATTGCTTAAAATTATAGACGAGTGCGTTAAAGTTTATGCCTTTTAAAGATCATTTCATCTTCAACTTGCTTAACTGTTCACAATAACAGTCATTTGAACCAGGGGTGTCCAAACTTTTGCATGCCACTGTATATAGATGGTGCACAGTATTACTTTTCTTGCCCTGTATGACCACAGTAATTCTCAGTCCTTATTCTGTATATATGGACAGTGCACAGTATCACGTCTCTTGTCCTTTACACCGGGTGTATATTCCAGTATCTGCCCTTATTCTATATATTTAGTGCACAGTCAGGGGTGAATCTAACCTCTTTGCTGCCTGAGGTGGATTACAGAAAGGCGCCCCCTAACCAAAAAAAAAAAAATAAATAAAATTGAGCTTACATGCTACTAACTTCACACACTACCTTGTATTAATAATGCCCCTAATAGCCCTTATATAAATAACACCTCTTAAATTCATAAAGCCCCCTTATATAAAGTGCCCCCTCCTAACGACCCCTTAAAATACCCACAACTGTGCTAAAAAATAACCTTCACCCGCGCACAGGATGTCTGCGTCTCAGCACTGGAGGCGTGATGCTATGTCATCATGCCAGCTTGCGCCGAAACGCAGACATCTTGTGTCTGGTCTGTCTTCTCGGTGTGTTGTAAACCGCAGGCCTAAAGTGGCTTGCGGTTTACAAGACAGAGTCACAGGTTGAGTTTTAACTAGATCGGTTTCTTGCAGACGCTGATCTAGTTAACGGTAAAGCATATATTAATGGCTGCCCCATGGTGGGCCCCACAGAGGCAGTGGGCCCAGGGTAACCTAGGAGTAGGAGGGCCGCCTAGACTGCGTGCATCACCTCAGGTAAATTTACCTGCAGAGCGATGTGCTCTGACGGGACACACGCAGACCAGAGCTCCTCCATGCCACCACTCCTAGCTGTCGCGGATAGTGCCGCCTCACTTCGCCTCATTATAGGTGCGCCCCTGGTTGGATACCTGAGTAGTCAATAAGCAGAGAATCATGGCGAACGACAATATGACATGACATATGTAAAAGAACAATACCCCGTGAACATATGCAAAACCAAACCATAGTAAACAGTAGAAATATATTGCCAATAGGTGGGTAGAGTCTCTTTCAGCAACAGGGCATTGTCCATGGAAAGGCTCAGAATTGGCACTATGTGGCAAAATACAGTCCTTAGTAGTCCATAGGCTGTAGAGAAATATGTATTAGTGCAAAACAAGAACATAACAAGGTACTTGGGATTACCCCGGTGCAAAGGCTTAAACAATTGCTAACTAGATACATAAATACAAGGATATACAGTATGTATACAGAAAAGGCAATATATATATATATATATATATATACACACATGAAAGAATATGGGTGCTCAGTCTCTGTAGCGAGCTGGAGGTGTTCCCTTGGTGCTTCGCTCTGATCGCCTCAGCACTTGGTCTTCTACTTGCGCAGGGACACTAGAATCTTGAATTTCATCTTGTGCTGGTTCAGGAGCGGTAACTGGAGCAGGAATATGGGTAGGGATAGAAACAGGAACAGGAACAAACTGGTAACAGCCTGGGATAAGAAATTGTGATCTGAAGATTGATTCATCTACAGAACGCTGTCTTTGAGGAGTTTCCATCACAGAAACTGGTTGATAGACAGGTGTAACCTGCTGTGGTGGTGATAACATCACAAGTAAATCTTCTTTTGTGCATAATTTCATACGGTTACGATGCACTGTCTGTGGAGCCATGCCTGGTTTCTTTACTTCATAAACATCAGACTCTGGATAGGGAATTGCTGTAATGGTGTATGGGTCTGTTTCCCAAAGAGAATCAAGTTTTCCAGTTCTGTGGTACTTCCTTAACCATACTTTGTCACCAATGTGTAAAGGTATATCATTAGCTCTTTGGTTGTAGTTCTCTTCTTGTCGTCTGTGAGCTTCTTTCATGCGACAGTCAACTATCTCTTGCGCTTCTTGCATTCTGCGCTGGTGTTCTAAAACCCAATCAGTTTTTGGCAGAGGGTTTATCACATCTGGTACCTGAATTCCCAAGGCACGGTCTTTTGGAAGTTGACCTTGTCTTCCAAACATTAGGAAGTATGGTGAATAGCCTGTAGAACAGTGGGTAGTATTATTGTAGATCTCCACTAATTCGTCAAGTAGATGAGGCCATTCTGCTGGTTTGGTGACAGATGCTGTTCGCAGCATGTTGATGAAGATCTGGTTAACCGTTAGGTCTCTGAGAAGGAATGGGATGTAGTGGTGCTCTAGCATCCTTCTTACCAGTTTTGGTAAGGTTGCAGGCTGGATATTCACTACACCAACTTTCAATATCAGCACACATTCCAATCCATTAGAAGCGTTGGCGTATGGTGGCTTCAGTTTTATGCACACCCAAGTGTCCAGATTGATCGTGGTAGGAATCAAGAACAATCTTGGCATCCCGCCTGGGAATGAGAATTTGATGTACCCTCTCACCTGAAACAGGATCTAAGGTGTTGCGCAGAATCAAGCCTTTTTGGATGAAAAGTCTTTTGCGCTGCCTCCATAGGCGTTTGAGCTCAGTATCTGTATACTGTCTTCTGAGTCTGACAGGCATTCTTCCAGTGGCTAGGTAATCATAGATTTCACCTAGGACACGAGATTCATTCTGGAGGGTTTGCCATCTAGATAGATCTTGCAGCGGGTCAGGTTTCTGTTGAAGACCTTCTTCAGTCTGTGTAGCAGCAATGACTTTCTGCGTAGAAAACTTTTGATAGAAGGGAGGCATCTCAACATCTTCCTACATGTCCTCTTCAGGAGGTTCTTCTCCTATAGGCAAACAGGATAACACGTCAGCATTTATGTTGGTCTTACCACTGCAGTATTTGATATCGAAGCAGTAGTTCACCAATCTGGAAGCCCATCTCTGTTCGAGAGCACATAGCTGAGCCGTGTTAAGGTGAGCTAGAGGATTGTTGTTGGTGTAAACGGTAAGGATAAGCCAGAATTGGCGGAGAAGTCAATAGGGCTTTCAAAGTCTGGAATGCAGTCTCTTTTTTTCAGACCAATAAATTAGTAGTCTTCTGTTGAAGTTTTCTTTAGGGCAACCATGTATCAGTTCTGTCAGTGGTTCCGCTACCTGTGCAAAGTGAGGTATAAAGCGGCGGTAATACCCCGCAAATCCCAGGAAACTTCTGACTTCTTTTACTGTTCTGGGAGTCTCTGACAGCAGAGATCTTGTCAGGATCAGGCTGGATACCTTCAGCACTTACTACATGACCCAAGAAATTGACCTTTGGTTTTAGTAGGTGACATTTTGAAGGTTTTATCTTCAGGCCATGCTCAATAAGGACCTGGAACACTTCTGCTAGGTGGTTCAGATGGTCTTCATAAGTGCGAGAATACACAACAACATCATCAAGATACAGCAAGACACTCTGGAAGTTGAGGTGACCAAGACACCTTTCCATGAGTCGCTGGAATGTTGCTGGGGCGTTGCACAACGCAAAAGGCATGCTATTAAACTCATGGAGTCCCATTGGGGTGGTAAAAGCTGTTTTCTCTCTATCCTCAGGAGCCATGGGTACTTGCCAGTAACCACTGGTTAGGTCGAGAGGGGAGAAGTATGCAGCTGAACCAAGAGCAGTGAGAGATTCTTCAATCCATGGAAGAGGATATGCATCTTTGTGCGTGATGTTGTTCAACTTTCTGTAGTCAACACAAAATCTGATGTTACCATCCTTCTTCCTTACCAGAACAATGTGTGCTGCCCAAGGACTTTGGCTTTCTTGGATGACTTTGGTGTCTTTCATCTCCTTTATCAGCCTCTTTACTTGCTGGTAGTTAGCAGGAGGTATTGGGCGGTGTCTTTCCTTGATAGGAGGATGATCACCTGTGTTGATCTTATGCTGGATCAAAGAGGTTTTTCCGAAGTCAAGTGGATGCTTGCTGAAAGCTTGGCTGTGCCGCTTCGCAACTTTGATGACACCATTGATGTGTTCAATAGGAGTATTCGCATCTCCAAAGCTGAGTTCATTCCACCAGAAGGTAGTAGGTTTCTGAGTACCTTCGGCAGGGACATGAATTGACTTTTGATAAGCAAGTGTTTCATCATCTAGGATGTCTTCTGAATCAAGCTGATACAGTTGAGCAACGGAATTAAATTTGTTCAACTCAATAGGTGCATTACTTAGGTTGACTATCCGTACTGGTACTTCACCGTTTGAGACGGTGACAATGCTTCTGGCGGCTTTCACCAGTGGCTGTCCCTCAATCTGGATAGGGTCAAGAAGAGCTTCGTAATCTTCATTGCTAATGACTGAACGAACTCGACACCATACTAGAGTGTCACCGTTAGGAGTCAGAGTAACGGGTCTTGGATACGGACACAGCAGATGTCACCATTACGGTTGGCAAACTTCTGCTGGGCGCAAAGCACTTTGATGGTACGTTGTACAGCTTGCCTGTAAGAAAGAGAAGTAGTAGGAAGAGAAGCATGCAAAGCATCTAGTAACTCAGTAAATACATGACGGATAACATTTACGCCTAATACCACTGCTGTTGTAACTCACTTAGACTCTGTAACAATTACACCTTGTTGTGATAATTTACGATCACCAATAGGAATGGTAGGTTCCCAGTAACCTAGTTGGGAGATAGGCTGACCATTACTTGCAATCAAGCGTAACTTGGCTTTACCCACAGGATTTAGTATGTTGGAGTCCCAATATTTCTCAAAGGCTTGTAACTCAATAGTTGTTACTTGCGACCCAGTGTCCACTAAGGCTTCTAATGGTACACCATCAATCCAAATAGTTATGTACGGGCATTTTGAGATGAATCGGGATATCCATGGCAATTGTCTCTTTAAGTAAAATAATAAGGCTGCTGTCACTTTAAGAAATGCAGATCTCAGCAAATACACAATCACTGTATAAGATGCACTTATCTGTATCACGGGAATGGCAGATAACAGCGGACAATAGCGGATGATGTGCTTGCAGCAGTGCTGAACAGGAGATGCAGGCAGGTTGAAGATCACTCCAGTCCCTGATGAGGAGTCTCTGCAGAAGTGCTGGAAGCAGAGAAGCTGAAGCGCTGTAACAGCGGTGATAGAGCTGAAGATTCGGTGCTTTTGTAAAGATAGCGGCGCCCAGTGCTGGCGCGCGCGGGAAGTTTAGTAGGTGGAGTTAACCCTCGATGAACCACTCCGACGGTCAGGCAATCCAAAATGGTGGGATAAAGAGTCGCACACCGTGAAACACAATGACACAGTCCCAATAAGGCTTTCACCCCCACTTTGTAGAGAGTACTGGTGATTGGGGTTATACTGGGAGCAGTAGTTCAACAGGAATAACATACAGTCTATAGGACGGCACAATCCTGTTCATGACGCCACAAAAAGGAGCTTCGCTTGCAACACTCAGGAGGGCCAGGAATGATGTCACAGGTAGAATGTAGGATGTGGCCGGCTTGGAATGACCCTTGACCCGAATGTGCACAAAGCCTTTGATGCCCTGCCCCGGCCCCACGGGTACCTGACAATGACAACAGACAACCAGGTCTCGGGGGTAGTCGTTGCTCTTTTACTAGCAGGACGAGGTAATACAAATATACAGATGAGGAAAGAACTCTCCACATAAAATACAGTTATCGCTGTAGGCAGTGTCCTATTAAGCAGGTGATAGGACTTGGGGCAAAAGTGTTTTGACTGGTTTAACTGGGTTAGGTACTTGGAAGGATGGCCTGTATCCAGGGGGTTATCCCTCAACAAACTGGGTACACGCACGTAGAAGAGGAAACGGGTGTGCTGACAGCGGGCGACCCTCAAATTCTGTCAGACTAGCTCTGGGCTCTTTTAATATATCTTCGTCCCAAAGACTTACTTGTAAATAGATGCGTGTGGAGTTCCCAGATGTATGAATAACAGGTTGGTAGACTTTTTAGTACTTGCAGACTTGGGACTTCAGAGGAAAACATTCTCTGAGGAGAAACTTGAGCACAGAGGAAAAGACATCTCTGGATGAAGTGGACTAATACAGGTCCTGACTGGACTAGCATGTCCTCCAACTTGTACCCACATGTGCAGACTTGCTCACACACCGACCAACAGGGTTTGCAACCCTCTCCAGAGAGGGCTGTAGCTTGACCCCTCTTCCAGGCCAATCAAGGGAGCCTGATTGGTTCTGGAGGTCACCTGACTATACTGGACACTCCCTACACTAACACAATATGATGATGCAATCACAGACATAAATCACAATGAAAAGTATAGACAGTTGCAGTTTATAAAACATCCACAAGATGGCCGTGGTAAATTTACTGGAAAAGGCCAAAACCTACATCGCCTTCCATGTGTGTTCTGGCTCTTGTGAAATATATATAAAGGAAGGAACGGGGAAATATTAAATTGGTGGCAGATCATGAAGAGGGATATTAAACTGGGAACAGATGGAGGGGGGACATCAAACTGGGGGTTGTAGTGGGCTGAAGGGGGAGAGGGTGGTGCTTTTTTTTATGCATGGGACTGCATAAATTGGAGGGGGCTGACTAAAGAGGGAGGGGGCTGATTTCTACATGAGACTGCATAAATTGGGGGGGCTGACTAAAGAGAGGGTGATATCTATGGGGGGGGCTACATGGGACTGCATAAATTGGAGGGGGCTGACTAAAGAGAGGGTGATATCTACATGGGACTGCATAAATTGGAGGTGGCTGACTAAAGAGAGGGTGATAGCTACATGGGACTGCATAAATTGGAGGTGGCTGACTAAAGAGAGGGTGCTGAAAAATCCACTTCTATGCCTAGTAGTGCACAAGTAGATGCTGCTGATGATGACGATGATGATATTGTGGTCCTTGATTAGAACTTTTGCACAGTTGTGTTTCTGGTTTTGCACTTTTTAACTTTTTTGTTACAGTAATATAAGTTTACAGGTTTAGTTATGTTTACAGTATATAATGTAAAGTCTATTTTCACCTAAATATTCTGCCCTAAGTAAGGGCGGCATTTTACAGGTACTGATCCACTTTCCCATATAAGGCCAGTGTATAACAGGGACAGGTCTTTTCCACTTAGCCAAAACTGCACATAAAATATGGAGCTATTTGTAATAGGAACAAAAGAAAATAACAATGGGCTCAGCTCTGTAGTGTCAGTGCTAAACATACATAGAAGAGCAAACCTGTCCCTGTAATATATTGACTTCACATAGAAGAGTGGACCTATCCCTGTAATATGCTGTTCTAGTAGAGTACACCTGTCCTGTAAGGTGTAATATTCTGCTGTTTATATTGGGTATCTAGGTGACAAATAATAACTATATAGTTATAAAATACTGTTTTGAAATACTTAAGACTACCAAGGCTGCTTTGATAGTTTCATGCACTTTACTTGTTGGAAATAAATATTTTTATTTTTCTCCTTAATTATGTCTCTATTAATGAAAATACCTGGAAAGAGCAAAAGCAAGTGTTACTGTATATCCAAGTTAGGAAAAGTACCGCAAATAATATGCAACCTGCTCAACAAAGTTTGAGATATACATACACATATATATATATATATATATATATATATTATTTTTTATGTTGGTAAAACTATAGGCTTACTAAAATGATGCTGAAGGAAATGCTCATATTTATAGGAAAAGTTGGGGTGTTTCTAGGGGCGTGAAGGGGGTGTGTCCAGGGGCGTGGCTTCATTTCAGAAAATTCAACTATTGTCCCTCTTTTTTCATCCTTGAAAATTTGGGAGGTATGCATGTGTCCACTGAAGTCCTTTCACAGGCCTCATCAGTCCCTGACGTCAGGAAGTTGACCAAAAGAGAAGAGGGAGCCACGCCGGAGCCCAGGAGAGGTGAGTAACACTGTTTGATCATCTCCTCCGGGCCTCCTCTTAATTTACTCTGGGGTCTGAAGGGACGAGCCAAGCATCGAATGTTCAGTCTGGATTTAAGTTACAATGGTCCAGAAAAGATGTAGAAAATATTGTATCCTGAGGCCATTGTAACCTGAGGGGGAGCCATAAAGGTGGAATGAATCCGTGTTTTTCTTCCTAAGAAGTCACAGTATTGGCAGCTCCTGGACTGAATGTGGGTATAGATATGTCCAGTAACACCATGTGACACCGGTCCTACAGCAGGATTGTGGGGGGAAGGGCTGGGGACCAATAGTTTTCTCTTGTCCATATTGTGTAGACAAGTATTGGCTCTCTCAATCTCTCACGCCATTGGTCAAGGTCAGAGCGTCAGCATCTCCTAGACCGGATAAGACGTATACAGGGAAATGATAAACACTCAATACTCCAGGGATAATGATGTCCTCTTTTATATAACTTTTCCCCCTTTTGTAATATTGTCACGGCTGCCATTGTGGAATTAAGGGTACCGGATACTGTTCATGAGGATCATTTCTCAGTGCTAATGCTGCCCCTCTTTTATCTTTGGTAGATGGATCCTACATGATTATATATCACTGGAGGGGTTCATAGGACTCCTTCACATGTAGACATGGCATCCTGACTTTTATATAGATCCGTTACCATCACAGGTACCTGTATGGCACCCGGTGATTGGATGGCCTGTAGCTGACGTCATCTGAGGTCTGAATCAGCTGTTTGGCGTCAGATTGGTTAGCTGCCGAGGGCCGGTGCTGTCCTTTATAACGCAGGCTCCGCCAATGTATGGGTACGGCCAGTGGCGTAACTAGGAATGGCTGGGCCCCAAGGCGAAATTTGACATGCGGCCCCCCCTCCGAACCGGTTACGGGTCCCCAAACAGTAAAATATGCTCAACAGTGGCCCCAAATAGTATTATATTCTCTACAGTGGCCCCCACTCAGTAGTATATGCTCCACAGTGGCCCCCACACAGTATTATAAGCTCCCAACAGCCCTCTCCGCTTCGGTGCTATTAGTATACTTTGGGGTCTCCTCAGACCCCAGAGTATAATAATCGGAGGCCCAGGGAAGGTGATTAAAAATAACAAACTCTCATACTCACCTTGCCTTACCTTTCCTTGGCATCCTCGCTCCATCCTGCCGTCTTCAGCGTCTTCAGGCCCACTTCCGACGTCGCTGCTGAGGCCTGTGCTTGGGCCTCAGCTGTCACGTGGGGGCGCACTGATGTCATTAATTGTTTTCAGTCACCTCCCCTGGCCCTGCCCTGCCAACTATTGGAAAGGGGCCTGCAATATGCCAGGGTCCCTTTCCAATAACAGTATGTATAGCGGTCGGGGAACCAGGCTTTCCCCCAACCACTATCATAGTGGTCCGGGGCCTGTCCATCTCCAGCCGGCCGCGGGCCCCGAACCCTGCCGGGTCCGGTCACGGTCGCACCCCTGCGACTGTGATCGTTACGCCACTGGTTTGTGGGGTTCTCAGTAGCGGCTGTCACAGGGCTCCGGGCCCCCGATATTTACGCCCCTAGGTACGGCGATCTTACCACCACAATGTCATGCAGCCGGATTGTACAAGGGCCCAGAACATAACCCTGGCAGCTCCATTTGATGGCTCCTGATGAGGCTTCCTTTATATGGTACTAGCAGGAACACGTAGGGTATAATTCTATCGGTGTTTTGCACATCCTGGTGTCTGTAGTAATTCCAGTCAATATATAATGGTGGATGCAGCAACATTGTATCCAGCAAACAGCCACGTACCAAACCAGTGATGTGGACTCTCATTATGAGCCTGTTCTCTGGCTATTAATTAGCATTTTGATAGCTGGAATTAGGGCTGGATGATTATGAATGAAAATCTCGATTAATCAGGCATTTTACCTTGATTGCGATTAATGGCAATTATTTAAGACACATCTCCTTTGACAGCATGACTACGTGTTTGGCAATCCTCAGGGGATTCAACTCACAAGGTATGCCTGGCAGTTTTTTTTTTGGACAGTTCACGGCCCAACCGCAAATGTTATAATGTTGTGGGATCTCTTCAGACCCCGGAGTATAATGATCAGAGGCCCAGGGGAGGTGATCAAACATAAAAAGCAGTGTTAATCACCTCTCTTGGGCTCTGGCGCGACTCCCTGCCGTCTTCGGCACTTTTGACTGAAGCCTGAAATCGCTGAGGCCTGTGATTGGGCTTAGTCATGTGGCGTCACAACATCGCGTGACCCACATGACCGCTAAGACCCAATCACAAGCCTCAGAGAAAACAGGGAGCCACGCAGGAGCCCAGGAGAGGTGAGTAACACTGGGCCTCCGATCATCATACTATTAGGTATAATAATAGCAGTTTCGGTTCATCGGTGTTCGGTCCAAATGAAACTGCAAATATAGTAATAACCGAACCGAAATAACCAATGTGAACAAAATCACGCTGGTTATCCTGGTTGATGTTCAGTTTCAGTGTTTTTTTAATTAATCGCCCTCGGAAGAAACCGCAGTGTTTTACCGTCCTTACATAGTGGATGGGATTCTAGCGAATGCCATCCACACACTGTGGAAAAATACGTGCAGTGGAAATGCTGCGATTTCCACAACAGACACGGTTTTGGAAATCGCAGCGTGTCAATTATACCTACGGAAACACCAGCGATTTCCCTACAGGTATAATGGAAGCCGAAAGACTGCGGAGGAAACCACTGTGGACTTTCTGTGAAAGCGCTGAAGGAAAAACTGCAATGCATTGCCGCCATGGTTTTTCCCGTAGCGCTTTTTTTTTTTTTTTTGCTGCGTCGTGGTTCGTGGAGCCTTAACCTAAAAGTAGTAAGACGTCTACAAGTGCAAATAATAAAGAACACAGAACTCTCCAGGAATTTGGTATAAAAATAGAAATCTTATTTACAATATTTACACTATATACAATACAGTATATACAATATTTACACTATATATAATATATACATTATATACATTATTTACACTAACACTATATACAATATATACACTATATACATTATATATAAAAGAAACAAATGTAAAAAAATAAATATATCCTATATACTGTACACATTATCTATGAACACAAGGCAGGCTGTTGTCTGGTCTTTTTCTGAGAGGCGGCAGGCTGTTGTCTGGTCTTATTCTGAGAGGCGGCAGGCTGTTGTCTGGTCTTATTCTGAGAGGCGGCAGGCCGTTGTCTGGTCTTATTCTGAGAGGCGGCAGGCCGTTTTCTGGTCTTATTCTGAGAGGCGGCAGGCTGTTGTCTGGTCTTATTCTGAGAGGCGGCAGGCTGTTGTCTGGTCTTATTCTGAGAGGCGGCAGGCCGTTGTCTGGTCTTATTCTGAGAGGCGGCAGGCTGTTGTCTGGTCTTATTCTGAGAGGCGGCAGGCTGTTGTCTGGTCTTATTCTGAGAGGCGGCAGGCTGTTGTCTGGTCTTATTCTGAGAGGCGGCAGGCTGTTGTCTGGTCTTATTCTGAGAGGCGGCAGGCTGTAGTATGGTCTTATTCTGAGAGGCGGCAGGCTGTTGTCTGGTCTTATTCTGAGAGGCGGCAGGCTGTTGTCTGGTCTTATTCTGAGAGGCGGCAGGCTGTTGTCCAGTCTTATTGTGAGTAGGGGGGGGTGTTTTTTGGGGGGGGGTTGTTGGGGGGGTGTGTCTTATTCTGAGAGGCGGCAGGCTGTTGGTCTTATTGTGAGAGGGGGGCGGGCTGGTTTTCGGTCTTTTTTTCGGGGGGGCCGGCCCGTTTTCCGTTTTTTTTTCGGGGGGCGGCCGCTGTTGTCTGGTCTTTTTCTGGGGCGGCGGCTGTTGTCTGGTCTTAGTTAGAGGCGGCAGGCTGTTCTCCAGATTGGAGAGAGTTAGAGGCGGCAGGCTGTTCTTATTGGAGAGAGTTAGAGGCGGCAGGCTGTTCTTATTGGAGAGAGTTAGAGGCGGCAGGCTGTTCTTATTGGAGAGCGTTAGAGGCGGCAGGCTGTTGTCTGGTCTTAGTTTTAGAGGCGGCAGGCTGTTGTCTGGTCTTATTCTGGGAGCGGCAGGCTGTTGTCTGGTCTTAGTTTTAGGGTGGCGGCTGGTTGTCCGAGATTGGAGAGAGTAGAGGCGGCCGGCTGTTCTTATTGGAGAGAGTTAGAGGCGGCAGGCTGTTCTTATTGGAGAGAGTTAGAGGTGGCAGGCTGTTGTCTGGTCTTAGTTTTAGAGGCGGCAGGCTGTTGTCCTTATTGGAGAGGGTGAGGGGCTTGGGGCTGTGATGGGTGATGTTGTATCCTCTACCCAGGTCTTATTGGGGAGGACACCACCTGGAAGAAGAGAACACATTACACACACGTTAGTTAAAGTGGTTGTCTAAGCAGCTGAAATTGACTTACCAGATCTGTTTGGGATGGTGATGATGGATTTGGGGGTTTCAACCTTGTTATGACCCCCAAGTCACATGATTGGAAGCGACCCAGGGACAGAATACTGTTCCCAATTATGTGATGCGGGATCATGACGTGGCCTGAACCCCCGAGTCCATCATCAGCCCAGACCAGGTAAGTCAATTTCAACTGCCTTGGAAAACGCCCTTAACCTTTCATTCCCTGCAGTCCTATATTTATTCTGACCTCTGGGATGTGTCAGCCACTGTTACACTATGTAGTATTAGATGTCATTATCGTAAAGACCCGCCTCCTTGACACTTATGTTCACACTGCGCGAGAAATGCCCGAAGGACCACACACCCCCCCCCCCAAATAACGCTCCCAGGGGGTCTGTACAGAGGTGCCGCTTCCCCTCCCCATACAGTAGTGCCCGATACCTCTCACTAATGGGTCCTCCCTCCTCTTGGGGGCGGCGGGCCGGGCCCCGCTGCTCCTGCCTCTGTCATCTCTGAAAGAAGAGTCCTGGTGTGTAAAGAAATAACGAGAATAAATCGTTTCCGGGCTTTGGCTTGGGGGGCTCACCGGTCAGGGTCTGCGTCCCATTCCTCCATCTCTCTCTTTTTCACTCGCCTGTAGGCGGCGCTCTCCATGTTCTTCTGCAGCATTTCGGTTAGTTCCATCCTGTTCCGATGAGACAGTGAATGGTGAGAAGATGTGATAATCTATACATGAGGAGTAAAGAGTCTTCACACCTTCTATCCTCTATACATAAAAGTAAGTGAACCCCCTATAGGAAGAGCAGGTCTTGTGCTGTACAAGAGTCACTTACTGGCTGTAGATGGGGGTTTGGATCTCCTGAGTGGGCTCTCCTAGATCCGGGATTATTGCCGCTTCTCTCTGGCAATATTCCAGGGTCTTAATGTTGTTTTTTTTCTCCCTTTTTGGGGTGTCTGTAGGCCGGTGGGCTAGTTGAGGAGAAAATGGAGAATATTAGGACATTGATCTGAATAGAAAATGATAGAAAATTTTAATTCCGACTTTTCTCCTGAAACTTCTCTACCCTTATATGTGAGTTGTGTCTGACATGAATATCTGATAATCCGGCACATATTGGTTCCCATTTATACCAGATTATAGGAAGGTCACTGACAATATCCACTAAGGGCTTGATCAGATGTTAGAAATGCAGAGGGGTTTTGGTGACTCCTCAGTTTTTGACCCTCTGGCTGGAGATTTTGGGTCACCTTTTACTTTGGACTCTCTCTATACATTTCTCTGATCACCTGGTAATCTAGAGTATCTGATAATCCGGCACATGCCAGGTCCCATTTATACCTGATAATATAATCTAAATCTTCATTTTACACTTACAAGTTACTTCCTTTTTTAGTAGCAGGGTAAGGAGGCCATCTGACACCAGATCTTTATATTTGGCGCCTTATTGGCACGAGTTGAGCGTCTTGCAGACATGGTTCTGTAGTCAGTCGTCATATGCAGACAGTCAGTCTGATCTGAGCCCGTTTGGGTCGGCAGGTAAGTTCATGGGTTGAAGGTTCCATTGCCATAGAGATAGAATGTGACATCATAGGGACAGTCTGTAATGTCATCGCTCACTGGACCCAACCACTTGTAACAGGGACATACAGTATTCTCCTGTGATTTATACAGCACCTATTACCACCAAGTGTTTACACCCATCATAGTATTATCAATATTTCTTATTCTATATGTGGAGAATTGTGTCTGGAATTTTACTTGTTTCTCTATGAAAATGTCTCCTTATAAATATTTATAATAGGCTCCACCCCCCAGGATGTATAATATGGTATATTCCACTATATGCTGGCAGCTGACTGGCCTATCATGTGACCTGTTGAGTAATGAGGGAATGTGATTGGCTTTTGACCAATGTCCGAGCTCTACCCCAGAGACTTATTCAGAGCTAGACACGCCGCTTAGACCCACTGACATACAAGTGCATCTCAATAAATTAGAATATCAACAAAAAGTTTTTTTGTTTTTTTTTAGTAATTCAATTGAAAAAGTGAAACCCATATATTATATTGGGTCATTACAAACAGAGAGAACTTTTTCACGTGTTTCTTTCTGTTAATTTTTATTATTATGCCTTACAACCAAGGAAAACCCAAAAGTTTTTTTCTCAGAAAATTGGAATAATTAACCCAAAACAGTTGTAAAGGCTTCCTAAGCATTTAAAAAGGTCCCTTAGTCTGGTTCAGTAGGCGACACAATCATGGGGAAGACTGCTGACTTGACAGATGTCCAGAAGACAGTCATTGACACACTCCACAAGGAGGGTAAGCCACAAAAGGTCATTGCCAAAGAAGCTGGCTGTTCATAGAGTGCTGTATCAAAGCATATTAATGGAAAGTTGAGTGGAAGGAAAAAGTGTGGTAGAAAAAGGTGCACAACCAACCAGGATAACCCCAGCCTCGATAGGATTGTTAAGAAAAGGCCATTCAAAAATTTGGGGGCAATTTACAAGGAGTGGACTGCTGCTGGAGTCAGTGCTTCAAGAGCCACCACACACAGACATTGTATCCAGGACATGGGCTACAAGTGTCGCATTCCATGTGTCAAGCCACTCATGACCAATAGACAACGCCAGAAGCGTCTTACCTGGGCCAAGGAGAGAAAGAACTGGACTGTTGGAGGTTTTGTTTTCAGATAAAAGTAAATTTTGCATTTCATTTGGAAATCAAGGTGTCAGAGTGTGGAGGAAGAGTGGAGAGGCCACAATCCAAGCTGCTGGAGGTCTAATGTGATGGTTTGGGGAGCCATGTCATCTGCTGGTGTAGGTCCACTGTGTTTTATCAAGACCAAAGTCAACGCAGCCGTCTAGCAGGAAATTCTAGAGCACTTCATGCTTCCCTCTGCCCACAAGCTTTTTGAAGAGAGAATTTTCCTTTTCCAACAGGACTTGGCACCTGTCCACACTGCCAAAAGTACCAATACCTGGTTTAATAACCGCAGTATCGCTGTGCTTGATTGGCCAGCAAACTCGCCTGACCTTAACCCCATAGATTCTCCATGGGGTATTGTCAAGAGGAAGATGAGAGCACCAGAGCCAACAATGCAGATGGGCTGAAGGCTGCTATCAAAGCAACCTGGGCTTCCATAACCCCTCTGCAGTGCCACTGGCTGATCTCTTCCATGCCACGCCGCATTGATGCAGTCATTTATGCAAAAGGAGCCCCGACCAAGTATTGAGGGCATTTACTGTACAGACTTTTCATTTGGCCAACATTTGTGTGTTAAATAATTATTTTACAGTTGGTCTTATATAATATTCTAATTTTCTGAGATAATGACTTTTGGGTTTTCCTTGGCTGTAAGCCATAATCATCAACATTAACAGAAAGAAACACTTGAAAAAGTTCCCTCTGTTTGTAATGACTCAATATAATATATGGGTTTCACTTTTTCAATTGAATTCCTAAAAAAAAAAAACTTTTTGATGATATTCTAATTTATTGAGATTCTAAATTTATAACCTGCAAAAGTGACATCACAGGAAATGTAATAGATGTAATATACTCACAGGACATTTAATAGTTGTAATATACTCTGGGCTGGCGTTAGCGGGGGGCAAACTGGGCAATTGCCCAGGGCCCCGTCCCTAAAGGGGCCCCCCGGGATCCGGAGCCTGATGACTCCGGCCATTTCGATAACAGAAAGGGACCCAGCGTCATGTGCCGCAGGGCCCCTTTCCAAGGTGAGTAAAAATAACAAACATTTTTACTCACCTGTCCTTGCGTTCGACGTCATCTTCTGGCATTCCGGACATATAGTCACATAGGGTCATACTCACGTAATTGCTGAGGCCCAATCACAGGCTTCAGCGGTGACGTCCACAATGCGTGACGTCAGCCGCAGAGAAGAGGAAGCCAGCGGCGGCGACAGGGGACAGCGGAGCAGTGCAAGGATGCCCAGGAAAGGTAAGGCAAGGTAAGTATAACTGTTATTTTCCCTTACCTCCCCCGTGCCTTCTATAATTATACTCTGGGGTTTGAAGAGACCCCAGAGTATAATATAATACTAGCACTAAGGGCCACTGTGGAGCATTATACTGGGGAGGGGGGCCCCCTCGATATCATATTTTACTGTGTGGGGCCACTGTGAGCATTATACTGGGGAGGGGGCCCTCTGGATAGCATATTATACTGTGTGGGGCCACTGTGGAGCATTATACTGGGGAGGGGGCCCCCTCTGGATATCATGTTATACTGTGTAGGGCCGCTGTGGAGCATTATACTGGGGGGGCCCTCTGGGTAGCATATTATACTGTGAGCGGCCCCTGTGGAGCATTATACTGGAGAGGGGGCCCTCTGGATAGCATATTATACTGTGTGGGGCCCCTGTGGAGCATTATACTGGGGAGGGGGTCCTCTGGATAGCATATTATACTGTGTGGGGCCCCTCTGGAAAATTATTCTAGGGAGGGGCCCTCTGGATAGCATATTATAGTGTGTGGGGCCACTGTGGCCATATTATACTGGGGGGGTCATCTGCAGGGCATATTATATTGTGTGGCGCCACTGTGGGGCATTATTCGTGTGGGGAACTAAGGAGCATTATACTAGGGGGCCCTCTGGGGAGTATATTATACTGCGTGGGGCCTACTGTGGAGCATTATACTAGGGGGGCAGTCTGAGGAGCATTATATATTGTGTGGGGCCACTGTGGAGCAAAATACTGGGCGGGGGGGCACTGTGGAGCATTATACAAGCGGGGGCCCTCTGGGGAGCATATTATATTATGGGCCACTGTGGAGCTTTATACTGGGGGGAAGGGGCAGTGTGGGGAGCCTGTTATACTGTGTGGGGCCACTGTGGAGTTTATTATATTGTGTGGGGCTTCTCGGGAGCATATCATACTCTGTGGGGCCATTGAAGAGCATTATACTGGGGGGGTCTGTGGAGAGCATATTATACTGTGGGGGACCACAGTGGAGCGTTATACTGAGGGAACCCCTCTGGGCAGTATATTATACTGTGTGGAGGCCATTGTGGAGCATGTTATACCGTGTTAGGCCACTGTGGTGCATTATACTGGGGGGTCTCTGTGGGATGCATATTATACTGTATGGAGCAAATTATATTATGTGGGGCTGCTGGGGAGCATATTGTACTGTCTGGGGCCATTAAGAAGTAGTATGCTGTGTGGAGTCGTATATACCATGTGGGGCCACTATGGGGGGCTCAGGGGAGCATTTTATACTGTGTGGGTCCACTGTGGAGCATTATATACCATGTGGGGAAACTGTGGAGGGCTCAGAGGAGCATTTTATACCGTGGAGCATTATATACCATGTGGAGCATTATACTGTGGGGGGGCTCAGAATTCCTGCTGGCAGCCCTGTGTGCTATGTCTGCATCACAGCTCCCTCACTATAATCTTGCATATACGTGTAGTGCTCCATGGCCATGTCATTCCCCATACAGTACTGTGCATGAACTGGCCATGGAGATATTGGGGCGTGCACAGTACTATAGGGAATGACTATACGGGGAACATACTCAGTAACACCAGATAGTCAGCACATATGAAAGACTTCTGTGAATGAGCCGTGGTATAGGCTATTAGCAGGCAGCTGTTGGGTGGGGCCCCAGAACAATTTCCTTGGTGGGCCTAAGGCCTTTCAGTCCGACACTGTATAACGGAGAACTATTATATATAAGGGGGCTCTTATTTATAAGGGAGGAACTATTATATATAAGGGTGGGTTACTATATATAATTGGGAACCTTAAATATGAGGGGGCTATTATAAGGGGGAACTATTATTTATAAGACGGGCTATTATTTATAAGGGGGGAGCTATTATACATAAGGCATCCATTATAAGGGGGAGCTATTATTTATAAGAGGGAAACTATTTATAAGGGGGGTATAATTGTTAAGTGGGCTTATTTATAAAGGGGGCTATTAGTGATAATGGGGACTATTATTTATAAGGGTAACTATTATTTATGAGGAGGCTAGTATTTATAAGGGAGCAGTATTATTTTTATGGGGTGACTGTTACTGATAAGGGGGAATATAACTGATACAGGGCACAATTTATCATTTATAAGGGAGCTATTACTGATAAAGGTGTAATATTATTTATAAGCAGGGACTATTATTTATAAGGAGGCGCTATAATAACTGATGACTGGGTGCAAAAATATATTAGGTGGTACAAAGGTGCTCATTTGAATTGTATGTGGTAAAATGGGGCTTGTTATTACTTTATTGTTGGCAGAAAAGAGGGGTTATTATAGCGGTTGCAACTGCAAGACGATGGTGTTGTTTGCATATCAGCATTTGGGGCCCCGCTTTTTATTTTGCCCAGGGCCCCACTTTGTCTAAAACAGACCCTGCATATACTGCATCTAAATATTCATATGAGAGTGTATTAAAGGATAACATGGATTCTGAGAACAGTCACGTATAAATGTCGCAGGTGATATCCCGTATAGCAGGGAGGCAGCGTCTACTGACCTATATATGCAGTGTTATCAGATGTAGGGCGGTAATAGCCACCAGATACTGTAGTTGTTGTTTAGTCTCGGTATGGCGGTGTAGTCAGGCGCAGGTCTGTGGAGTTTGTGGTTGAGTAGGGATCAAAATGAATGATTATATGAAAGGTATGATATAATTTTTCTTATTGTATAATTAACCCCTTCTTAGGTGATGAATGGGCGCCATAGCTGCTGGGTACTGCTATATTACACAGCATTGCAGTATATTGTGCTAGTGATGAAACCACCCTAGGATTCAAGACGCCTAAGGAAGTCAATCACTGGCTTTTTAATGAATTGGGGGATCTTTACGGCTTCTGACTGTCCATTGATGTCAGCCATTTATGAAGGAGTCGGACCTTGGAAAAGTAGAGGAGTTGGAGTCGGTGCTTTGGCCTTCCAACTCCATAGCCTTGGTTATTTGTACAGAAAATTTCAGCTTAGAATTTATCAAGCGATCCGCTCTTTCCCAGTGAGGCTCGGTTCACACTTGTGCCAGGCTCTCCATCTTTCTGGTCCACCAGGGAACCTGAGAGACCGTCCACTAACTCAGCGGTCTGCCGGGTGTCCATTGGGTTTCTGCCGGTTTTATACTGAAACTGGCGGAAAGAAAAGCCATCTGTGCAGGACAACAAAAACCAATGAAAAGTCACTGGAAAAACATTTTGTCAATTACATTTCATTGGTTTTTGTCGTCTTCTGTGATAAGATATCTCACTGCAGCAGTTTAACTATTTGCAGAAGTTCGGGATGACTCTGCTACATCTGTAGGCGCCGCTCCTAAGGTATGGTCAGATTAATGCCATACTTCCCTGCCCCTTCTTATCCCTTAGCGGACTGCCATCTTGGACTGAGTGGACTCTGACCGTCACTCCACCTAAATGGTGATACCAATTATCTCCATATAACCTTAAATGAAAAACATTAAACCTGTATGTGGGTAAATTGTGGGGTTGGCCACAGCTTTATTAACGCCAGAACTTCTAACAAATAGAATACCACAAAGATAACAATGCCCATGACAAATTTTCCAGTTTTCCAAGAACTCGTCTACGAATGCCCCGCTGTGAAGGAGCGAGAATGTGGGACCTACTTTCATATTCCATATTTCCTCTGGGCATGTTCTCCCGCCATGGAGCTGGCAGTGTACCCCCTACAACTGCCTGCGACCTTCCCCACCCAACAAAACCAAAGCCTTCTCAAGCCCTTCCTACAGCCCTAGCAAGAATATGTCCGTACCGATAGGATTCAGATGAACCCCATCAGGCAACAACAGATTACCGTTGTCACCCTCCAATTCCAAATGACAAACCACTACACCACTAAGGGATTGTACAAAATTAGAGATCCGAACATTCAGGACTTTCCGCGACCTTTCATTAGCCAGGGGGTCCCTGGCACCCCTCCACACTTGCCGTGGCACCACCTCAGACCACACTAACACCACGTCAGAGAAGAATACTGAGACCCGTTGAAGATCCTGTCTATTCAAAGCAATCAGCTCCGCCAATTTTACCCAACCAAGGTCGTTGCCCCTAGCGTGGAGAAGGACGACGGCAGGACCACGAACCTGGCGTCTGACCGATACGAGCTCCGGCAAGATCTGATGCTACCTCAAGCCGCGACGACCACACCAGTGTTCCTCAGCGGAGGAGAGCCCAAGAGATACGCCGTTAGGACGAACCGCAGCTCTGCGTTTGGCCCAGAAAATATATGAGTGCCCAAATATCCACACTGAAGGGAGACTGGGTCCTGAAAAGACACAAAATGAAACAAAACATAGTAATAGAAAACTAGAAACAAAACAAACAATCATTGAGTAAGCAGATCAGGGCGGATATACGTCCTATAACAATCCGACTTCAATCTGCCCAATCGCTTTACAGCGTTCTCACCCAAACCACAAGCGTCAGCCATAGTCACCGCGCCAATCCGAAAAGAGTGGGTACCAAACTCTTATGGATCCAGACCCAACTCAACCAAGCATGCACGAAAAACTGAAGCAAACTGAAAACGTATAAGAGGCAAACCGGAGGCATGCACCAGGAAGACAGAAGACTCAGGACAAATTCAGAAGACAAATTCCCTAATGAGCCATACTGGGCAATAAGAGGAGCCTAAGGCTTTCACAGTGACCCAACTTCCCCGGCCAAAAACATCCGTTTTTGATTTCCTAACACCAATCTTAACCTCCTCACCCAAAACAACCACATCCCCAACTGAAAGACCCCCGGGACAAAAACGACTCCTGCTCAACAATTCCCCAACCTGCAAAGCAGCAAAAAAGGCAATCAAAAAGGTCGTCCTAAACAACAAAACTTCATAAGGGTCACGACATATGACATCTAAAATTGCACACAAACGAGACAGCAGACTGAAAGAAACCGGGCGCCGAGAATCCACACCCACAGACACTTTCTTCCACCCTTTAACCACCTGCTGAACCATGAAATGCTTCGTAATATCGCACCGATCAAAAAGCTTAAGCATAAACGAAACTCCAGCTAAACTCCTTTGAGCCACGTTTGCTGAAGCACCCCTACGCCCCAACTGCGCCAAAAAATCAAGCGTGACCATCAACAAAAGACAGTCATCCGCGGGTACGATACCGCCGGAGATAGACAGCCAAGAAGACCATGCAGTACCATGGCTCCGCCAGGTGGCCTCGGATACGGAGCTGCGCAACAACTCAACTAGACGCTCCTGACCAGGTTCCATAAGTAGTTCGATAAGCAGCATAAACACCTGAAAATCGGAACGGGACAGAGCATCAGCAACGCAATTCTGCACTCCCGGCACATGTCTTGCCCTAAATCAAATATTATGCATCAAACAGCGAAGAACAAGATGGCGCAACAATGCCAAAACCGGGAGAGAAGAAGAGGACTGACTAGTGATGACTTGTACAACCGCAGTATCGTCTGTCCATAAACAAATCCTTCGATTCGCCATACCCGAGCCCCAAAACTCTACAGCCACAACAATCTGGAACAATTCTAGGAGAGCCAGATTCCTCACCAGTCCCGACTACACCCAGGAAAGTGGCCAAACACCTTGACACCAAGCATCCCCAAGAATCACCCCAAAACCATCGCTACCCGCCGCGTCAGTGAACAGATGCAAATCTACTCTAACAACCTCCTCCCCTTGACAAAGAGTCCGACCGTTAAAGGTAGCTAAAGAGGACTGCCAAATCAAGAGATCATCTCTGAGGGAACGGGTAATACGTATAAAATGATGAGGCATCAGGACCCCTTTAGTAGCTAAAGACAAACGCCTGCAGAAAGCCCTGCCCATGGGCAGGAATCTGCAAACGAAATTCAAGAGACCCAACAAACTCTACATCTGCTGTAACGACACTTTCTTCGCATGCACAAACTGGTCTACCATGGACACCAGTCGCGCAACCTTATCTTCGGGCAACCGAAAAACCATGTCCACCGTATCCAGTTCAATGCCCGAGAAAGACAACTTAGTTGTTGGACCTTCCATCTTTTCCTCAGACAGCGGGACCCCAATATTACCCATAAGAACACGAAAAGTATGCAAGAGGTAGGCACAAACCGACGAACACCCCCCCCCACAGGCCAACGAACAAAAAATCATCAAGATAATGCAATAACGATGAGATGCCCGTCTCAAACCGTACCATCCACTCCAAAAAGGAGCTAAACACCTCAAAATAGTAACACGAGATGGAGGAACCCATGGGCAAGCACATATCCACGAAAAACCTATCAGCAACTATACAGGACGTCCTGTTTCCTATCAGCAAATGGAAACAGGACGGGTGTACCTGCAACAAACGAAATGCTGATTCAATATCTGATTTGGCCAACAAGGCCCCCGAACCTGCCCTAGCAACTAACTGAACCGCCCGATCGAAGGAAGTATATGAGACTGCCGCATCCGCCTTTGATATCCCGTCGTTCACCGAGGAACCAGTGGGATATGAAAGGTGATGAATTAAACGAAACTTGACGGATTCCTTCTTAGGCACCAGGCCCAAAGGAGAAACCCGCATATTAGGCAGAGGTGGGTCATCAAAAGGACTCGTCATACGACTCGCCAAGGTAACTCGACATTGTCCCTAACAGATTTTAAATTGGACAGCAACAAAACAGACGAATGTTCATGCGGTATGTAAAACCCATAGTAAAAACCGTCTTTAAGCAGCCTTGCTTCCTGCTTCCGAGGGTACCGATCTAACCACAGGTGCAGCCGCGGGCCGTTCACCGGCGTTCTCTGCGCCACCAGTGACACCCACCTTGGCAGGCTGTCGCTGACGACAGAAACACCGCAACGTTGAATGCGTCCCTCCACAGATGGAGCATTCATGTTTGAATCGGCATGTAGCATAGAAGCGGCAGTGCCCTTCATTATACAGCCAACATGCCCCATTGGGCTTGGGGGCCGCCGAGCCAGGTTGAGCACCCAATCCGGCGGCTCCACTCTGAAACGGCCGCTGCGGACGTTGTGACAAGATAAGCTGAATCCACACATCGGTGGCCTTAGAGGCCCAACCGACGGAAGGATTCAGGGCCAGGCGCCGACGAAACTCTTCGTCGTAACGCCACCAGGCGGAACCGCCATGTAATTTTTGTATGCTGTAAATCGCATCCAGATAAACGAACAACTCTGGACCCTTATCTGGAGACGACTGTGAAATGACATAAGACAGTGTGGCAAAGGCCTGAAGCCAGTTGCCAAAAGTCTTCGCAACCCGCAGTTTTTTATCCGCACCTCTCTCGATAACCCGCTCTTTGTCAATGGTTACATGGTCCGTCGACAATAGAGACCATATGTCAACATATTTGCCCCTCGTGATTCGCTCCCTGACCTCCGCCGGTACATGCGTACCCAGCGGGGCCACACCACAAAATATGGAATCACGAAAAGCAAAACCAGTATTAACGGATGAAACCCTTGGAGGGCCAGCCGCCACAGGAGCAGCTGGCCCTCCAACACATCTAACATACGCTTTAAGGAAGAGACAAAATCACCGGTAGCGGAAATTGGAAGGGATAGAGGTGCCGGTGAACCGGCGTACTCACCACCCTTCGCCGCGTCAGACATCTGGGCTGGCGGCAGTGGAGATGTAACCGCTGAAAAGGGCCGATCCAGCGAGCGATGAACCGACTCTGAAGAAGCCCTTCCAAATGCTCTGGCCTGTTCCTTTGCAGAATGATGGTGAGAAGAGGAGCGAGACCCGCCTGGCAGTCAACTGTCCCTCCGGCTATGGGCGTGGCGACTCGACGATCTCGAGGAAGATCGACTGTGCGGGGAACGATGCCGTCGACGATCACTCCTCTTTCGGCGGCTGCCCTCGCCGTGGGGGCGCCGGTGCGATGAGCGCCTCCTTCTGCGCCGACGACGGGCTAGGACTCAGGCGTGAGGGGGGGCCTCGATTCCCGCCGCGGCCTCCCTGTCACCGGACCAGGAGCAGCAGAATCAGCAGCAGCCACAGGAAGAAGAAAAATCCGGCTCCGCTCCAGCACCGCTTCCAGTCACTCAAAACCCTGACGGGTTATGCGCTCCAGGATGATCTACTCCATCGTGTCTTCCATTTCCACAGGGTCTTCATTCCAGTACTTCTCACCAAGATGGCAGAAAGGTAAGAACCCCGCCTACGTGCACTCCAAGACTTATATACTCTATTTACCCCCCCCCCCCCCCGACACCTTCCCACGTCACCATTTCTTTTAAAAATAAATAATGTATTCCTGCCACTCAGTCCCTGGCCCTTTCTTTATACAATTCAGGGCCTCTCAGCATTTTTAGGAAAATGAGTTTCTATAGATGCTTTGCCTGTCAGTCTTGTATTGTGCCCCCGGCCCCTGCACAGTTCTTCAGTGAACTGATGGCTTTACAACAGGGCGATTTGGGAATAAACCTCCGCTCAATAAGGACCTGTGGGTGGTTTAGTCTCCAAAATCGCCCTGACAGATTCCCTTTAAAAGGGACTGTGCAAGGTCTAGGAATATTGGATACTGATAACCGATCCATAGTTCAAGGTCCAGGTGTTGATACTGATGACTTATACCAGAGTTTCTCAAGATTTTCAAGTGAAGTATCCTCTAGTGAGAAAATGTCCCGGCCGAGTATCCCCAAAGTAACCATCACTAAATATTAATAAAAGAAAGCTTCATGTGGACCTTCATTAGCAATTATGTAATGGCCTCCTCAGTGCCCCCATATGTAGTATAATGGACCCCTCATTGCCCCTACACTCAGTATAGTGTCCTCCTTGCTGCCCCCACATGTAGTATTATGGATCCCTCAGTGCCCCCATACCCAGTATAATGTCCTTGTCAGTGCCCCCATATGTAGTATAATGGTAACGGTGCTCATGGCCACAACACCATGTGTGTGACTGTCGGGTTCCTGCACTTTACACTGTGTGCTGATCCAGTGGCTGATCTTGGGGGTACCTAGTGTCAAATCCAAACAACATAATGTTGATGACTGATCCTAAGGATTGACCATCAGTGTCAGACCTCCTGTTTAAATGTGTTGTCCAGGGTGTCCTTTAGGGTTGCTTCCTCTGGGGGTTTCTTACTTCCTGGGGTTTCCTGGCTGGTTCCAACCCTGGGTCACATGATCTGAGCCAGCCCACGGCCTCCCTAATCCCCCATGTTCATTGTACTATGGGGTCAGGCAGACTATAGTAAAGTCATCCCCCATAGCATGGGTAACTAAGTGGTGAACACGCGAGAGGAGGGAGGAGGTGGGGCGACCCGAGGGCCAGGTGCTCGCTCAGATCACATGATCCAGGATCAGAAACTCTCACACAGCCACTTTTAACGCCTCTCCTCACTGACTTGAGGGTGGTCTCAAGACTTGGAGCTGCCTCTCCTGACATCCATATTCCCTTTATCGCTAAATTCCAGCATGGAAATAAGGAGGTTCTCCGCTTTGGACAATCCCTTTTTGTTAAAAGGATCCCTTGGCAATAAGCAAATCACAAAGTGTCACTTTTATGGGATCCCTAGTGACCAAGCAGTAATGTGTGAGGAAACCTGGCAGCCAGTGTTCAGGTTATATACAGCGCCACCACAGGGGGAAATAAGTATTACACAGTGCTCTTTCACCTCAATGGGCTGTCTCTCTAAAAAAAAAAAAAGAAAAGATAAGTCAAGCAGGGGGAAAGCCATTTTTATAAATAAAAAGGGGAGGAAATGGAGGGGATGATAAGTAAAAGAGGGAATGGAAAGGACTAATGGGGGTGATGGAAATTGGGGTAGGGAAATTGTTTAAAAACGGAAATCCCTTTAAGATTTGCACAGTTGTATATGTTGAACAGCTAGTTTAGCAGAGAGCCCGGATATACCATAGTAGATAGTACCATAGTACGTAAATGTCCATACTATCTTGGTGTGCAAGGACTATTAAAGGGAAAGGGACGAGCAGTACCTGGACATTACATCTAACGTTCACCTTCTGATATGTGTTGTATGTTCTACTGTGCATATAATATGGTTATATGAGATCTTCAAAGCTTTGCCTATTAATTTCTTTACATTTTAAACACCGTCCCAACTTTTTTGGGAATTGAGGTTTTATTAAGACGCTTGTATCCTTTACACAATTTGGCCCCAATTACTCCAACTATGTCCTTTACTTAGACTGGCTTAAGATATACCACCAGTCTTAGTAGGTGTGGGCCATTGTCTGGTAAAGTGGCCTTTGCTGAGTGGGGTCTCCTTCCAAGTTTTGTTATGGGGCCCTGTGGATATGAAGCCTCTTTAGTCTGTTTCCTATTATTATACAAGTCCCCCGGTCTCTCCTGTGCTCAGTCGCTCTTGTGGACTCTTCAGTCTTCTTTCAGGTAGGATGTTGTGAATAGATGTGAGGACACTTACTATTGCCCCCCATCAGGGAGACTGAACCCCATAACACTTGTAATGTAACCTGGGACAGGAGATTATGGTATCACCATGACTAGAGTTATGTGTGATCTGCTCACTGTATATGGCGCCCCCTATAGTCCCCTATCCTGCAGCAGCTGCAGCCATGTGTACACTTTATTACTGTATATACAGATATTGGAATATACCGGAATATTGAGTGATAGCCACTACTATCATCATGGTCACTATCTAAGGAGTAATTCAGACACAAGACAAAAACCACAAACACAATATAGGTAAGTTTAAAGGGTTTTTATTGAATAGGCAACATTGTAATTAAATATTACTGGCCCTTTAAATTATAAAAAGGTCACAGTGACCCAGAGGTCAGGCCTGGTGGAGACCATAGAACTTACTGTGGTCCAGTCCACCCTTGTCCTGAGATGAGAGTCACCGACCCAATGATCCAGAGGAAGGCGAAACAACCCCCCGGAGAGTTATACCTCAGGGGGGCAAAAAATTCCTTCCTGACCCCAAATATGGCGATCGGATATCTCCCTGGATCATATCTGGCCTGCTGCCTAGTGCTGTATGTATATATATGTGTGTGTATGTATGTATGTATTTATGCTGTATGTATATATATATGTGTGTATATATGTATGTTGTATGTATATATGTTTTTTTTTGTTGTTATATGTATTTAAGCTCATGAGAGCTTAATGTATAAGAAAACCACACACATAAAATCCTTTATTGAAGTAAGGAGACTCCCCCGCACATCCCTCTTTGACCATTTTATTTTAAAAAAAATTGAAAAATCTGAATATCCGACGTCATCCAGTGAATCTGGATGAGTAAAAAAAAACCCAAACCTGTAAAAAATAAACAAACAATAAATAAATTATATTTAATGAATAAATAAATAAATAATAATAGATAAATCTGGCCATACACATGAGATTTTGACTTAACATCAGCTATCTCACCCAACTTTCCAATACACATGCACACTTGGCTTAGTAGTACATTTGTGGGTTACTTCTAGTCATTGGCCTACTTTCAAAAGTGACCCGTCCCAGTAACCTGTCACCGTAATAGCTATGGGGCATCTCGGCAGATCCGCGCACCAGAAAATGGTCTGGGATTCAAAGAGCAGACGTCTGTGTGTGGGGATCAGGCTGCAGGTACTATTTCTCATGTAATAACACGCCTGCAGACATGTTGGTGAAGGCTACATCTGTATTTTGCCCACACCCTAAATTATACACATTAATAGCTGGTCCTGAACACCCATTTGCCAGCTATTCCTCCCACCTCTCCCATACACATGCACACTTAACCAATTATACATGTGTTTTTAACAGGGACTGGCACCAACTTACAGATGAAGCAATTTGTAAACTAACATTCATTGTGCTACAAACGACCGTTTGGCCAAAATCAGTTGTTTTGGGTGACTTATATCTAATGTATATGGAGACCTTTAGGCCAGGGCTACACACAGCATACACAGAATTTCTACAAGCCACCATGACAAAAACACACCAAATTGGATATAGTCTACCCCCTCTAAGCAACACAATGTGTGAACAAGGCCTCAGCAGTGAGTGTAGAGCTACTTACCTGCACATCTGTCCTCTTCAAGCTTTCAAGCTCAAGTGACACAAGATGGCTCAGGATAAGAACTTTACACATTCTAAACCCATTGTGACATCATGCAGTGTCTGTGATGTCATGTGCTCTGTGATGTCATGTGCTGTCTATGGTGTGAGGGTTTTTATACTATACATTACCCTTAGAGATGATATATAAGATGTTTTATCCAGGATTTACTATAGTTATATATAGATGCTGCACAGAGGGACCGCTATGGGACATGATACTGTGTGGTGGGGTTGCCATGGGATGTTATACTGTCTGGAGGCCACTTTGGGACATTATACTGTGTGTAAATGGGGTATTATACCATGTGGGGTCAGGAAAGAGGGTGCTATGTTGTGTGGAAGTGGGGGGGGGGGCAAGTCAAAAGTTTGCTCAGTCTTTGCTAGTTACACCCCTGTATATTGGATTTTTTTATACGCTAAACAATCCAAGTTCTGGGTCATACTTGGTCTCCATCTATCCTGGTGTCCTGGCTACATCTGCTCACCAGCATTAGTGCCAAAACCTCTCGTGTAATAAATAGCATTATAAAAACCTGCAAAACGCACCTTCACAAATCTAAACTATTCCCGCAGGATGGTCCCCTGATCCAAATATAAGATAATAGAGAATTCCCTCTGGGAGTCCACCCAGATTGTACTGCCCCCATAGGCAGACTGTGGAACTACCTCAAATTGTTTAATATGTTTTACAATAGTTGTATTAGAGATAGGCGACCCCCAAGAGATTCATTTTTCCAAATAGTCATGTGTTTGTCCGTCTGTTTCATTTTGGGCCGAACTGTGGGAACTGGAAGAGCTATTATTATTCTCTGGGGTCTTCTCAGAGACCAAGGGGAGACGCAGGTAACTAATAAATATCTCATACTCTCCTTTCCTCACCACCCCGAGGCTCCGCCACGGCATAACATCATTGCAAACCCACGGGAGCGCTCCGGGTCAATCACAATCCTCAGTGATCCACTGGCAATCCATAATGTGACCCAGAAGGTCACCAAAGAGGACTCCGGGGGAGCCCAGGAGAGGTGGGGGGTGGTTGTGTTTATTATGTTTCCGCACCTCCTCCCGGCCTCCACTTATTATATTCTGGAGCCTGAAGAGATCCCAGAGTATAATAGTGATTCATGGGTGACAAACATTCGGATCAAATCTGGATTGATCTGAACCGCTTCTCTCATCTCTAGTTGTACTATACTGGAGACTATTGTACTAGATACAGTGCCACTCTCGTCCATAGACTATGGCTGGTATTGCAGTTCAACCCCTTTGAAGTTAATAAAACTGAATTGCAATACCAACAACATGCTGTGATCAAGAACAAGGCTGAAAATCTCATTCACAGCCAAAGGGTCAGCCTTTGGTGACAATTCCAGATGAGAGCACTTGTGGCTTTCTGTAGGCAAATCCTCACGTAATCCTCACTGTGTATGTAAAAGACACAACAACCTCCCTTATACTCTTAATCTTTATCTATACATTTAAACTTTTAAATTTTTCTGTGTTTCTTTTTCTTTCTATCAACAACCCCTCCAATTTTAACATTATATCTGGCTGGGGCCCCCCCCCCCCCCCTCTCCCCCCCCCCCCTCCCCCCACACAGTGTGAGCAGAGACACAGGGAGTGACACGACAGAGAGCAGCCCCCATCTTGGCAAGTGTTGTATTGAACTGGTGTGGAGATTTTTCTGTACAGCTAAGCTGTATCTTGGTCCAGAGACAAACAGAGTGTAAAGAGACAACAGGACTAGTGAGTCCACGTGAAAGGAACTGTGCTCAGTGGCTGATCAGTGAGACTGACATTGTGACTGTGTATATGGATACCACAGATAGAGACTCGCAGTGCTGTTGATGTACTGGACGGCACCTGCTAAATCCCGGCTTACATCCCAGCTCAGTGTATGGATTCGGCAGGACTGTCAGTGTGCTGAGTGGAATCTGCTGTTGGATTACATTGCATTCAGTTGGTTTCCCTGTCTGTTAAAGAGGACTTCATTTCTCCCAAGATCCTGATAACCGTGAGGAGAGGACGCTTCACTATAAAAGAAAGGAACGACTTTGGGCCCCACCGCGCGCTTCTACGGACTGTAAGCGGTCCACCTGGACCACTGGGGAAAAGGGGGTGCACCCAAATGTGAAGTCAGGGTCAGTTAGGGATAGTTTTGAATATATTGTTCATTCAGTGTCCATACTGCAGAAGTGGACAGAGTAAAAGTAGAAACCATTGCAGAATTTGCCTTGAAATTGTTCATGCTATATTGTATATTTTGCTTGTCTTTAGCCCTGTCATTTTACCTTTAACTAGCCTTTATTAACTTATAGTAAATATATATTTTTTTCTTGAACTACCGCGTGTGCGTTCATTTCTGGTTGCGGAGTCCAAACCACCTGCCTTGCTCTCGGTTCACAAATTGGCGTAGTCGGCAGGATCCGCTTACCAGAATGGACGGTGACGCACCCGTTAGAGAGAATGGTGCTGGAGGAAGAATGCCAGCAGGGGCTATAATGAGTCAGTTAGCTAAATTTGATGGCAATAATATGTCAGTGAGTATGTGGGTGGAACAGATACGAATGATACAGCGAATGTACCAGACCGCACCAGAAGTACTAGTAGAGCTAGCAATATTGACATTACAAGGGGATGCTAAGACCACGGTGATACTGAGGCCATTTGAACAAAGGCAGACATTTGAGCAAGTAGTCCAGATTCTAGAAACCATCTATGGAGAAACTGCATTGCTGGGGTCTCTGCAGGCTCGGTTCTTCCAGAGGGTACAACAGGAGAATGAAAGCCTTCCCCAATATGCAAATGCCCTACAAGAACTGCTCCGAGATATTCAAAGGAAGGAAAGAGGGGGCTCGCCAGCCTTCTGTAACCCTGATCGGACTCTCCGTGACCAGTTTGTCCTGGGGATACGTGACGGCAGTTTAACTGTGACTATGCAGGATTTTATACGACGAGAGACTGATGCTAAATTCCATGATGTACAGGTAGAGGCCATCTCCCGTGCCAATAGTATGGTCCCGAGGCCGCAGACCGCAGTTGGAGTTACTTTGTCACAGGGGGCTAGTTCTGGCTCAGAGACAGTAGAAAAAGGGACGGTTAAAGAAATTCTCACAGTAATGCAGAAACTGCAAGAACAAATGGAACACTTGCACACTCGTTGTGATGAGCAGTCTATGAAAATTGCAGACTTCCAGAAGACTGGAGATGAAAGGGTGAGCCATCCACACCCAGCAAGTCAGAATCACCCACCACCCCGCTGGAGGGGTGAGGATAGGACCTACCGAAGGGGTCCAAATCATTTAGTGCAGTGCTCAGGAGAAATCGAAGGGGCTTACCGAAGGGGCCCAAACAGATGGCCAGAACGACGGGGGATACGCTGCTGGGAGTGTGGACGGATGGGCCACGTTGCTGCTAGATGTCCAGAGCAGCGACAAACTTATGAGAGACCGCCGTTAAACTGAAGTCCCCTGCTGCTGAAGGGCGTGTAGTAGGGGAGACTGACAAGGAGACTATGTGGGGAGAATGCCCTGATGATGACCTGATCGCTGCAAGTCCTGTCATACAGGTGGAAATGGAGGGTATTCCGGTTACCGGGATGATTGACACGGGTTCCCAAGTAACGACCTTGAGTAGAGACTGTTATGAACGGTACTTCCAGCAACATGTGAAATATGATCCCCATACATTCGTACGAGTGGTCGCAGCTAACCAGTTACCAGTTCCAGTCGTGGGAGTGGCATGGATGAATGTCCGGGTATGTGGCCAAGATCTGGGTAGGAAAGGCATTGTGGTGGTACAGGAGTCACATGAAGTAAAGGTCCCTGTCATTTTGGGGATGAATGTGTTAAAAGAATTAGATCAGATCCTCTTTGAAAAGAAAGGTCACGGTTATTGGAAAGAAACCACCACCCATCGGCCTACTCAAACAGCTTTCCAGCGGCTGATCCGGACATGTGGCTTACAGAAAAGTTCAGATGCACAGCGTCCTCTGGCTCGAATTTCAGTTCCTTTGCATACAAAAGTTACACTGCCACCCAGTCGGGAGACAATAGTGTCCATGCCCGTAGGCACCTGTCGGAAACTAGAGGGCATAGCTGTGTTGGTAGAACCACTGCAGGCAGCCGAAGGAGGTGTTGATCCGCTAGTGGCCCGTTCCTTGGCAATAGTTCGCAATGGAAGAGTACCACTTCGATGTGTAAACACTCAGGACCAGAGTGTGGACCTGACCCCAGGGAGGCTGCTGGCTAACATCTATGTGACTCCGGAGGAAGTAAGGAAAGTAACTCCAATGCAGCTGAAGCCGACTGAAAGGGATGAGTGGACCGTAACTGTGTCCATGGGAGAAGATGAGGAACCCACCTCTGAATGGAATGGCTGTGCAATTCGAGAACAGATGAAGATGGATGTAAGTTCATGTTCTCTGGAATGGGTGCAGAAGGTAGATGAGCTGTTGTGGGAGAACCAAGCCACCTTTGCACGGTATGCTGAAGATTTTGGATGTACCACAGGGATCTACCATGAGATTCCCACAGGAGACACCCCTCCAATTAGAGAGCGCTACCGACAAATTCCTCCACAGTTGTATCAGGAAGTGAAAGAACTGTTAGCTAAGATGCTACAGGGTGGGATCATCCAAGAAAGCCAGAGTCCCTGGGCGGCTCCTGTGGTGTTAGTAAGAAAAAAAGATGGGTCCATCCGATTTTGCGTAGACTATCGGAAGTTAAACGCTTGCACCGTACGAGATTCCTACCCCTTGCCACGGATTGAGGAGTCCCTCTCAGCGCTAGGGAGAGCCCGGTACTTCTCCTCACTAGATCTGGCTAGTGGGTATTGGCAGGTGCCGATGGCCACAAAAGACAAGGAGAAGACGGCATTCATCTTGCCCATGGGACTATACGAATTTAACCGGATGCCCTTCGGGTTGACAAATGCACCCGGAACGTTTCAGCGGTTGATGGAGAAATGTCTCGGTGACTTCAACTTTGAGTTCACTCTCATCTACTTGGATGACATTATAGTGTATTCTGCGACCTTTGAAGACCATCTCCACCAGTTGGGGCAAGTATTTCGAAGATTGCGGGAACATGGGCTCAAATTGAAACCCAGTAAATGTCGGTTGTTCCAATCTGAAATTGATTACTTGGGTCACCGCGTATCAGGAGAAGGGGTGAGACCATCAAGAGACAAGATAGCGGCTGTTCAAGATTGGCCGATACCGACTACCCTGCGAGAAGTGAGGGCATTCCTTGGAGTAGCCGGTTACTATCGACGGTTTATTAAGGATTTCGCCAAGGTAGCAGCACCACTTAATGCTCTCCTACGAGGCACATCCGGTGTTCCAAAGAACCGGTCCGTGAAGTGGGGACCTGAACAGGAACAAGCCTTCCAGGCATTGAAGGATGCACTGACAACAGCCCCAATCTTGGCATATGCTGATTACCACTTGCCGTTCCAGCTATATACAGATGCAAGCCTGTATGGTCTTGGAGCAGTGCTTTCCCAGCTTCAGGATGGCCAGGAGAGGGTCATAGCGTACGGCAGCCGGTCTTTGAGAGATTCTGAAAGAAACCCCGAGAATTATAGTTCATTTAAATTGGAGCTGTTGGCACTGGTATGGGCCATGACCGAGAAATTCTCTGAATATTTGACCGGTGCTGAAGTTTTAGTACTGACTGACAACAACCCACTAGCTCACCTGGAAAATGCCAAGCTCGGGGCGTTAGAGCAGAGGTGGATAGCCCGAATGTCTACATTCAATTACCGCATTAAGTATCGGTCCAAGACAGAGAACCAGAATGCTGACGGACTTTCTAGGGTAACTGCCCAGACCCCCACAGAAGACGTGGATCATGAGTTGGAGCATGTGGAGGTGCCCGATTTCAGCAGATTTTCACAGGCCTTGACCGCCACTAATCAGTTTGAGATGGAGGGGACTGAAATGGCTCCTTTCTTTGGTCCCTCACGACAGGAATGGGCACAGATACAACAGACCCATGAGGGGCTGGCGCAGATGATCAAGTGTGTTGAGAAAGGCCAGAAGCCCTGTAGAGAGGAAAGAGAACGACTGACACGTGAGATATTATCTGTTTTGAGTCAGTGGGAAAAGTTGGAGATGAAAAATGGAGTGCTATGCCGAAAGGTCTATTTACCTTCTGAGATCGACATTCGATACCAAATTGTGGTGCCTAGTGAACTGGCTCACTCCTTGGCAGTTGAGGCTCATAATAAGAATGGACATTTTGGTCATGAGAAGACCTTTCGTTGGTTACAGCGACTGATTTACTGCCCTGGTCTTCGTCAAATGGTCGAAGAAGTATGCCGCAGCTGTCGAACTTGTGAGATCCATAAGGCAATAGAACAGAGAGCTCCCCTGCAAACCATCGTGACCCAGGAACCTTTAGAAATCGTCATGATAGACTATCTAATGGTGGGCCCATCCAATAGCGGACACCAGTATTGCCTCGTAATGGTGGATCACTTCACCAAATTTGCGGTGGTAACCGCCACCAAGGACCAGACAGCTGAGTCAGCAGCTCGTGCTCTGTGCCAAGATTTCATTCGAGTATATGGGTGCCCCCAACGCATCCACTCCGACCAGGGCGCCTGCTTTGAGGGACACGTAATGAAAGAAGTTCAACGTATCTACGGGATAAAGAAGTCGCACACGACTCCATACCACCCTCAGGGAAATGGGGCCTGTGAAAGATTCAACAGAACTCTGCTACAGATGCTGCGGACTCTGGAGGAAGACAAGAAGTTACAGTGGCCTCAGTTCTTGTCTGAAATGGTGTGGGCCTATAACAATCAGGTCCATTCTACAACGGGGTACTCTCCTTATACACTTCTCTTTGGGCGGTCTGGGCGAAGTATAGGAGAATTACAGTTGAATGATATGGATGGGTTCCCTCCGAGGGATCCAACCTCTTGGGTGCGGGCGCATCGGCAGAGACTTGAGACGATCCATCGATTGGTGCGGCAGCGCCTGCAAGAACATCCCCATCCTGATAAGACCCCAGTGCAAGAAGCACCATTGCAACCAGGCGACCTGGTGCTAGTTCGTGTCAAGAAACCCCAAGGGAAATTGGAAAGCAGATGGGAGGCTTTGCCGTATCGTGTTGTTGGCCGCAAGTATGCGAATGGGCCAGTGTACCAGGTCCAGAAAGAAGGAACTGATTGTGTTCGAGTACTTCACCGAAATATGTTGCGCCTGTGTCATTCTGAAGGGACAAATCACGATGGGCCTGCCAATGTGAATGAGCTCCCACAGTCAGAGAATGGAGGTGCGGAATGGGCCTCCGACGAGGAGGATGATTGTTGGCCGATCCCTGCTCCTGGGGATGTTCCACCTGTGACTACTGTATCTCCGGCCTGTGCTCCCTCTGGTGCGGAATCCGCTGGTCCTTCTCAGCCCATAGCTGCAGCACCCCATAATATACCACCGGTCCTCAGACGGACCACTAGGCCAAATGCTGGTATTCCCCCTGTTCGGTATGCGCAGGATGAGTTTGTTTGGCCTGCCATACATCGGTATACTACCACCCTGTGCATAAAAGTACAACCCTCTGGATATACAGTCATAGGCAGGGACTGCCACTCTTAAAGTGGGGGGGAATATGTAAGAGACAGCCAATGTTGTCTTAAGCTTCATTTGTCTGTATAAACTGTTAATGTTGAATGTATTTCTGTGATTCTGTTCCTTTAAGACAGCAGCCATTGTAATTGTGACATGATGCTGGAGTGAGACCCCCCCCCCTTTTATGTCAGCCTGCCTGTTCTGCAGACAGAGTGTGAGCAGAGAAGCAGGAAGTGACGAGACAGAGAGCAGCAGCCATCTTGGCAAGTGTTGTATTGAACTGGTGTGGAGATTTTTCTGTACAGCTAAGCTGTATCTTGGTCCAGAGACAAACAGAGTGTAAAGAGACAACAGGACTAGTGAGTCCACGTGAAAGGAACTGTGCTCAGTGGCTGATCAGTGAGACTGACATTGTGACTGTGTATATGGATACCACAGATAGAGACTCGCAGTGCTGTTGATGTACTGGACGGCACCTGCTAAATCCCGGCTTACATCCCAGCTCAGTGTATGGATTCGGCAGGACTGTCAGTGTGCTGAGTGGAATCTGCTGTTGGATTACATTGCATTCAGTTGGTTTCCCTGTCTGTTAAAGAGGACTTAATTTCTCCCAAGATCCTGATAACCGTGAGGAGAGGGACGCTTCACTATAAAAGAAAGGAACGACTTTGGGCCCCACCGCACGCTTCTACGGACTGTAAGCGGTCCACCTGGACCACTGGGGAAAAGGGGGTGCACCCAAATGTGAAGTCAGGGTCAGTTAGGGATAGTTTTGAATATATTGTGCCCCCTCCATATAAATCTGGCACATCAGAGGAGTAATTGGAGCAGCTTAGACAGGGGCTGCTGCCGCACCTCTGCTGCTTCCTAACAGAGGGACATTAGGATTATGGCATTGTACCACACTGTATTGGCTTTTTGGCAGATGCACCAATGTCCCTGCTAGGTTTTCTCTTCGCCCATCTTTGATGGGATATTGTCCAGATTCCTAACCACTATGTACAGAAACTGCTGAGGCTTAGTGGGAACATTGATCACTCACATAACACTCTGGATTTCTCTGGATTCTTGGTCTATTATCATTACACCTTCTTCTGGAGCAGGACTGGGACTACATAGAAAATGAGAAACTTTATCTGGAAGCTTTGATGAAATCTTCTTCCTCCATGAGTGTATGAATGTAATGAAAGGTTTACGTCAGAGGCCACAGGACACAACACAAGTCACCAGTCACCATTGATATTAAAGGGGTTGTTCTATGATCTAACAGGATCTATCACCTCTCCTGACATTTCCATTTTAGTAAATACTTGTTTACTTGTCTTATAGCTCTATATTGTCCTGCTCCTCTGATGTTCCTCCTGGACATGTATAAATAAATTGACAGCAGGTGTTACCAGTTGGGGGGTGTCCCAGCACAGGCTGACATTGTCCAATCAGTGGTGACATTGTCTGTATGTGGACACACCCCTTTGACAAGTGGTAATACAAGTTGTCAGTGATAACACAGACAGGTGGTAATGTCTATAGTCATGGCGGGCAGTGCTAAGGCCGAGCTCAGGGCATATTGTCTACTTTATCTGCCACTGGATATACGTCCTTTTTCACCCTTATTGACTGTAATGCATGGACGCCCAGGTTTACCAAAGCTCTTTGTTCTAGTTCACTGAAGGGAGTTAGAGGATCCAACTAAGTGGCATCCATATGTACTAATAGGGCACATGGTAGGAGTTGTAGTCATCAGACAATGCATTTCATGTCACACTATATTATTTATAGATTCTTTTCCAACTTTTAATAAAATTCTTCCCATTAGGAGCTGGGAAGACATGGGACATTCAGATACCCGGAGGATTACTCCTCATCCCATCTGCACACATAGGATACATTCTGGTAACCCATGCTTGCTGCTCCAAAAGCAGAATATATCCTGCGGTAATCTCAGCCTATATTATGCGAAGTGTCACATTTAAGGGATATATTTTCTCCATCACCGCTTGCTCCATTATCTGATGGCTTCCTGCTCATACAGGGAGCGATCCAGATAATAGATGTATATTAGGGAATTGTTCTGTCTGCAGAGCCTAGGTGTACAAGTAGTGCACATCTCCATGATATTTATGGAAGACGACATTGGGAAATATTTACTCATGTATTAGGACATTACATGGACATCCAATAGAAATAAAGACACAAAGACAAAGTTATAAGGGGAAAAATGGAACATTTTATTTCTAGCTATAGGAAAAGGAGTAAAAATGTTATTTTTATGTATATTTTTACTAATCTAAATATTTTCTGTCAACTATTCATTTTATGACTCTAAACCTATTTATTAATATCTTTATCTAATCTATATCTTATCTAATATCTAACCTATCTAATTTATTTATTTATTTTACATATAATATTATAGTTATAATTATTATATTTAATATTTCATTTTTTATTTTCCTTTTATAAATATATACTATATTACTATATGTAAATGTATAATATAAAATGTGTTATAAACCTATTTATAGACTGTGTTGATCCAGAGGAAGGCGAAAACCCCCTTGAGGAAAGAGCCAATTGTCCTCATGTAAGGGGGGGAAAATTCCTTCCTGATCCCAAATATGGCGATCAGAAAAAATCCCAGGACCAAACGCCAGCACCTAACCTACACTGTACATTTTAAAGAATATTTTTGCAGGGATATTTTTACTACATCTAATTAACTATAACTATTTTTTTTTATCAGCTAAGCATTTTATGAAGAAAAAACTAATTGTTTTATTTCTATATATATTTTATATTATTTAATAAATATCTATCACCCTAAACCTATGTAAGGCTGAGTTGATTCAGAGGAAGGCAAAAACCTCTTGAGGAATCAGCCAATTGTCCTCAAGAGTAAAAATTCCTTCCTGACCCCAAATATGGCGATCAGAACAAGTTCCTGAATCAAAGCCGATATCTATATCTAACAGTTTTATCTATGTGTCTGTCTCTAAACTTACATCTATCTATATGTCTATACTTATATCTATGTGTCTATAGTTCTATCTATGTGTGTGTAATATTAATGTATGTGTGTTATGTGTAACTTACCTGGCCTGTGCTGAGATGGAAAACCTGCACAGGCCACTCCTGGGGTCGCGGACAGTCTTCAGGAGGTAGAGATGTCTGATGCCAGCCAGATATCGGAGGATGCTGTCAGTGTTCTGGGCAACAACTTGATGGAGAGTCTGCAGCATTAAGATGGTGGAGAGAAGATGTTGTAGGCAGCCGAGGTCTTATCCAGCAGTAGAGGTATGGGTAAGGAGGCACAAGGTTCTGGGCACGGGCTGATCCTGCAAGACACAAGAAAGAAAACTTTTAACTATTGTGAATATAGACAAGTGAACTACTGTAACAAGACGACTTGTATCCTGAGCACATGTAAAGTGTGAATATCTGCAATGGTCCAAATCTATCTTTACTATGAGTCAATATTAGGAGATTTGCAAGTTTGGGAGCCATATTGGAGGATGTATTAACTGTTATCCAGATTTACCAACTGCAGATATAACTGAGGAGAGACTCCAAGACTTTACTTATGTGAGAGGAAATGTTCTTTATAATAAATGTTTCCAGATATGTGAGATTCAGTTACAATGTATGGATATAATGGTATTATGAGTCCTGTGTATATAGGTATATATAGGTGTATAGATATGGATGTATAGTAGTGTATAGGAGATACTCACCAGATAGTCGTGGACTTCTTCACAATCGTGTTGTTTCCATCATCCTAAGAAGAAGCAGAGACGTAGTAATTGACAGGATCAATAAGAATGAAGCACAGGAGGGAGAAGACTATGGAGCGGACTACATCAGGAAATTCTTAGCATTACCATGTAAGTACTAAATGAACATCATCGCTAGAGGAGGAGCTTACCGGGTCCAGCTTGGTGACATAAAAGAGAATTTGGCCACGGGGTGAAGGGACTGATGCTCCGGCCATGGAAGGTGTTTGTTCTCCAGAACTGCCTCGGGTGGTATAAATGGCGGTTGTGCTCTCCTCATCTCCAGATCCTCCCAGTAGATGGTGTTAAAGAAGGGATGGTCTTTGATGGTACTGTTCACACCAAGTCGCTTCTCAGGATTCTTCCGCAGGAGGTTTTTGAGCAGATGTTGTAACTGGTCGTTCAGCCATGTTGCTATCCGTGGCTTATCGTTGATGATGGAAAATTTCGACAACTCCCAGTTGCGTCCATAGTAAAATGGGGAGAATCCAGCTGACATTCGGGAGATAACAATTCCCAGGCTCCACCAATCCACTGCTGTATAATAATCCTGTCCTAGAAGCATCTCTGGGGCCATATAACGGCGTGTGCCCCTCACTCCACGGATCCTATTGGAGGAGGTGACACCATCTCGGGCAAGCCCCAGGTCAATAATCTGGATGTGTCCATTCCTGTGCAGCATGATGTTGGCTGGCTTTAAATCTCTGTGAACGATGTTGCGTCCATGGAGGAACTGGAGGCCACATACCATCTCTGCTGTGTAGAATCTGATGGCGAGGACAGAGAGTAGTATCAATGACATGAAATCCTTCTCTAGCAATCCCCTAATGTCAAGGTATTATAAAGTGTCACCAGCAGCAGAGAGGAGGCGCTGTGTATGGCCGCCTTTATTCCCTCCAGTCTGTGAAGGCTTCTATATCTGACCTGTCATGTCACCTTATCTCTTGTGCCCTTCCGTCTACTTTCAGTATTTTCCCCCATCTTCTGATCCTTCATTTACGCACCTTACAGTGTCGATGTTCAAACAGCCGCATCTTCTGAGTAAAGCCTCCAGGCTGCCGCCGGACAGATACTCCATGATGAAATAGGCTCTGTCCCGAGACTGGTGTGCGGCATACAGATGGCAGAGGAATGGGCAGTCTCGGGACTCCAGGAGTATCTGCCGCTCTCTCAATAAAGTTGCTGCATTGTCCCTCTTTTTGGTGATGATCTTGACGGCCATGAAGGTGTTTTGGCCGGGGACTGATGCCAGGACCACCTGAAGAAAAAGATGGAAAAGACATTAAAAGTGTTCACAGAGGAAATTCTTATCCATTTATTACATGGTGCTTTCATCTGCACGGCCTTCTGAGTGGTCGGTCAGTCAGGTGAATCCAGACTCTCCAGCTGACCATAAGTGAGGAAATATAATGCGGTGTCTATGAAGAGAGATGTCCTCATCACAAATGAGACACAACATCCGCCAGTGCAAGCGAAAGAAGACTGGCATTGAATATGCCAGACTCCATGAATCTTACCCAGTGAGTCTCACATGAGCCTTAAGTGGCTGATAACAGGAAACAACAGTTTGCATTATCTGCGCTCCATGCTATGTTTGGGGGAAATAATCCCTTTATTATCAGCTCTGGTCCCGTCTGGCAGAAGTTGGAACTGTCTCAAGAGATGTTGAAGTCAGTCAGAATATTTAATTTCTATTTAAAAGTCGCGTTTCAAGTCTGAATACAGTGAATAACAGCGGAACAAACAGGATATATATATATATATATATATATATATATATATATATATATATATATATATACAGATGCATTAAAGTTAACCTGAGTTTTTGGTTAAACTGCGATACAAAGTATACAAAAAAAACATTGAAAATTCATTGGAAAATGTTTTTCCAATATCTTTTCAATGGCTTTTGTTGTCTTGTGTCATAAGATATCACGCTCCGACAGTTTAACCAGTTGTTGAAGTTCAGGTTAACTCTGCTACATAAAAATACACATGTCAAAGGGCCCATGAAATGAAATAGGCTCTAATAACAAAGTCACATTGATATATCTAAGCAAGATAAAATACATTAGATATTAATTTATACAATTATTGTATCCAGTATTTGTTACTAAATTATTACATGAATTTAAATGGTTAATAATTGTTTTTAAAATAAGGATAAACCACACAGGAAGAGAGAAGATGGGAAGAGGAAGAGATTCCCTGTCCCTTTAACAGAAAATAAAAAGTTATAAAACTTACTTGGCCAAAGGCGCCCCTACCCAACTCCTGATGAATGTTGAAGCGGGTGATGTATAATTCTGGGTAGGGGCTGGATGTTCCGGGGTCCTGGCTGCTGCTTGGTCTTGACTTGACATCCTCTAATATACTGGCCTCTCCTCCTCTTTTCTTCTTCATCTTCATCAATCCGCTCTCTCCGTCCTCTTCTCGCTTCCGCTTCCCATCTTCCTTCTTCTCACCTCCTCTCTTCTTCTTTTTCTCCATAAGTCTGCTCTCTCCATCCTCTTCTCTCTTCCTCTTTCTATCCTCTTCTCTCTTCCTCTTTCCATCCTCTCTCTTCTCATCCTCTCTCTTCTCTTCTCTCTTCTCACCATCTCTCTTCTCTTCTTCTCTCTTCTCATCCTCTCTCTCTTTCTCTTCTCTCTTCTCACCATCTCTCTTCTCTTCATCTCTCTTCTCTCCTTCTCTCTTCCTATCACCTTTTCCTCTAAGTCCAGTGTTCCCCATTCTGTGAAGCTCTTCAGTAATCCTGAAGTCCAGTCTAATCGCTGCCGTCGACAGTTGAGACTAAATGACAGTTGGTCGTGTGCAGGTCACAAGATGCCAGAGGTCACGGAATCCTCAGGTGTCACCTGCCTGCCAGTACTCATGTACCAGCACTGCCATATGTGATGTGGGCATCATGACTGATAGTCTAGTGTCCAGAGGAATGGAGAACTTCATGGCTGCTTCTTCTAGTGCTCTATTCTCTGTAGATGGGCAGGGGATGTGACTTTATGTCTAGGTTGTCAGTGGTGCCCATAATTCACCACAATCCCTGCTGGTATTGTAGAATAAGTGCAGTTGTGTAGAAATTGAATGATCCGGGTGAAGAAATAATCCATAAACTGTACCTGCTGCTAGTGACAGGAGGAATAAAGCCTTGTGAGGGGCCATTGTGGTTGTACAGGGGAGGAGAAGTCATTTTGGAAAAGGTAAATTGGTTGAAGGAAAGGCTTGTATGGAGATTAAAGAGGGAAACATCCAATAGCTTATTCTAAGGTGGGAAATATTAGGAAGGGGCATCTAGAAAAGTGGGTTTAGCTTTAATAACCTGTCAGTGTAGAATGTTTCAGTCTCTTTTTTACATTGTAGGTAGATTGTAAATTCTACTTGTAAGGGGGTCAGTTCTTACCATGAGTTTCGCCCCTTAGAATGATATGTCTGGGTCCCCTCTCAAGGTTGGTATAGTATCTCAGACAGACACAGCAGATGATGTGAACGTTGTCCCTTTGCAGAACACAATCCAATGGTTGTTGTCCATATCACAGTTGTAATCCAACAGATGGATGCCCAGAGCAGCAGGCTGGCCGGTCACAGCACAGACATGGCTCAGCCATCCCACAGGACACGTTCTCTCCTTCATGCAGTTTCAAAGTCTCAGGTCAGTAAGGACTTGGTCTTCAGAGACACATAAGTCATGTCTATTACTTGTATCTGGCAGTCTCACCTGGGGTTAGAGGGTTAACCAGTGCAGTCCTGCAGCTCATCCTATATAGATACGGTGTCCATTATAATACATCATATTACATTGTAGTACATGTGCATTTCCACACAACACAAATGGCTGCCTGCCCCACCAACTACATGCAGAGGGTATGCACACATTCATATTGGGCGTTTTATCTGCATTAATGGCTACATATGGCAACATAGCAGTTACATAGCTACATATATACATAACAGAAACATAACATGGGCAACAAACATAAGGTAATAGGCAATATGGGATTCAGTACAAGCCATATTGATTGCCACTAAGCATTTTTATTGAGATTTTTTTTTTTATTATTTTAGGGGTAAATGGATCCCAACCCCGCTCCTTTCTGCACCAAGCTACCACACATAATTTATAGTAGGGGTCTCTCTCCTCAGATTCAGCTGTATCCAGAGTAGTTTACTATGTTATGTAAATGGCAATAAATAAAATATGAGGTGAGATTTGGGGATGACTGGTGTATGGAGATGCTACAAACACATGTCCATACATTCCAGACAAAGAACGTACAGGTTTTCCATACCAATGCTGTTGCTAAGGTGGAAATGAGGATGTTTGGGCAATAAGCACAGTTAGGCTGAATTCCCACCCAGTGGAGGGAAAAAAACCCAATTCTCAGGCTCAGTGGGGGTCTCAGCAGACAGACCCCCATCACTCAGGTATTTATCCTCTATCATTTAGGTGAATACAGGGCAGTAACATTTTGTGACTTACAGGTGACGTCTCTGACTAATCCTTCACATTTCCCTTCTCTTCCCTTTGGACCGCCATGACCACTTCTTCCAGCTGTGACTTGTCTCTGTAAAGTTTGCAACACAGACATCTTTGGCTCCTCACTTTTCCAGGCATCCAACCCACATTGTCCTCACCTGCACACCCATCCTGCTGCTACCCCAATTATAAAATATATGATCTAACCCCCCATAATGAATAATACCCCCAAGTGCATCTTTATATTAATAATGTCCGTGTGTACTCTGTATAAATAGTGCCCCTTATTAATAATGCCCCAGGTGTTAACTAATTAAAAGGTTTTCCAGGTCATTAATAAACTAATCAGTGGGGCTCAAAAAACCCAGGACCTCTACTGATCAGATGTTTGAATGTTACCTGTGTAAGCGCCGTGGCCGCTTCTCTGTTTACATACGGTCATTCAACTTATAGCGGCCATGTAATGTAACTACAGCCTCGTCCTATACACGTCCATTTGACAAGGCTGTAATTACATCACACGGTCACTATAAACAGACAGATATAAATAGGTGCCATAGTTCCGGTTTATAACGCCCCATTTACACACACTATAATGTTCCACAGCAGCCCCTGCACATAGTATTACACAGTATTATTGGCCCGCAGCGGCCCCTGCACACGGTATTATTGCCCGCAGTGGCCCCTGCACATGGTATTATGGCCTGCAGCAGCCCCAGCACAAGGTATTATGGCCCGCAGCGGCCCCTGCACACGGTATTATGAGCCGCAGTGGCCCCTGCACACGGTATTATGGCCGGCAGCGGCCCCTGCACACTGTATTATGGCCCGCAGCAGCCCCTGCACACAGTATTATGGCCCGCAGCGGCCCCTGCACACGGTATTATGCTCCATAGTGGTCCATGCACACGGTATTATGCTCCCTAGTGGCCCCTGCACACTTTTCAGACCCCAGAGTATAATGTTCAGAGACACAGGTGGTGAGAAACATAAAAACCATTGCTACTTACCTATCCTGGGCACGGTGCACTTCCTGCAGCTTTCAACCCTGTTTAATTGCGCACAGACCACACGTGGATCAGGCCAGTGTTGCGACCCGATAACGTCACCAGAGGGCCGAAGCCTGCTAGAAGTAACACTGATCGCAGGAGAGGTGAGTAACATTGGTTTTTATGTTCCCTCACCTCCCCTGGGCCTCCGATTATTATACTCTGGGGTTTGAAAAGACCCCAGAGTATAATAATAGTAGTATTTGAGGCGTGCGGCTCACAGCCACCTCCGCTTCCCCCTTCTGCGTCCTATAGCAGAAGGGGAAGCGGAGGCGGCCACAAGCAGGCGCGGGGGTAGGTAAGTAAATAGGCCGTTACTTGCCGAGGTTACTCCAGCAGGCAACGGCCTTTTTTTTTTTTTTTTTTTTTTAAGTTATCCTCACCTAACTGCGATCCATTGATGGAGCCGCCGCATTCTTGACCCACGTCTCAGCGCAGGAGGCGCGATGACGTAATTTTATCGCCAACTGCGCTGATATGCGGATGTCTCGTAAGCCAGCCCAGGACAGATACCGCTCAGCTCTTTTTTTTTTTTTTTTTTTTTTAAAGCAGCCTGTCCTGAGCTGGCTTACATTAAATAAATAGTAAAAATGCTGCCCCCCAGACAGTAACGGATAGTGCCACCTGAGGCGGCCGCCTCACTTCGCCTCATTAGAGGTGCGCCCCTGTTTATGATCTGTGGTGGTCCGATCACTGGCACCCCCACCAAGAATTAAGAGGCTTCAGTGCTTATTTAGTGCTATGTCCCCTTCACAACTACCAGGCTGTGACTTCAATGGGACATCACTGCAGTACCTATAGTCGCTGCTACACATCATATGGCGGGTGAGCGGCACAGCTCCTGGAAAAGTAAACATTCCTGGACGCTGTGGTGTTCCACAACAGCCGATCTGGGGATAGATCATCAATATTTGCAAGGTGAATATCCCCTTTAATGGACCCATGCACGATACTTGTTGGGCATTGGACAGTGTCCTGTTGCCCATCGTGCAAATGGCTCCCCCTTTTGAAAGTGAGTCTGTATGTGGTGAACTGTTACTGAATAACTTACTGACAGCTATATTATGAAGTTATGTGCTCCCTCTGGAGCCCTGACCTCTTCTGAAGCATGGAGTTATATATATGTATAGAACTGGATTCAACCCAATTATTCCCAAAATTTTGTGTTTGACTTGAACTTGAAACATTTGGGGCTTGTCACCCATGTAAAAATAATAAACTGTTATACTCACCTTGTCTCACCTCTCCTGAGTATCCTTGTGGGATCCGGCAATCCCACTGTAGTTTATGGGGTCTTCAGGAGTCCGCGGATAACTGCTGTTTTAGAGGAAGGCTCTCTGATGATGGAGAGCCCGGCACAAGTGTGAACCTAGCCTTAGTTGAAAATTGACCCTGTTCATTACCACGACTTACTTCTCCAGCCTTTTGTTAACCCTGTTCCACTGTTATGTCTAATGTTCACCTTCTGATATGTGTTGTATGTTCTACTGTGAATAAAATATGGTTATATGAGATCTTCAAAGCATTGCCTCTTATTTTCTTTACATTTTAAAAACCGTCCCAACTTTTTTTTGGAATTGAGGATTTATTAAGACGCTTGTATCCTTTACACAATTTGGCCCCAATCACTCCAACTATGTCCTTTACTTAGACTGGCTTAAGATATACCACCAGTCTTAGTAGATGTGGGCCGTTGTCTGGTAAAGTGGTCTTTGCTGAGTGGGGTCTCCTTCCAAGTTTTGTAATGGGGTCCTGTAGATATGAAGCCTCTTTCGTCTGTTTCCTATTATTATACAAGTCCCCCCTGTCTCTCCTGTGCTCAGTCGCTCTTGTGGACTCTTCAGTCTTCTTTCAGGTAGGATGTTGTGAATAGATGTGAGGACACTTACAATGTTATTGCCCCCCATCAGGGAGACTGATCCCCAGTTTGCTTATCGGCCGGGCATTGGGGTAGATGATGCCATCATCCATCTTCTGCACAGGGCTCTGTCTCACCTGGAGAAACCAGGGAACACAGTGAGAATAATGTTCTTTGACTTCTCCAGTGCTTTTAACACCATACAGCCCAGGTTATTGAGGGACAAGCTGGGCCTTGCTGGAGTGGACCAGCACCTCTCCAACTGGATCCTAGACTACCTCACAAATCGACCTCAATACGTGAGAGCCCAAGACTGTGTGTCAGGTACCGTGATCTGTAATACGGGGGCACCTCAGGGTACGATTCTCGCCCCTTTCCTCTTCACACTGTACACTGCAGATTTTAGGTGCAACTCATCTAGCTGCTACCTACAGAAGTATTCTGACGACTCTGCAATAGTAGGTCTCATCACAGATGATGATGACAGGGAGTACAGAGAACTGAACCAGGATTTTGTGGACTGGTGCCAGCGGAACCACCTGAAGATTAACGCGGGGAAGACCAAGGAGATGGTGGTGGACTTCCGCAAAGACAGAAGCCCTCCTAAACCAGTGGACATCCTGGGGACGGGCATCGAGATTGTGAACACCTATAAGTACCTGGGTTTGCTCCTTAATAATAAGCTGGACTGGGCAGATCATATGGAGGCCCTGTACAGGAAGGGCCACAGCAGGCTCTACCTGCTTAGGAAACTGAGAGCCTTTGGAATCCGGGGGGCACTTCTTAGAACTTTCTTCAACTCGGTAGTGGCATCAGCCATCTTCTTTGGAGTGGCCTGCTGGGGGATCAGTATATCAACCAGGGACAGAAATAAATTTGACAAGCTGATTAGAAGGGCCAGCTCTGTCCTGGGGAGCCCCCTGGACCCAGTGCAGGCGGTGGGTGACAGAAGGATACTGGCCGTGGTGAGCTCCATGCAGAAGAAGAAGTCCCATCCCATGCATGAGACTGTGATCGCGCTGGGCAGTACTGTCAGTGACCGACTGCTCCACCCTAGGTGTGAGAAGGAGCGCTATCGGAAGTCTTTCCTCCCCACCGCGGTTAGGCTGTACAACCAACACCGACCTAAGCGGAGATCATTACACACAGAGAACTGAAATATCTCTCTGCCTGTTATATCCCTCCCCCTCCTCTGCTACGTCCTATCTGTCTGTCTGCTATTAATGTAATGCCTCTTACCTTGGAACATTCCTGTACATGTTGTATTTGTATCTGCTTATCTTTGCTGCTGTAACACACTGAATTTCCCCATTGTGGGACTATTGAAGGACTATTATTATTATTATTATTATTATTATAACACTTGTAATGTAACCTGGGACAGGAGATTATGGTATCACCATGACTAGAGTTATGAGTGCTTTCCTCACTGTATATGGCGCCCCCTATAGTCCCCTATCCTGCAGCAGCTGCCGCCATATGTACACTTTATTACCTGTAAGTATGTGAGCCAGAGGGCGCTGTTGAGCGACCCAGGCCAGGCCAGAAAAGGCCCTCAGCCATGCCTTTGGGTGGTGGCACGCAACTCCAGAGGTGCTGGAGCATCCTGCAGGAAGCAGGAAGTAGTGGACCAGTGAGGACGGAGAGAGAGGCTCTGTCCCAGAGGGCTGGTGTCAACAGGAGTGGACCAGCTAGGACAGGGAGAGAGGCTCTGTCCCAGAGGGCTGGTGTCAACAGGAGTGGACCAGCGAGGACGGAGAGATAGGCTCTGTCCCAGAGGGCTGGCGTCCACAGAGGACTGTTGCTAGAGCTGAGTAACAGTCAGGACAGTTAGGAGCTCAAGGAGTGAGTTAGGCCCTAACTGTGGCATAGGTTTTTTGTTGTTTTGCTGTGTTGCAGTTAAGCTGAATAAAGCCACTTTTCTTTACACTTGGACCGTCTGAAAGCTATCTTTCCGGCGCCCAGTACCATGAACCACCGCTGTCTGGACCAGGAAAAGCCGCCATTTTGAGTTTAATTCCCCCAAATTATCACATATGGTGGAGACCGCGCGCATAAAGAGATCCATGCAAGTCCTGGAAGACAAGTGGTCGGTGACTGCAGTACTGCTAAGTGTGCATTGTGGCCTACAGCTGGAAGAAATCGGTGATTTCAACTGAGAAGCCCAGAATGGGGTGAGTGAATTGCAACATAGCAAAAGTGTGTGCAAAAAAACTGGTGAAAGTAAAACTCTGGAAGAGGAATCCAGGGAATGGACTTTGTGTATAGTGTGGCACAGAAGTCTGTGAAGTGTTTGCTGATGGCAAGAAAGTATGCAATGTGTATAGAAGATGGATATTGTAAACAGTCTATGTGAAAGGCTATGGTGCCATGTTGGTGTTTTCTGTGGAAGACAGAAGAAAATGCTGGTTGTTGTAGTGCCACATAAGTTAACTGTTTGAATACAGGTGACTGCAGAAGATAGCAAGAAGTTGCTGCCGGTTGAATCCAAGGTTGCTGTGGAATATTGTGTAATCTTGTTAGTAAACCATGGGCAAGAAAAAGAGAATTTCAGCTTGTAAAAAAGCAGAGAAGTTATGCACAGGTATATTGGTGCAGCAGTCTGAATGCAGAGAGATACAAAACCCGGAACAGATCATGTTGAGTGCAAGTAAAGATAAAGGGTTGCATGATGGTGACTCAGTTTTTCTAAAGCACCTCTGTTCTATGATGGAATATGTCCCTGCTGAGTGTGTGTCTCATAATGGAGTGCATGAACGCGCCAAAGATGAAAATATTATGGTGCAGCAGCTTCAAGATGAGAATAAAACCATCAGGTTCATGTATGAGAATGAAATATCTGATTGGAAATGGCAACTTTTGCTATCAGAAAGAGAGAACCTTAAGTTAAAGGCAGAGCTTGACTCTATGAAGAGGTTATATCCTAGTCATTGTGAAAGTGTGGTACTGGGTTTGCCTGGAATGGACTGTGTCACTAAGAAGGAGTTTGCTGAAATGAAATGTGCTCTGTCTAAGGAAGTTATACAGAGTGTAGAGCAAAAGCAAGTGCTTGAGAAGCAATTGCAGGATTTAAAGGAGCAGCATGTTCAAGACTCCATTGCCAAAGAGAGTGTCATTGAAAAATTAAGAGATGACCTTGAAACTGCTAAACGTGAGAGAAGTGAATTTTTGCGGAGTCAGTCAGAATGTCTGGATGACAAAGTCAGGATGTGTGAAAGACTTTCGGTTGCCTTGACTGACAAAGAAAATGAAATTGCTGAGCTGAGGAAGCATGTGTCTGACCGAGAGAGTGATTTAGAATCTGTGGTGCAGACATTGCAGTCAGAGCAAAACTTGCATCAGGTTCGCCTAAATGGTGAAATCCACGAATGGCTAAGCAGAGCTGGAGTTCTGGAACAAAGAGAAAGTGAACTCAAAGCTAGAATATGTAGCCTGGAGAGGGCGCTGTCAGGATCTTGTGAAGATAATGAGAAGTCTGTTTTGGTGCAAAATAAAGACAAAGATTTGATGGAGATGTCGTCCGTCCATGCTCAGAAAGTGCAAGCCTTACAGGAGAGTCATAAAAAAGTAGAGACTCAACTTCAAGTGATGCAACTAAAAGTCACAGAAGGGGACAGATTTCAAGCAGAACTGCTAGGCAAGGCAAATAGACTACAGGTGGAATTGGATAATGTCACAAGGCTTCTTTCTCAAGCAGACAGCAAGTTTATCAAACTTTCCAAAGATTTTTCTACACTAGAATTTCAGCTTCAGGATACTCAGGAACTTTTGCAAGAAGAAACTTGTCAGAAGCTTGACCTTAGTACAAAACTAAAACAAATGGAAAATGAGAAAAATGGTTTCCTTGAGCAACTAGAGGAAGAGGAGATAGCAAAAAGAGATTTGACAAAGCAGATTTCAACACTACAGGCTCAGGCGACTGATATGAAGAAAAAAATGGAGCATAGTATTGGGTCCTTGGATTCTGTTGAAGAACTAAAGGAAAGGTTGCAAAAGGAGCTAGAAGCTACAAATCAACGGTTTGAGGAAAAGGCTGCTGCTTATGACAAACTTGAGAAGACGAAAATTAGACTGCAGCAGGAACTAGAAGATGTAGGTGTAGACCTTGATCATCAACGTCGGATGGTGTCAAATTTGGAAAGGAAGCAGAAAAAGTTTGATCAACGGCTTGGTGAAGAGAAGACTCTTTCTGCTAGATATGCAGAAGAACGTGACCGTGCTGAAGCAGAGGCCCTTGAATTGAAGGCCGAGTTATAGAGGCTCAACAAGCAACTGTGCACTGAAATGGAGAATTTGGTTAGCTCCAAGGATGAAGTTGAGAAAAACCTGGAATCTGTGCAGATATTGTATGAGAACAAAGCTAATGCTTATGACAAGCTGGAAAAGGCCAAGAGAGAATTGGACCTCCAGATAGAAGACATGAAGATTCAGTTTGAGGGAAACCTGTCTAATTTGTATGCTGAGATTGTAGATCTAAAAATGCTTGTTGCTAAACTAAAGGTGCAAGTGAACCATCAGGAGGAAATTGCACGCATCAAGGAACAACTGGAGTTGCAGATGGATCAAGTGAAGCGCGAGTCAGAAATAAAGCTGCAAGGTGCACTAGTAAAGACTGAGATGGAAGCGGCACAGAAAAATGTCGCAGTGAAGAAAGTTTTGGAGCTGGAATCAGAGATTTGTGCGCTACAGAAGGCGTTAGAATTGGAAAAAGCTGCCAGCATAGAGGCAGAGAAAGGAGAATCATTAAGTCAGACAGACATGAGTGATCCTGCAAAATGTGAGGAGGCCAAAGAAGGTCCAACAGAAGAAGAAACTGTGACTGGTCACACACTGCCTGTGACAGAGTGGGTCCAGCCTCAAACCAATGAGGTCCAAAGCCTAGAGGGCTGTGAGATGGTAAATAAGGTGAAGGGTCACCAAAAGTGTGGAACAAGAGTCCGTGAGAAGACTGACCACGCATATGTTGTCCCAACAGCTAAAGTGTCTGAAGCCATTGTGGATAAAGGTGTTGCTGTGCCTGTCTCTAGCCAAATGTCTGGTGGACAAACGGTGAATGACTCCATGTTGTCTGTGAAGGGGGAGTCAGGAAGTAAGAGATGTGACAGTTGTTAAAGACATGCCAGAAAATGTAGTTCAGCGTGAGCTATTTTGTGAGGGTGTATGGTATGGCCCTCGTGTAGAAGGAGAAGATATTGCAGTACAGAGATTGCGTATCTCAAACAAAGAGGAGAGCAAGCAGCCTATGTCTCCTAAACTTCTAAGCCTTGATGGTGATGGCAAAATTTGCTTTGAGATGAAGGTTACGGAAAAAGTTCCCGTGATACAGTTATACTCTAAAGACATTGATGTGCATGAAGTACGTGTTAGTTGGTCTCTGAGCTCCTGTGAATTCATGATAGGTGAAGATGAAGAGTTTTACGGCTATTCACTAAAGGGATCAAAGTCATGCAATGGGATGGCTGAAGACTATGGCGAGAAATGTGATGGAAATGATGTGATCCACTGTATGGCGAATTGTGAAGGTGATGAAGAAAAACTTGCCTTTGCACAGAATGGCCAGGATCTTGGCGTAGCAGTTAAAGTGATGAGAAACCGGAAGTGTCGAGTAACCGGAATCTGGAAGAAGAAACCGCCAGATTGGGACTTCTGGAGAGACAATGGACAGGCATACATGATTGAAGAGGGACTTCATCATAGGATGTCTCGTCCCATTGTAGCTCACTCCATGGGTAGTGAGCTGAGGGGGAGGGTATGTAAGTATGTGAGCCAGAGGGCGCTGTTGAGCGACCCAGGCCAGGCCAGAAAAGGCCCTCAGCCACGCCTTTGGGTGGTGGCTCGCAACTCCAGAGGGGGCTGGAGCATCCTGCAGGAAGTAGTGGACCAGCGAGGACGGAGAGATAGGCTCTGTCCCAGAGGGCTGGCGTCCACAGGAGTGGACCAGCGAGGACGGAGAGAGAGGCTCTGTCCCAGAGGGCTGGCGTCCACAGAGGACTGTTGCTAGAGCTGAGTAACAGTCAGGACAGTTAGGGGCTCAAGGAGTGAGTTAGGCCCTAACTGTGGCATAGGTTTTTTGTTGTTTTGCTGTGTTGCAGTTAAGCTGAATAAAGCCACTTTTCTTTACACTTGGACCGTCTGAAAGCTATCTTTCCGGCGCCCAGTACCATGAACCACCGCTGTCCGGACCAGGAAAAGCCGCCATTTTGAGTTTAATTCCCCCAAATTATCATATACCGTATATACAGATATTGGAATATACCGGAATATTGAGTGATAGCCATTACTATCATCATGGTCACTATCTAAGGAGTAATTCAGACACAAGACAAAAACCACAAACACAATATAGATAAGTTTAAAGGATTTTTATTGAATAGGCAACATTGTAATTAAATATTACTGGCCCTTTAAATTATAAAAAGGTCACAGTGACCGAGAGGTCAGGCCTGGTGGAGACCATAGAACTTACTGTCCTGAGATGAGAGTCACTGACCCAATGATCCAGAGGAAGGCGAAACAACCCCCCGGAGATTTATACCTCAGGGGGGCAAAAATTCCTACCTGACCCCAATTATGGCGATCGGATATATCCCTGGATCATATCTGGCCTGCTGCCTATTGCTGTATGTATATATGTGTGTATGTATGTATGCTGTATGTATGTATGTATATATGTGTGTATGTAAGTATGCTGTATGTCTGTATATACAGTGCCTTGCGAAAGTATTCGGCCCCCTTGAACTTTTCAACCTTTTGCCACATTTCAGGCTTCAAACATAAAGATATAAAATTTTAATTTTTTGGTGAAGAATCAACAACAAGTGGGACACAATTGTGAAGTGGAACGAAATTTATTGGTTATTTTTAACTTTTGTAAAAAATAAAAAACTGAAAAGTGGGGCGTGCAATATTATTCGGCCCCTTTACTTTCAGTGCAGCAAACTCACTCCAGAAGTTCAGTGAGGATCTCTGAATGATCCAATGTTGTCCTAAATGACTGATGATGATAAATATAATCCACCTGCGTTTAATCAAGTCTCCGTATAAATGCGCCTGCTCTGTGATAGTCTCAGGGTTCTGTTTAAAGCGCAGAGAGCATCATGAAGACCAAGGAACACACCAGGCAGGTCCGTGATACTGTTGTGGAGAAGTTTAAAGCCGGATTTGGATACAAAAAGATTTTCCAAACTTTAAACATCCCAAAGAGCACTGTGCAAGCGATCATATTGAAATGGAAGGAGTATCAGACCACTGCAAATCTACCGAGACCCGGCCGTCCCTCTAAACTTTCATCTCAAACAAGGAGAAGACTGATCAGAAATGCAGCCAAGAGGCCCATGATCACTCTGGATGAACTGCAGAGATCTACAGCTGAGGTGGGAGAGTCTGTCCATAGGACAACAATCAGTCGTACACTGCACAAATCTGGCCTTTATGGAAGAGTGGCAAGAAGAAAGCCATTTCTCAAAGATATCCATAAAAAGTCTTGTTTAAAGTTTGCCACAAGCCACCTGGGAGACACACCTAACATGTGGAAGAAGGTGCTCTGGTCAGATGAAACCAAAATCCAACTTTTTGGTCACAATGCAAAACGATATGTTTGGCGTAAAAGCAACACAGTTCATCACCCTGAACACACCATCCCCACTGTCAAACATGGTGGTGACAGCATCATGGTTTGGGCCTGCTTTTCTTAAGCAGGGACAGGGAAGATGGTTAAAATTGATGGGAAGATGGATGGAGCCAAATACAGGACCATTCTGGAAGAAAACCTGTTGGAGTCTGCAAAAGACCTGAGACTGGGACGGAGATTTATCTTCCAACAAGACAATGATCCCAAACATAAAGCAAAATCTACAATGGAATGGTTCACAAATAAACGTATCCAGGTGTTAGAATGGCCAAGTCAAAGTCCAGACCTGAATCCAATCGAGAATCTGTGGAAAGAGCTGAAAACTGCTGTTCACAAACGTTCTCCATCCAACCTCACTGAGCTCCAGCTGTTTTCCAAGGAAGAATGGGCAAGAATTTCAGTCTTTCGATGTGCAAAATTGATAAGAGACATACCCCAAGCGACTTGCACCTGTAAACGCAGCAAAAGGTGTCGCTACAAAGTATTAACTTAAGGGGACCGAATAATTTGGCACGCCCCACTTTTCAGTTTTTTATTTTTTACAAAAGTTTAAAATATCCAATAAATTTTGTTCCACTTCACAATTGTGTCCCACTTGTTGATTCTTCACCAAAAAAATTAAAATTTTATATCCTTATGTTTGAAACCTGAAATGTGGCAAAAGGTTGAAAAGTTCAAGGGGGCCGAATACTTTCGCAAGGCACTGTATGTGTGTATGTATGCTGTATGTATATATGTATTTATGCTGTATGTATATATGTATGTCTGCTGTATGTATGTATGCTGTATGTACTGTATATATGTATTTATGTTGTATGTATATATGTATTTAAGCTCATGATAACTTAATGTATAAGAAAACCACACACATAAAATCCTTTATTGAAGTAAGGAGACTCCCCCGCACATCCCTCTTTGACCATTTTATTTAAAAAAAAAAATAGAAAAAGCTGAATATCCGACGTCATCCAGTGAATCTGAATGAGTAAAAAAAAAAACCCAAACCTGTAAAAAATAAACAAATAATAAATAATTATATTTAATGAATAAATAAATAAATAATAATAGATAAATCTGGCCATACACATGAGATGTTGACTAAACACCAGCTATCTCACCCAACTTTCCAATACACATGCACACTTGGCTTAGTAGTACATTTGTGGGTTACTTGTAGTCATTGGCCTACTTTCAAAAGTGACCCGTCCCAGTAACCTGTCACCGTAATAGCTATGGGGCATCTCGGCAGATCCGCGCACCAGAAAATGGTCTGGGATTCACAGAGCAGACGTCTGTGTGTGGGGATCAGGCTGCAGGTACTATTTCTCATGTAATAACACGCCTGCAGACATGTCGGTGAAGGCTACATCTGTATTTTGCCCACACCCTAAATTATACACATTAATAGCTGGTCCTGAACACTCATTTGCCAGCTATTCCTCCCACCTCTCCAATACACATGCACACTTAACCAATCATTCATGTGTTTTTAACAGGGACTGGCACCAACTTACAGATGAAGCAATTTGTAAACTAACATTCACTGTGCTACAGACGACCGATTGGCCAAAATCAGTTGGTTTGGGCGACTTATATCTAATGTATATGGAGACCTATAGGCCAGGGCTACACACAGCATACACAGAATTTCTACAAGACACTATGGCAAAAACACATCAAATTTGATATAGTCTACCCCCTCTAAGCAACACAATGTGTGAACAAGGCCTCAGCGGTGAGTGTAGAGCTACTTACCTGCACATCTGTCCTCTTCAAGCTGTCAAGCTCAAGTGACACAAGATGGCTCAGGATAAGAACTTTACACATTCTAAACCCATTGTGACATCATGCAGTGTCTGTGATGTCATGTGCTCTGTGATGTCATGTGCTGTCTATGGTGAGAGCTACTTACCCCTGCACATCTGTCCTCTTCAAGCTGTCAAGCTCAAGTGACACAAGATGGCTCAGGATAAGAACTTTACACATTCTAAACCCCATTGTGACATCATGCAGTGTCTGTGATGTCATGTGCTCTGTGATGTCATGTGCTGTCTATGGTGAGAGGGTTTTTATACTATACATTACCCTTAGAGATGATATATAAGATGTTTTATCCAGGATTTACTCCAGTTATATATAGATGCTGCACAGAGGGACCGCTATGGGATATGATACTGTGTGGTGGGGTCGCCATGGGGTGTTATACTGTCTGGAGGCCACTTTGGGACATTATACTGTGTGTAAATGGGGTCTTATACCATGTGGGGTCAGGAAAGAGGGTGCTATGTTGTGTGGAAGTGGGGGGGGGGGGGGCGGGTCAAAAGTTGCTAAATACCAGATAATTTTGACTTCCCTCTGGGACTCCACCCAGATTGTACTGCCCCCATAGGCAGACTGTGGAACTAACTCCAATTGTTTAATATGCTTCACAATAGTTGTATTAGAGATAGGCGACCCCCAAGAGATTCATTTTTCCGAATATTCATGTGTTTGTCCGTCTGTTTCATTTTGGGCAGAACTCATTTTGACTCAAACTGGAAGAGCTATTATTATCTCTGGGGTCTACTCAGAGACGCAGGGGAGACGCAGGAAAATAATAAATATCTCATACTCTCCTTTCCTCACCACTCCGAGGCTCCACCACGTCATAATATCATTGCAAACCCACGGGAGCGCTCCGGGTCAATCACAATCCTCAGTGATCCACTGGCAATCCATAATGTGACCCAGAAGGTCACCAAAGAGAACCCCGAGGGAGCCCAGGAGAGGTGAGGTAAGGTGAGTATAAGTGTTTGTTATGTTTCCGCACCTCCTCCCGGCCTCCACTTATTATATTCTGGAGTCTGAAGAGATCCCAGAGTATAATAGTGATTCATGGGTGACAAACATTCGGGTCAAATCTGGATTGATCTGAACCGCTCCTCTCATCTCTAGTTGTTCTATACTGGAGACTATTGTACTAGATACAGCGCCACTCTCGTCCATAGACTATGGCTGGTATTGCAGTTCAACACCTTTGAAGTTAATAAAGCTGAATTGCAATACCAACAACATGCTGTGATCAAGAACAAGTCAGAGGCTGAAAATCTCATTCACAGCCAAAGGGTCGGCCTTTGGTGACAATTCCAGATGAGAGCACTTGTGGCTTTCTGTAGGCAAATCCTCACGTAATCCTCACTGTGTACATGTACATTAAATATGGGCCACACCAGCCTTAGCTTAGGGCTATTTCTACCATGACACTGTCAGTCCATAATCCAAATAGCCCTGATAGTTTCTTATAAGGGGCACCACTATAAATATACTATAGTGTTGTATATATGGCTCTTATCATACTGTACTGTTGTTGTTCTTCTGTACCATTTTTTTTTGGTTTTGTTATCTATGTATGAATTTGACAATGACACCTTGAATTTCCTTCTTGATGTTTGAAGTTACTTGTGTATTTCTTTTTCATGTACTAAATACGTACATTGTTCTATATTTTACAGAGCTGAAGGTGCATTAGTTGGAGTTACACAGGGAGGCTTTAGAAGAAGGGCGGCAGCCGAGGCTGCAGAAAAGGACAGGCCAGTACACTTCTCTTCTCTCTCTGCCGGGTGTAATTCTCAGTATCTGCTCTTATTCTGTATATAAGGACAGTGCACAGTAACACTTATGTTGTCCTGTATACTGGGTGTAATTCTCAGTATCTGCTCTTATTCTGTATATAAGGACAGTGCACAGTAACACTTATTTTGTCCTGTATACTGGGTGTAATTCTCAGAATCTGCTCTTATTCTGTATATATCTAGGATGTACAGTACTACACTTCTCTTGTTCTCCATGCTGGGTGTAATTCTGGAATATCCAGATAAGGGGTATTCTCATTCCATAAAGTGACAGCAGATCGCCAGGACAGGTCATCACTTTCTCATCTGTGTAGCTCCGACCTCTGGGACCTCAGTGATAATAAAATCAGTAATTTTTTCCACTTCAGGCTGAGGCCCCATGTTGCGGAAATGCAGCTTTTTTTGTTGCAGATTTTGCTGCAGTTTTCTGAGCCAAAGCCAGGAGTGGCTTCAGCAGAAAATAGAAGTATAAGGGTTTCCTATATATTTCCTATTCCTTTTGTAGTCATTCTTGGCTTTGGCTGAAAAAAACGCAGCAAAATCCGCAACAAAAAAAGCTGCATTTCAGCAACGTGGGGCCTCAGCCTTACAGTGATTTTTCCTGCACCGAAATGCCCCAGCCCCAGGGAACTGCAGACGCCCCATTCATTTGGTTCTGTTGTGCAGGGAGGGACTTCGAAGGGACTGTAACTCTGATTTAGTGCTGCAGTCACTTTGTTCTCAGGATTGGTCAGGGTGCTAGAGTTTGATATGAAGTAGTCACTTAATCCCTTCCCGCAAACCGCCGTACTACTGTGGGGAAGCATGGTGCGTACACAGAAACTGTAATGCGCACCATTCCCACGACATCTCAGGGAATTCGTCATATATTGGGGTCCTGATTGGCCTCCTGCGACGTTTTTGGTGGGTACCAATGTGCCTAATCATCAGCCCGGGGTCTGATCAGTGACCCTGGGTCTGCCCCACTTTAGTCCCTCCACATACCCGGTTGATCCTGCCATGAATGGAGGCTGTCAGCCTATGCTTCTATCTCCTATACACTGCAATATACATGTATTGCAGTGTATATCTATTGAACCAGCAATCAGAAGATCGCTGCTTCAATCCCCCTATGGGCACAAAAAAAAAAAAAAAAAAAAGGGGGAAAAAATGGGAAAAAAAAAAATGTTTAAACATGTGTAATGTCTCTGCCTGTTCGGGTCTCGGCGCCACCCTCCACTCGCACGCTGTGGCGAAGGAGGCGTGTTCGGTTTGATTCCTTGCGTAGGTTTCTTGTTGCTCAGTCTGAACATGGTCCTAGACTATGTAATGGATTTCCGGCCACACCCGTGTTCTGAGCATTTCTCTCTGGACTGCATAGAGTTAATCTCTTCCTGGCCTGTGTGATTGACAGCCTGTGTACCTATCAGGTCTGGGGCTGGGCCCAGACTTTCTATATACAGGATGTCACTTTCTCAGCAAGTCGCCGGTTGTTGCACTGTCTTTGCCTGCTCTCCTTGTTATATCCCTTACTACTTTGTTACTTAATTCTCTGACCCTTTGGCTTGCCTTTTGACTATTCTCTTGGATTTTGACTTTGTACTGCATTGCTCGTTTGTTACCGACCCCTTGGCTTCCTGACCTCTCTTTTGTCGTTTGTTTTGTCTTGTCCTGTTCTGTGTGTCACTTACCCAGTATAGGGCTTGTCTTCTAGTTGTCCTTTTACCGTTTAGGGTAACTGAGGCAATAGGAAGGGACAGTGGCTGAGGTGAGATTAGGGTGCACTTGTCTCTGTCCTTCCTCCCAGACCCCTGCAGTAGTGTCAGGGTATTGCTACGTTTGGCAAGACCCTTACAACATGTTAAAGAAAATAACAAATGAATAAAGCCCCAAAAATCCCATTTCCCATATAAAATGTTTTCATTATGTAAAATAAAGAAAAATAAAAAAAATACATATTTGGTATCACTGCATCCGTAACAACCCGAACAATAAAACTAAAACAATTTTTAACCCGCGCGCTGAACGACATAAAAAAACCATACAAAACAATGATTATTCGCCATCTTGCCTCACAAAATGTTCATTAAAAAGTGATCAAAAGATCAGATGAAAATGGTACCAATAAAAAGCACAGGTCGTTCCGCAAAAAATCAGCCCTCAAAAAGCTTTGTCAACAGAAAAATAAAAAAAGTTATGCCTTTTAGAAGATGGCGATGCAAAAATAATTGATTTTTCCCTAGGTGGAATTTTATTCTGCACAATTAGCAATGCATAATAAAATAACATAAATGAGGTATCTACGTAATTGTACCGACCCGCAGAATAAAGGTAACATGTTACTTATGCTGTACACTGCACGGCAAAAAAGTAAATGTTAAAAACCAATGGCAGAATTGATGTTTTCTTTTACATCCCACCCAGAAAGAGTTAATAAAATTTAGTCAATAAGTTATAGGCACCCCAAAATGGTGCCATTGAAAAGTACATCTCATACCGCAAAAAACAAGCCCTCATATGGTCACATCGCCAGAAATAAAAAAAAATATATAGCTTGTACAATGTGAAGGCAAAAACCCCAAATATCGCCAAATGATTAGGACACAACTGGCTGCGGCAAGAAGGAAATGTATAAGTTGTGCGAGCGTATATCAGGGGACACCCCAAATATACAGTTTATGAGGGAGAAGACACCAGCGCTGATCCCCCAGAATGCCCCCCTGTCCGTGTCATAGGAGTTAGTGGGAAAATAGCATGGGATTTGGTGTACCCAATGTACTCCGCACAGCTTACATATTCACGTCTGGGATACTAATGCTCACTACACCACTTGATAAATTCTTTGAGGGGTGCAGTTTTCAAAATGGGGTCACTTTCTGGAGGATCCCAATTTACTGGCACCTCAGGGCTCTGAAAGCTGAGCAGCGCTTCTTCCCTTCTGTGCCCAGCCATGTGCCAATACAGCAGTTTTCCTCCACATATGGGATGTTTCCATAGTCAGGAGAAATTGCGTAACAAATTGTTGGATACATTTTCTCCTTTAGCCCCTTGTAAAAATGAAAAATTTGTGGCTAAAGCAACATTTTATTGACAAAAATATAATGTTTCATTTTCACTGCCCAATGTTAATAAACCTATGAAACAGCTGTTGGATCAAAATGCTCAGTATAGCCCTTGATAAATTCCTTGAGGGGTGTAGTTTACAAAATGGGGTCATGTTTTGGGGTTTCCATTGCACTGGTACTTTAGGGACTCTGCAAATGAGACATGGCACCCAAAAACTATTCCAGCAAAAATTGCCCTCTAAAAGCCAAATAGTGCTCTTTCCGTTCCAAGCTCCGCCATGTACCCATACAGCAGTTTATGATCACATATTGGGGTATTGCCGTGTTCAGAAGAAATTGTGTAACAAACTGTTGGGTGATTTTTCTCCTTTAACCTTTTGTGAAAATTATAAAAAAAAAAATTTCGAAAAAAAGTAATTTTTAATTTTCACATCCCATTGGCAGTAAATTTGGTGAAACAGCTGTGGCTTCAAGTTGCTGACTATACCCCTTGATATATTCCTTGAGGGGTCTAGTTTATAAAATGGGGTCATTTATTGGGGTTTTCCACTGCGCTGGTACCTCAGGGGCTCTGCCAATGTGACATGGTGCCTGAAACCAATTCCAGCAGAATCTGCTCTCTGAAAAGTTCAATGGTGCTCCTTCCCTGCTGTTTGCCAATACAGAAATCTTTATCCACATGTGGGGCATTTCTATAGTCGGGAGAAAAAATGGCTTAACAAATTGTGGGGTGCATTTCTCCTTTAACCCCCTTGTAAAAATGAAACATTTTGGGTTAAAGCTTCATTTTATAGATAAGAATGTAATTTTCCGTTTTTATTTCACAGAATTGGGCCATAAATAGGGTCATTTTGGGGGGTTTCCACTGTTTTGGCACCTCAGGGGCTCTGCAAATGGGAATATAATGTTAAAGACCAGTTAGTCTGGATGCAGGAGGTCCAGCCCTGCCTATAGCTCTATCAGGATTTATATATCTAAATTTCAGAAGGGAATTGGTAGAGTAGAAAATAGTAAAACTTCACTTTTATTTCTTATATAAATAAAAATAAATAAATATAAAATCCTATTAGAAAGACGAGACTCACTAGTGCTCCCAAGTGCTACCATGTGATTAGTGAAAGAGAAGGGATGAAATCACATAAATTGCATATAAAGTGTGCACTAATGTTTATAGATGCCCAAAGCAGATATTAGCCCTGCTATTTTATTTTCTAAAGACCATAATAATGATAACAGCATGAGTCATATAGTTAATAGCATAAGTGTCATTTAAAGGGATTGTATGAAGGATAACAAAGACAAACAAACAGGGAGGGGTTAGTTTAGTATTCAGCAAAAGTCCGCATATTGCTTCTCATAATAGCTGAGACAGCGTCTACTCTGCCCGAGGTATAAATATAGTCTGGTGCCTCAAAACCTCAAATGTATATGGACACACAGTCAGTCAGAACTGTGTGTCACCTGGCACTGAGGATTCACCAGATACACTCCACTGACAGGTTATAGCGGAATACACCCTCAATAGGGTAATATTGTCAGCACCCCACAGCCTCCCAGCACCCTTTCCACATACACCTCTATCTGACACCTATAGCACACATTTAAAAGTCTCTCCCTAAGTGCTAAAGAGTTAAAATAAAAAAATCCCTATGCGTTTCACCAGCCATTGCTGGATCATCAGGGGACTAAATCAGTATAACCTCTCAGTCTGAGAGTGAAATAGCAATGGTGCCGGAGTCTCAAGAAAGCCTTCCTTAAAACGGGACTAAGCCCCGCCCACAGTGCATGTCACATGACGTCACATCCAATCATAATGCGGGCGAGACGGAGCCATAGCCGATGCTCCTCCCCTCACACTATTCGTCATCCGAGGCGCTCCTCCCAGGGGCAGAGAAGCTGTCAGTGTCGTCATGGAGACAGACGCGCGTCTCCTATGTTTATATTGTGCTGTCATTTCTCTGATCCCAATTGTAGGCAGTTGGAGCAGGAAACACAGAAGTCATGTTATCAAGAAATTCATGTGCATTGTCTAATATTATGCTTAAACACATAAGATGCTTGATCTATACCGCACCAGCACTTCTCAATTCCGCAATACATATAACTGTTGAAGCACAACAGATATCACATCCGGATGGTACATTGCATCAATAGAGGTATACCGGGTCCGTATTCACCTCTACAGTGAACAATAATTTCCCAACTGAGCTTACACTTATCAAGGTGCCATCTATATTACATATCCTCATTAAACTCCATAAAGGCCATGAATCATAGATCACCGTAGTAATACTAGAGTGAAAGTCACTCTGCATAGATCTAAATATTATGTTCACTATATAGTGAATTGCCCATATATGAGATATATATTTCCTTTGGGAAATGGGAAAATATTGTATCACACGAATATACCAGAAAAATGGATAAGAGGATTCCTAATAATATCATCAGATTTAGGGTATGTGCCATAGTAGATATAATGAGTATACTGAAAAAGAGAGAATATGTCGGGGGGGGGGGGGGGGCGTGGGGAGGGTACACTTTTATTCCCTCACCCCTAAAGATGTGTTTCATGTGGACAGCATCATAATACATCCTCTCAAGGGGTTTATCTTTTGTCCCGTCAGTAAAATTTGACTTATTTAATTAGACCAAAGATATTGCACTATTTATTAGAAAGCTACAGTGGCATAAGTACCATACTGCCATTAAGAAAAGACAATGCGCTGAACTTAACTTGGAATTGGAGGATTTGGATGCTGTGCAGGTATTGGCTGGCCTAATGGATGATAATGACTTTGGTCACCTAAGGTCCCCACATACCAACCTAAAAGCTCCAACATGCCACCTCCAAGTGATAATGCCCACATAGAAATTTTTTCATCTATGGTCAATATGGAACTTGAACAGTTGGCACAATTTAATGATAGATGTAGGGGGCATAATTTGAGCATTGAAGAAAGACGGCATTGAGAGATCTTGAACTGGACTCTAATATTACGATAAAACTTTCCGATAAAGGGGGGAACATAGTAGTGATGGACTCACCGCACTATAGGGAGATGTGTTTGACGCTTTTGTCTGACAACTTTTTATGGCATTATGAGCACTAACCCGACACAGGCCTGTTTGACAGCTTTACAGTCACTGTTACAGAGGGCTTATGAGGAAGGACTGATAGACAAGGATGAGATGGATTTTTTTAATCCAAAATTCCCGGTGATGCCTACCTTTTATGCCCTCCCTAAGGTCCACAAAGGGACCAATCCTGTGAAAGGAAGACCAATTGTATTGTGGCATCCCAGAGCTGGCTATGGCTGGGCTGAGGGTGATCTCTGTGCATTGTATTATTTCCTGTTGCTTCATAGCCTGTGTGACATAGCAGGGGGTCCTGAGTCTCACACAACACAGCGCCACCTAGTGAGCCTCACACATGCATTACACCTCCCATAGGATTGAATAGTAACCAAATGTCCAATGGGAGGACATCGCCTGGGAAAAGGGGAGGAGTCAGCTGATCACTGGGTCCCCATGGTAACACCCCTGTAGGAAGGTCCTGCGTGTGAGGAGTTAGAAATGTGGAGTGTTAGGAGGAGGAGGTGAGGAGATAAGTGTGATGTCCTGTGAAGAAAGCAGTGAGTTTAGTGCAGGAATCTCAAGTCCTAGACAGGCCCAGGAAGGTTGGAGAGCTGACATACTCCAGCTATTCAGAAGATCCTGTCCCCTGTCTGCCTAGCCATCGCCCTGAAGGAAGTCAAGCATCATTATCTTGTCAGCATGAGACTGTGGAGAGAACATTCTGGAACACGTGCTCCATAGCAAGTATCACAGGATCCAGGGGCTAAGGCCAGACCTGTGGAATATCCTGCCACCCTGACTATTGCACCCAGAAACTCTGAGCTATCAGGACCACATAACGTGAGTGGGGAATATTATGTACTAGTATCATGGTGGGCATCCTCCTATGAGCCAAATAGGAGCCCAGATGCACCTCAGGGCTGTAACACTGAAGTATAAGGGGCTAGGAACACCTTTCATCAAGTCTACCCTGCACCCCAGGACTTTGCTGTGTCACCAGGCGTACCCCGTTGTTTTGTATTGAAGAAACTGTTTAAGCATTTGTGCCTCCACACCCATGGAAGTAAAAGTTCAACTTTACAACCGTTTCTGTGTCTGACTCTGCACCGATAACATCAGGGCGCCCCCAAACACCACCAGTCGGCACAGTATAGGGGGAAGCGCCCCGGGGGAACAATCACCACCAACATTTGTGCAGCCCCCCTCATCACCGGTACCAGTGGTGGTAACGTGGGACAGCACCAGCGCTGCGCCCTCGTGCCCAGAGACCGTGACAAGTCTGTGCTGTTTGCACCCCGCAATCCCAACTGCAGCGTTACCTTCCATCTGGTCACCGCAAGAAAAACTGGCGTCACGAACAGGATACGGGTGTGTGCCATTTTGAGAAAGTCGCCACGAAAAGTGCGCCAAATTGTCTCCAGAGCATCGGTCTTTATTGTGGACTTTGCTAAGATCAAGTTTATTCCCTGAGAGTGCTTGCCACAAAGACGGGGAGCCCTATTCCCCTGAAGTAAGCCCTAAAGACTGTCCTCTCAGTGTGTTACAGCCCTGGAAGAGTTAAAACGCCCAGGACTTGTTTGCTGCGCCACATCGCTGTGTAAGAACGCCCACAAAGGGTTAACTGTACCTTGCAAAAGTGCGGGAGATTTTTAGCACTGCCCATGAGACCAGGAGACCCATCTGCCGCCATCTTAGGAGAGCCCAGAATGCTGAGCGCAATGCTCCAGCACACCCATACAAGAAAGTGAAAGGCGAACGTGCCAGCGCCATTTCTGACTCTCCGGTGCCGCATCACCGTCCCTGCTGTGCACCGCTGATCTCTGGTCCACGCTGCAGTTGCTGTCAGTGAGTACTGTGCCTCCCTGTCCTTGTCTTCAGTCCTCCCACGGCCCCAGCGAGTGTTTTCCGTGTACCGTGTCCGTGGGGAGTGCCACCATTAAAGAGGGGGAGCACACCGTCAGCCTGCATCACAGTGACTCTGTTAATAGCTACAGCATTCTTAAAGGGACAGCATTCCAAGTTGTAGTCTCCATTCCCAGCCAGCAAGCAGTTGAGTTTCTTAAAGAGACGGCGACCTAATTTCAGTCATACCTGCAAACAACATGACTGAGCAAAGTGACATTGTGCCATCTGTTTCTAGTGATCCAGCAGTGCCCATGGCGAGCAGCCTACCATTCTCAATGCCATTTTACCCTGGCGCACCATGGCTGCCGCACTACAAAGGGGAGGCGCATACCCTCAGGGACTTTCGTGAGAAGATGCTGTCTCTCTTCCAGTTCTATCCTCTGAATACAGAACGGCAGATACAGATCCTGCTGGGCCAGCTTCAGGGTGCTGCAGCTAGGGAGGTCAAATCCTGGCCTGCCTCTGACAAAAGAACCCCTGGGCAAATTCTGGACAAACTCCATGTGAACTTTGACGTGCGATCTGTCTCCGAGGTAAAGATGCGCTTCTTTTCCAGACGACAACTACCTGGTGAGACCCTGCGGGACTATGCTTTATCCCTCCAAGAGGCGTTCAGAGCTGTGGTGCAAGTGGATCCACGTGAAAATGTGGACTCTGATAAAATCTTGCTTGACCGCTTCATAGAAGGGGCGGGTACCACATTGCTCCAGAGTCAGTTGCGAATGCTTGCTGCACAACATCCCAGCATCACGTTTGCTGACTTCAAGGTCCTTGCCATCCAGGTCTTGGGAAAGGAGCAGCCCCAGCCGAGCCCAGTCATCTGTGCTCCCTCACCTGGACCCTCAACAAGCATTGCTCCAGTTGTCCTGCCACTACCTCTGGGTACCTCACCTGCTGCCCAAACTGCGCAGACTACACCAGCAGACTCCAGAGATGACCTTCTGGCCCGAGTGGATCATCTGACCCGTGCCATGGAACAGATCACCGTCCGTCTAGATCTTCTGACCCAGCCGTCTTCATCGTCCAGTGATCCTTTGCGAAGTCTCAACATCTCACCTGAGACGCCACCCAGACGTCCGTCTTCAGTGAAACCTCCGCAGAGTGAGAGGCCATACTGTACCTATTGCCATAGATATGGACACACCAGGCCTCAGTGTTTTCAGTTAAACGGGCCACCCCCGAGGCAGCGGGCCGCCCCTCGGGAGGAAAGAAGAAGGGCCCAGGTGAATCTTCAGTGCCATTGTCACGCTTCGTCTCAGCCTGCCCACACATCACAATCCGGGTGAACGGCGTCCCTCTGACAGCGTTGGTGGACACTGGATCTCAGGTAACAACCCTGCACAAGCAGGTGTTCCTTGAACATTGGGACTTAGGTGTGTTGAATAGAACACCTGACACATGGATAAATCTGTGTAGCAGCAATGGACAGCCCATACCACAGCAGGGTTATTGGGAACCCACTATCCAGATTGGCGACTTGAAACTGCCTAGACAGGGTGTAATTGTCACTGATGTAGAGGATGATAGGTTTGCAGTTGTAATATTAGGCATGAATGTTTTACGCCATTGCTTTGCAGAAGTGTTGGATGCCTTGCATGCCTCTCTCCTTACAGCTTCTCCCAGTGACCAGCAGACCATTCAGCGGGCCATTCGTGTACTCAATGCCCAGCACAAGTTCGCCAACAAACAAGGTGAAATTGGTCGAGTCCGGATCCAAGATACCCGTCCAGTAACCCTACAGCCTGGAACAGAAACTATGGTGTGGTGCCGTGCCCGTCCTGGCATAGAAAATCAGGACTACGAGGCCTTGCTACAACCCATACAGGTAGATGGCCAACCACTTGTCATGGCTGCCCGCAGCCTTGTCACAGTTTCCAATGGACGTGTTCCTGTCCGCTTAGTCAACTTGGGCGATGCTCCCGTGAACCTCCACAAGTTCCACTCTGTGGCCCTGCTACACCGGTTAGCACCAGAAGACATTCTCTCTGGTGATTCTACTGCCACACAGCGTTCCACCCAAGCTGCTGAGAACATTACAAATGGAGCCACGAAGTCCTGGTGGGATGAATTGAACGTGGGAGACGCCAATACCCCTATAGAGCACATCAATGGGGTTCGCAATGTGGCCAAGCGTTACCAACAGGCATTCAGCAAACACCCATTGGACTTTGGTAAGACCACGACCATACAACATCGCATTCTGACTGGCGACCACCATCCAATCAAGGAGCGTCACCGTCCAATACCACCCGCGATGTACCAACCGGTGAAAAAGTTGATCCAAGAGATGTGAGATGCTGATGTCATCCGGGAGAGTAACAGCCCCTGGGCAGCCCCGCTAGTCCTTGTCAAGAAGAAAGACGGAACCCTACGATTTTGTGTGGACTATCGTAAACTCAACAACGTCACGCACAAAGACGCATACCCATTGCCGCGGATTGAGGAATCTCTAACGGCTTTGGGATCAGCTACCTGTTTCTCGACCCTGGACTTAACCAGTGGATACTGGCAAGTCCCTATGGCGCCTGAAGATCGTGAAAAGACTGCGTTTACAACCCCGATGGGACTCTTTGAATTCAATAGTATGCCATTTGGGCTATGTAATGCCCCAGCCACATTCCAACGACTTATGGAGAGGTGCCTCGGCCATGAGAATTTCCAGAGTGTGCTACTGTACCTGGACGATGTTATTGTATTCTCCCGGACATACCAAGAACACCTTCGTCACCTGTCCGAGGTATTCAAGGTACTTATACAGCACGTCCTAAAGGTGAAGCCCTCCAAGTGCTACCTGTTGAAACCCCAAGTTCACTACCTTGGGCATGTCGTGAGCGCACAAGGCGTCCAACCTGATCCTGAAAAGATCACTGCAGTCCAGAACTGGCGAAGACCAACTACCGTCAAAGAAGTCCGAAGCTTCCTTGGATTCGCAGGTTACTACCGGCGTTTCATACCACACTTCGCCCAAGTAGCCGAGCCTCTGAACGAGTTGTTGCGCGGTTGTCCCAGAGAAAACTACACCCGAAAGCTTCCGGTAGACTGGACAGCGCGTCAAGAGGAAGCCTTTCAAGCGCTTAAAGCACTTCTGACGCAACCACCAATTCTAGCCTATCCCGACTACAGTCAGCCATTCCGCTTGTACACAGATGCAAGTCACCAAGGTTTGGGTGCAGTGTTGTCCCAGATTCAGGACAAGAAAGAGCGAGTCATCGCCTACGCCAGCAGGAGTCTGAGAGGCGCAGAGAAGAACGACCAGAACTATAGTTCTTTCAAACTCGAACTTCTGGCGCTTGTCTGGGCCGTGACAGAGAAGTTTAAAGACTACCTGGCTGCCACACCCTTTACCGTGTACACAGATAACAATCCGTTGGCGCATCTGGACACTGCTCGACTGGGAGCCCTTGAACAACGGTGGGCCTCAAGACTCGCGAATTACAAGTTCTCTGTCAAGTATCGCAGTGGCAAGTCCAACGCTAACGCTGATGCACTCTCAAGGTTGCCTGTGGGAGAAGAACCACCCCGAGAAGACATCTGGGAAGAGGTGGAGATGCCACCATTCTACAACAAGTTTGCCCAACAGGTTGCTATTGGTGTCCCTGTAGAAGGAGAATCTCTGGCGAAAACAGCTGCCGAATCCCTCCAGGAGCCATCTCTGTGGAAAACGTTCCAAGAAGAGAGCAGAGTTTTAGGAGAATTGTCAGATTTCCTGCTTACAGGAAGAATACCAACCCGTGTAAAGAGAGGTCTTCATGACGTGGAATTAAAACGCCTTTGGCGACAGAGGAAGCGCCTGTTTGTCCAACGAGGCCTTCTACTTAGAAACACTCTTGAGCCTGTCACAGGTGAAAGGCTTCATCAGATCCTCGTACCAAGAAGAGACGCACAGATGATACTTGAGGCGTATCATGACAGATCTGGTCACTTCGGGGTACAAAAGACCGAAGCTACCATCCGTCGTCGCTTCTATTGGGTTGGGATGAGGAGTGACATTGAGAGTTGGTGCCGAGAGTGTCCCACCTGTAGTATCACCAAGGAAGGTCGAAGAGATCAGAAGGCCCCTCTACATCCAATTAAGACTCAAAAGCCGTGTGAAATTGTTGCTCTGGACCATGTGAAGTTGGGTCCCACACGTTCCGGCTACAGCTATGCTCTGACAATGGTGGATCATTACTCCAAGTTCCTTGTCATCGTGCCTGTCAGAGATCTTACAGCAAGAACTACGGCTGAGACCTTCTACGCAGAGTTTGTCCACCATTACGGTTGTCCTGAGCATATCCTCACCGACCGTGGATCGGCGTTTGAATCCCAATTGTTCCGTGAGCTGTGTCAGTTCCAAGACTGCAAGAAGTTGCGAACCACAGCGTATCACCCTCAAGGGAATGGTATGTGCGAGAAGGCAAATCAAGTGATCATCGGCATGCTAAGAACAGCCGCAGTTACACCTGGTGTTGAGTGGCCTGAGCGTATCAAGGACTTGGCCTATATTTACAACAACACACCCCAAACATCTACGGGATACGCACCATTTTATCTAATGTTTGGAAGACAAGGTCAACTTCCTTCAGACTTAACCCTTGGTGTGAAGGTCCCTGACACCATCAATGCACTACCCATAACAGACTGGGTTGTTGAACACCGCCGACGTATGGAGGAAGCTAAAGAGATAGTTGAAACGCGCATGGATGAGGTTCGTAGGAGACAACAGGAGGATTACAACCATCACGCCCATGCAGCGCCCCTGAAAGTTGGCGACCGTGTATGGTTAAGGAATAACCATCGGAATGGGAAATTGGATCCATTCTGGGAGAAAGAACCATACAGTGTCATCTCCATACCATATCCTGAATCCGACGTGTATGAGATCTCTAAACCTGGGAGACAGCCCCAAGTAGTACACCGAAACCGTCTGAAGCTGTGCCTTAAAGAAGGACTACCCACAGAGGTGCCCCCAGCTGAGACAACGAGTACAGAGATCTTGTCACCATCTGAAGCGAAAGAGAGACCCCCAACGTTAACTGAGCTTATGTGGGCGCCTAAACTACTACCATTTAGCTGTTATCCACCAATTGCTCTAGTGCAAGAGAACCCTTCGACAGATGATTTAATTGATTTCAGTGACTCTGTTCCTGATCCAAATCTCGTTCCACTTAGGCGTTCTGAGCGTACCACAAAAGGCGTACCTCCAACACGCTATAGTGATGCCATGGCTGTCCTTGGGTAAAAGAGGTTAACTGTCTCTGCTTCTGTATATATGTTATTCCTGCTCTGATTACATTAATGTTTTTCCTGTGTGTATATACAGTATATATATAATATCTTGCCATGTAATATAGTATTTACATTTATATGCAACAATCCAAGCCATAGTGCCTGGCTCACCGAGCCAAGGAAGTTCTGTTACCCCATTGCGGTATGGACATTGGTGCTAGAGTGCCTACTCTTCCTTACAGAAAGGACTGTTTATTGTTTCTCAGAGAGACTCTCATGATAATGGACACTCACAAAATTTGTGCCAGAGAGCCTCTGGACCCATTTGCACTACTGTTGTTTCTATATGGACTGTCTGATGGTACCGCCAAAAGGTTCCATAAGTCTGAGTTTAATTATCTCTCCGTTACCCTTCAGACTTCTCATGGACATTCCAGGACTATGCCGGGAGGTCTTACCTCAAGTTTCTAGGTATTATATTTTTCTAAACTGTTAGTGACATTTGCACTTTATTCGTATTTATTAACGTTATGTTACATTTCTCACCTTCACCCCAGCCCGTCGCCGAGGTCGGCTCAGTGAAAGAGGGGGAGTATGTGGCATCCCAGAGCTGGCTATGGCTGGGCTGAGGGTGATCTCTGTGCATTGTATTATTTCCTGTTGCTTCATAGCCTGTGTGACATAGCAGGGGGTCCTGAGTCTCACACAACACAGCGCCACCTAGTGAGCCTCACACATGCATTACACCTCCCATAGGATTGAATAGTAACCAAATGTCCAATGGGAGGACATCGCCTGGGAAAAGGGGAGGAGTCAGCTGATCACTGGGTCCCCATGGTAACACCCCTGTAGGAAGGTCCTGCGTGTGAGGAGTTAGAAATGTGGAGTGTTAGGAGGAGGAGGTGAGGAGATAAGTGTGATGTCCTGTGAAGAAAGCAGTGAGTTTAGTGCAGGAATCTCAAGTCCTAGACAGGCCCAGGAAGGTTGGAGAGCTGACATACTCCAGCTATTCAGAAGATCCTGTCCCCTGTCTGCCTAGCCATCGCCCTGAAGGAAGTCAAGCATCATTATCTTGTCAGCATGAGACTGTGGAGAGAACATTCTGGAACACGTGCTCCATAGCAAGTATCACAGGATCCAGGGGCTAAGGCCAGACCTGTGGAATATCCTGCCACCCTGACTATTGCACCCAGAAACTCTGAGCTATCAGGACCACATAACGTGAGTGGGGAATATTATGTACTAGTATCATGGTGGGCATCCTCCTATGAGCCAAATAGGAGCCCAGATGCACCTCAGGGCTGTAACACTGAAGTATAAGGGGCTAGGAACACCTTTCATCAAGTCTACCCTGCACCCCAGGACTTTGCTGTGTCACCAGGCGTACCCCGTTGTTTTGTATTGAAGAAACTGTTTAAGCATTTGTGCCTCCACACCCATGGAAGTAAAAGTTCAACTTTACAACCGTTTCTGACTCTGCACCGACAACATCAGGGCGCACCAAACACCACCAGTCGGCACAGTATAGGGGAAGCACCCCGGGAGAACAATCACCACCAACATTTGTGCAGCCCCCTCATCACCGGTACCAGTGGTGGTAACGTGGGACAGCACCAGCGCTGCGCCCTCGTGCCCAGAGACCGTGACAAGTCTGCGCTGTTTGCACCCCCGCAATCCCAACTGCAGCGTTACCTTCCATCTGGTCACCGCAGTATCAGGTATTGGTGGCCTCACACGAAACTTGGGAAGCTATATCGATCAGATCTTGAGGCCCTTTGTGGAGTCCCTTCCCTCATATATCCGAGACACCTCTGATCTCCTGCTGAAACTAGATGGTATTACTTTAGGGCATGATATGATTCTTGCATCGATTGATGTAGAAGCATTATACACGTCCATCCATCTTGAACAAGGAATCAGAGCAGTGAAATATTATCTTCAGATGAGGGACATTAGATTGAGACCACATAATCGGTTTGTCATTGAACTATTGAGTTTCTGCCTGAATAATAACTTTTTCACCTTTGATGGTCGCATTTACCACCAGCTCAGGGGCACCACTATGGGTAGTCCCTGTGCGCCAAGTTATGCAAACTTGCTCCTGGGCTGGTGGGAGGCGGCCATTGTGGGCGCCGATGACCTCAGCCGGTGGTAGGACCATATCTGCCTCTGGCTGAGGTACATCGATGATATCTTTATTCTGTGGCGTGGGGATCACACATCATTCGAGGAGTTTGTAGAGTGTCTGAACTCTAACCCTCTGGACCTAAGGTTTACATCTACCTGGAGTATGAGTGATCTACCATTTTTGGATGTTCTTATTACTAGAGATCATTCAGGAGCAATTCAAACTAAGGTCTACAGGAAAGAGACTGCGACAAACAGTCTCCTTAGGTGGGAGAGTGCCTATCCTGTGACCCTCAAAAGGGGTATCCCCAAGGGCCAATATTTCCGCCTAAGGAGAAACTGTTCAACTTTTAAACAGCAGGCAGATGATTTGAGGCTCAGATTTAGGGACCGTGGATACCCGGATAACACACTAAAGGGAGCTTTCCAACACGCTATAACATGTGATCGAAGAGAGCTTTTGATCCCAAAGAGACATAGTCAGAACATAAAATCTGATAATGTAACTACAAATGTTGGAACGTTTGATAATATGCATCAAGAGACTAGGCAAATACTTGGTAAATATTGGGGGATATTACTTCAGGACGATGATCTGAAAGAGATTTTAGGATCCACCCCCCCAGATCACTTATAGACGTGGGAAGAGTTTAACCTTTTCAGGACCGCCCACTGTATATAAACGTCGGCGCTTGCTGGGCTTTGTGCAGAGCCGACGTTTATAAACTGACCCTGCTAAATTGGGGATCGGGTCTCCCCAAGGGTCAGGAACTCTGTGAACACAGCAATAATAGCTGCTGGTGTTCACGGAGACGTGATCGGGACCTGATAGGTTCAGGTCCCGATCATGTAGCCGCCATATCAGGGAAAGGTTGTTGCAGTAATAAACTTTGCCTGATATTAGCTTCTGCCCGTCCGAGGGCGGCATCGGGAGCGGGTGTTAGCTGTATCTGACAGCTAACACCTTGCTCCGTATCCTACGGTCGGAGCTGTGCTCTGATCGGAGGTTTTAACCCCTTGGATGCCGCGGTCAAACAAGACCGCGGCATCCAAGGGGTTCCGTGATGCCAAATGAACCCCCCCCTCACCCCCGCGGCGAAATCGGGGGGTGCCCATATGTGTCTTCTGCAGCCCGGGGTCTGGCCAGTGACCCCAGGCTGCTCGGTGCCCCCAGTACCTGGTTGATCTGCCCAGATGCAGGGAAGTCAGCCGCATACGCTGACTTCCTCTATAGACTGCAATACACGTGTATTGCAGTCTATAATACTGAACCAGTGATCCCTGGTTCAGGTGTCCTTATAGGACAAATAAAGAAATGTAAAAAAAAAAAAAAGTGCAAAAGAAATGTAATAAAGTTTGTGAAATAAGTAAATGAATAAAGCCCCAAAATTCCCTTTTCCTATATCAAATGAGTTATATAAAACAAAAACCTAAAAATTAATAAAAAACAATACATATTTGGTATCGCCACGTCCATAACAATCTGTACAATAAAACTGAAACATTATTTAACCTACATGGTGAATGTCGGAAAAAAAAAACGGAAAAAAATCCGCCGTAAGTCATGATTTTTTGCCATCTCACCCTACAAAATATGCTATAAAAAGTGATCGAAAAGTCACATATACCCCAAAACAGCACCAATAAAAAGCACAGGTTGTCCCGCAAAAAATAAGCCCTCAACTATCTCTGTCAACCGAAAAATAAAAATGTTACGCATCTCAGAAGATGGCGATGCAAAGATAATTGATTTCCTTCCCCAAATGGATTTTTGTTCTGCAAAACTAGTAACGCATAAAAAAACAATATAAATGAGGTATCGCTGTAATCGTACCAACCCAAAGAATAAAGGTCACAGGTTACTTATGTTGTACACTGTGTGGAAAAAAAATTAATAGGTAAAACACAATGCCAGAATTGATGAGGTTTTTTTTTAATCCACCAAGAAAGCGTTAATAAACGTTAATCAATAAGTCATAGGCACCCAAAAATGTTATTAAAAAATACATCTCATACCACAAACAACAAGCCCTCATATGGCTACAGCACCAGAAGAAAAAAAAAAAAAAAATATATAGCTTGTTCAATGTGAAGACAAAAACCCCAAAAATCGCCAAATCATTAGAACATAACTGGCTGTGGCAGGAAGGAAATGTATAAGCTGTGCGAGCGTATATCAGGGGACAAACCAGATTTAGAGCTTACGAGGGAAAAGAAACCAGAACTGACCCCCAGAGTGACCCCTCCCCCAATCATACAAGCTACTGGGGATATAGTAGTAGTAAATTTCGTGTTCCCCATGTACTCCACACAGCTTACATATTCACTCTTCATCTGCTGTGCAGTCACGTCTGGGATATTAATGGTCACTCCACCCCTTGATAAGTTCTTTGAAGAGTGCAGTTTTTAAAATGGGGTCATTCCCTAGGGTATTCCAATTTACTGGTACCTTAGAGGCTCTGCAAGCATGACATGGTGTCCAGATACCAAACATCTAAATGTGCGCTCCAAAAGCCACATAGCGCTCCTTCCCTTCTCTGCCCTGCTGTGTGCCCAAACTGCAGATTATACCCACATGTATGACACTGGTGTACCCAGGATAACGTACTTAATGTCATATGTGGGTATAAATGGCTGTTTGGGCACAGCCGGGCACAGAAGGGAAGGAGAGCTATTTTGGTTTTTGGACACCATGACACTTTTTCAGAGCTCCTGAAATGCCAGTAAAGTGGAATCCCTTGATATGTCACCCCATTTTGGAAACTACACCCCTGAAGGAATTTATCTAGGGGTACAGTGAGAATTTTTAACCCCCAAGTGTTGCCTTAATGAATACGCAGCTGATGGTAGAAGATGAAAATGACACTTTTTCCAGGAATACGTCATTTCAGTGCGTAATATGTTGTGCCCGGCTTGCAGAGGCGTAGCTAGCGGGGGGGCAGAGGGGAGGCTGCACCGGGCCCACTGACTTTTTGGGCCCACCCCGGGGCCGCCATTAATACATACTTTATTTCTAACTAGTTCGGTGTCTGCAGACACCGATCTAGTTACAATGCTTCCTGGTGCTTAACTGACTTGTGAACGGCAAGCCAATACAGGCTTGCGGTTTACAAGACGCCGTAAAGCAGACCTCGTCTGTGGTCTGCTTCTCAGCACGGTAAGCGCAATGACGTCACAACAACGCGCAGCCTGTGCTCAGACACAGACGTCCTGTGCGTGGACAGGGAGGAAGCGACGGCGGCTCCATTCATCAGCATCGCAGGCAGGTGAGTATGACTTTTTTTTTGTGGGTATATTAATAGTATAAGGGGTGGTTAGGAGGGGGAATATAACTATAAAGGGAGGATTCATTAGGGGACATTATGACGATTGGGCATCATTTATATAAGGGTTAATACAGGGTATTATTAATACAAGGGAGAGGTTATTTATATAAGGGGCCATTAGGGGGCATCATTTATATTAGGAGGCATTATGAACATAAAGGGTGGTCATTGATATAAGGGGTCATTAGAGGTGCAGTATTTATGTCAGGGTGAATCAGGGGCATAATATGAGGGTCAATTAATTTAATTAAGGTGGCACTTGGGCTTTATTTGGATTAAGGCCCCACGTATCGGGCTGCAGCAAAAAAAAGCTCTGCAGGAAAAACCATGGCGGTAACATTGTGGTTTTTCCCACAGCGCTGTCCGCAGAGGTTTCCCCTGTGGACTTTCTGTTTTCAATACAGCTATATGGAAACCGCCAGCATTTCCATAATTGACATGCTGCAATTTACAAAAATGCAACGGTTTTGGAAATCGCAGTGCGTCTGCTGCACATATTTTTCCGCTATGTGTGGATGGGATTTGCTAGAATGCCACGGTTTTTTTATGTGGGTTTTCGCCACATGGGGCCTCCATCCCATCCCGACTCTGCAGTAAAATATGCGCAGCGGACACGCTGCGATTTCCAAAACAGTCGCAGTTTTGGAAATCGCAGCATGTCGATTATACCTATGGAAACGCCACTGGTTTCCCTATAGATATAATTGAAGCAGAAAATCCGCAGAGGAAACCTCTGTGAACTTTCTGTGCAAAATGCTGGAGGAAAAACCGCAATGCGTCACCACAGCGATTTTTCCCGCAGCTGTTTTTTGCTGCAGGATGCTACATGGGGCCTTAGGCTGTCTTCACACGGCAGAAAATTTTCCACCCCCGGACTTTTCGCCGTGGTCAGCCACGACGGGATTCCGATGCCGTGCATCAGCATTCCGTCATGCCTAACCGCTCCTGATTAAGCCCAGATGAGTGGGCCTAATCAGGAGCGTGGCTCGAGCCGCGGACATCGCAGGCGGAATCCGCGGGAAGATAGGTTATGTTGATTTTTTTTTCCGCTAGCGGAAAAAAACGCTACTAACTCCCATTGAAATGAATGGGAGGAGTTTTTTCAGGCGGATTTTGAGGCGGATTCCACGTCAAAATCTGCTGCCAAAAAACTCTGTGTGAACACAGCCTAAGCCTTAAGGAGTTTTCCAACTCATTTTTATTGATGATCTATCCTCAGAATAAAACATCAATAAGAGATAAGAGATTCCCCACTGATCAGCTGTATGAAGGGGCTATGGCGCCTCTTTATATTATACGCTGTCTTTTTATAGTGACCGTGTGATGTCATTCCAGCCTTCTCACATAGACATGTATAGGACGAGGCTGTAGTTACATTACATGGCCGCTATGAAAAGAATGACACTGTAAAGAGAGAAGGTATCATGGCGCTTACACAGGTATCACGGTTCATTCAAACAGCTGATCCTGGGGGTTCTGGGTATTGGAACCCCAATAATTTTTTCCCTTGTTTTTTTTTTTTCCCCTTTTCAATTAGGAAACACCTGGGGCATTATTAATAAGGGGCACTATTTAAAGGGGGTGCACAGGGAAGTTATTAATTTAAAGATGCACTTGGGGGTATTATTCATTATGGGGGGTTATATTATATATTTTATAATTGGGGTAGCAGCAGGATGGGTGTGCAGGTGAGGACAATGTGGGTCAGGTGCCTGGAAAAGTGAGGAGCCAAAAATGTCTGTGTTGCAAACTTTACAGAGACTGGAAGAAGTGGTCATGGCCGTCCAGATAAAAAAAGATGGGGAATGTGAACGATTAGTCAGAGACGCCACCGGTAAGTCACTAAATGTTACTGCCCTGTATTCACCTAAATTGTCTGCAGAGCCCTGTGTAGAGCTGCTATATACCGCTATACACTCACCGTATACTGATAGTATTGGTATACGAACATGTCCAAGTTGGGGGCCCACTTGGACATGTTCGCCCCCCTGTGCTGAACCCCTAGCTACGCCTTTGCCGGCTTGTATCAGAGACGAATGCTCCAAAAGCTGTTGTGCCCAGGATACCCGCTTAACAGTTTTTGGAGGTTGTGTCTCTGGTGACACAAGTTGGGTACAACATATCAGCACTGAAATGGCGTATCTATGGAAACATTGCAATTTTCACTTTTCATTATCAGCTGCGCATTCATTTCTGGAAATGAAATTAATGCAACACTCAAAGTTTAAAAATGCTCGCTACACCACTTGATAAATCCCTTCAGGGGTGTAGTTTCCAAAGTGGGGTCACATTTCAGCGGGTTCTACTTTACTGCCAATTCAGGGGCTCTGCAAAAGTGGCATGACATCGAAAAACCAAACTGTGCTTCAAAAACCAAAATAGCGCTCCTTCCCTTCTGTGCCCAAACATCAATTTATACCCACATATGACATTAAGTACGTTATCCTGGGTACACCAGTGTCATACATGTGGGCATAAACTGCCGCTTGGGCACACAGGAGCGCTATGTGCTGTTGGACCGCTGATTTAGTTTGTTGATTTTTGGACGCCATGTCACATTTATAGAGACTCTAAAATTGCCCCTTCAAAATGGGGTCACTTCTTGGGGAATTCCAATTTACTGGCACCACCAGGGCTCTGCAAAAACAACATGGCATCCAGAAAATCCCTCCAAATCTGTACACCAAAAGCTAAAAAGCGCACTGCTCCATCCCTTCTGAGCCCTGCTGTGTAACCAAGCAGCAGTTTACACCTACATATACAACTTCTTTCTACTTGGGATAGCCCAGTTAATAGTTTTAGGAGTGCGTGTCTCTGATGACACAAAGTGGGTGCAACGTATTGGGCACTGACATTGATATTTCTTTAAAAATTAAAATTTTCACTTCGTACATTAATTTTCAGGAAGCAATCTTTGGGTCAAAATTATAATACCCCTTGATAAATTCCTTGAGGGGTGTAGTTTCTAAAATGGAGTCACTTTTTGGGGGTTTCCATTGTATTGGTACTTTAGGGGCTCTGGAAATGCGACATGGCATCTGAAAACTATTCCAGCAAAATCTGCCCTCCAAAACCAAATAGCGCTCTTTCCATTCCGAGTACCACCATGTACACATACAGCGCATTATAACCACATATGGGGTATTCCCATGTTCAGGAGAAATTGTGTAACAAACCTTGGGGAGCTTTTTCTCCTTTACCGTCTTGTAAAAATAAAAAAATTTGGACTAAATTGACGGTTTATTGAAAAAAAACTAATTTTTCATTTTCACGTCCCGATGTTAATAAAATCTGTGAAAAAGCTGTAGAGTCAAACTGTTCATTATATCCCTTGATATGTTCTGTGGGGGGTGTAGTTTCCAAAATGGGGTCACTTTTGAAGGTTTCCATTGTATTGGTACTTTAGGGGCTCTGCTAATGCGACATGGCACCCGAAATCTAATCTAGCAAAATCTTCCCTCCAAAAACCAAATAGCGCTCTTTCCATTCCGAGCCCCACCATGTACCCATGCAGCAGATTACAACCACATATGGGGTATTGCCGTGTCCAGGAGAAATTGTGTAACAAACCTTGGGGAGCTTTTTCTCCTTTATCCTCTTGTAAAAATAAAAATGTTTGGACTAAATTGACAGTTTATTAGAAAAAATGTAATTTTTCATTTTCACGTCCCAATGTTAATAAAATCTGTGAAACAGCTGTAGGGTCAAACTGCTCATTATAACCCTTTATATGTTCTGTGAGGGGTGTAGTTTCCAAAACGGGGTTACTTTTGAAGGTTTCCATTGTACTGGTACTTTAGGGGCTCTACAAATGCGACATGGCACCTGAAAACTATTCCAGCAAAATCTGCCCTCCAAAAGCCAAATAGCGCTCTTTCCATTCCAAGCCCCACCATGTACCCATACAGAAGATTATGACCACATATGCGGTATTGCCACATTCATGAACAATTGTTTAACAAACTGTGGGGTGCTTTTTCTCCTTTAACCCCTTGTGAAAATGAAAAATTTGGGGAAAAAGTGACATTCTAGTAAATTTTCATTTACACATTCCAATGTTAATAAAATCTGTGAAAAGGCTGTTGGGTCAAAATGCTCACTATACCCCATGATAAATTCTGTGAAGGGTGTAGTTTCCAAAATGGGGTCACTTTTGGGGGGTTTACTTTGTACTGGTGCTTTAGGGGTTCTGCAAATGGGACATGGCACCGAAAACTATTCCGGCAAAATCTGCTTTTCAAATGCCAAGTGTGGCTCTTTCTTTTCCGTGCACTGCCGTGTGCCCAAAAATCATTTTATACTCACATGTGGGGTATTTCTGTGCTCGGGAGAAATTGCACAACAAACTGTGAGATGCATTTTCTCCTTTAACCCTTTGTGAAGGTGTTAATTTTAGGGCTAAATGAATGTGTTACTGAAAAAGAAAAAAGAAATGTCTAAATTTCACCTCCATATTGTTTTAATTTCTGTGAAATCCTTAATGGGTTAACAAACTTCCCAAATGCTGTTTTGAATTATTTGAGGGGTGCAGTTTTGAAAATGGGGTGATTTATGGGGGGTTTCTAATATATAGGCCTTCATAAATCTTTTCAGAACAGAAGTGGTCCCTAAAAAATTAGTTTGGGAAATTTTCTTGTTAATCTGGAAAATCGCTGTTACACTTGTAAACCTTCTAACATCCAAAATAAATGAAAGGACGATTAAAAGATGATGCCGATATAAAAGCAGAGATATGGTAGATAATATTTATTAATGTATTTGTGTGATATGACTATGTGTTTGAAAAGCAGAGCATTTCACATTTTGAAAATTGCGATTTTCTCCAAATTTCCATCAAATTTCCTATTTTTTTTTTATAAGTAAATATAAAAATATTGATCAATATTTACCACTAACATGAAGTACAATGTGTCACGAAAAAACAATCTCAAAATTGCTTATGTAAGTTAAATCGTCTCAAAGTTATTGCCATATAAAGTGACACATGTCAGATTTGAAAAATGAGGCCTGGTCACGAAGGCACTTTTAGGCTGTGTCCTGGAAAGGTTAAAGGAGAGGATGGTTAGGAGTCATTACGTTGCCCCTAAATCAACAGTAAATTGGCTTAGCCAGAAACCTAATGGCACCTTCAGATGTGGCAACTGTATCGCATGTGGACAGGTGCAAAAAACTAAAACAGCAACATGTACAATTACTGGTGAGGTCTGCCAAATTAACTACTTTATCAACTATCGTAGTAAAGGAGTGATCTATCTAGCACAGTGCCCCTGTCCGAAAGATTACATAGTGTAGGGATCAGCTCACACGGTGGGGCGGCAATAACCATGTTCACACACAGCAAGTTTTTTTTTCTCAAGCGGTGATGGTGCTTTATTTAGCAAAATAAACACAAAACAAACAGTGTCCAAACAAAACAAAAAATACCTAGGCCTGTCCAGCCGCTGGCTAACACTTCACATACCTGTCTAGTCTCGTGCAGGTACAAATGAAAATAGCAGCAAAACACACTTGCTTAGTGCCAACTTCACACATTAAGAGTGGTGCGGTCCTCACCACTTCCAGCATCTCAGAGCTCCCTTTTATCAGGCTTCCTTCCCAATAAACACAACACAGGAAGGCGCACCTGGGAGTGCCTGGGGTTAGGGAGAAAAACCCGTAGCGGACTAGGGGTGTGGACTAGAGAGCACCCACTACCAAACCTGCCCTCCAGTCCAAAAAAACCAGCCCATGTAACAACAAACTATGGTCTTCTAAGCAATCCAAAACCTGGTTTTCCTTCATCTCACCTGCCTGAGAAAACCAGGTGAGATATACACCCCGTCCACTATTCTGCCGTACACCTTACCACAATAGGTAAGACTAAAGTGAATTTAGGGTAAGGATAAGGGAGCACTTTAATGATATTCTCAACAATCGGGACACACCAATAGCTAAACATGCTGTGAGAGTATGAACCCAGAGGGCGCTAATGAGCGACCCAGGGCCAGGCCTGAAAAGGTCCTCAGCCACACCTATGGGTGGGGCGTAACTCCAGAAGGAGTAGAGACAGCAGCAGAGCTGTTGTGGCGACCTGCAGGAAGCAGGGAGTGTGGAACCAGCCAAGGACAGACAGGCGGTCTGTCCCAGGAGGGCTAGCTTCCAAAAGAGGACTTTTGGCTCGAGCGGAGCATGAGTCAGGCTGCTTGTTGCCCCAGAGGATAGATAGGGGTCAAGCAGTGAGTTAGTGCCCTAACTGTGGCCCAGGCTGTTTTTGTTTTGTTTATGTTACAGTTTCCTAAGCTGAATAAAAGCCATTTTGCTTTGAATTGGCACCGTCTGAACACTGCTTCTCCGGCGCCCAGTACCACAACCACCGCTGTCGGGTCCAGGAGTCTGCCGCCATTGAGATTAATCCCCCCAAATTGTAACATATGGTGCTACAGATTTGGGCATAAAGAGATCCACTCAAGTCCTGGAAGACAAGTGGTTGGTGACTGCAGTACTGCTAAGTGCGCATTGTGGCCTACAGCTGGAAGAAATCTGTGATTTCAACTGAGAAACCCAGGAGAGGGTGAGTGGAACTACAAAATAATAAATTGTGTGCAAAAACTGGTGAAAGTAAAACTCTGGAACAGGAATCCAGGGAATGGACTTTGTGTATACTGTGGCACAGAAGTCTGTAAAGTGCTTGCTGATGGCAAGAAAGTAAGCAATGTGTGTAGAAGCTGGATATTGGAAACAGTCTGTGTGAAAGGCTATGGTGCCATGTTGGTGTTTCCTATGGAACACACTGGAAGATGCTGGTTGTTGTAGTGCCGCATAAGTTAACTGTTTGGTGAATACATGTGACTGCAGAAGATAGTAAAATTTGCTACCAGTTGAACCCAAGGTTTCTGGTGAATATTGTGTAATCTTGTTAGTAAATCATGGGCAAGTAAAAGAAAATTTCAGTTTGTAAGAAAGCAGGGAAGCTGAGCAAAGGTTTGTTAGTGCAACAGTCTCAAGGCAAAGAGACACAAAACCCGGAACAGAGCATGTGGAGTGCAAGTAAAGATAAAGGGTTGCATGAGAGTGACTTAGTTTTTCTGAAGCACTTCTGTTCTATGATTGAATATGTCCCTGCTGACTGTTTGTCTCATACTGGAGTACATGAAAGCGCCAAAGATGAAAATATTAGGGTGTAGCAGCTTCAAGATGAGATTAAAACCATCAGGTTCATTTATGAAGATGAAATATCTGTTTGGAAATGGCAACTTGAGGTATCAGAAAAAGAGAATCTTAAGTTAAAGAACGAGCTTGACTCTATGAAGAAGTTATATCCTAGTCATTGTGAAAATGTGGTGCTGGGTTTGCCTGGAATGGACTGTGTCACTAAGAAGGAGATTGCTGATATGAAATGTGCTCTGTCTAATAAAGTCCTACAGAGTGTGGAACAAAAGCAAGTGCTTGAGAAGCAATTGCAGGATTTAAAGGAGCAGCATGTCCAAGACTCCATTGCCAAAGAGAGTGTCATTGAAAAATTAAGAGATGACCTTGAAACTGCTAAACGTGAGAGAAGTGAATTTTTGCAGTGTCAGTCAGAATGTTTGGATGACCAAGTCTGGAAGTATGAAAAACTTTCAGCTGCATTAACTGATAAAGAAAATGAAGTTGCAGAGCTGAGGAAGCATGTGTCTGACCGAGAGAGTGATTTAGAATCTGTGGTGCAGACATTGCAGTCAGAGCAAAACTTGCATGAACTAAAGCAGGTTCGCCTAAATAGTGAAGTCAATGAATGGCGGAGCAGAACTGGAGTTCTGGAACAAAGAGAAATGGAACTCAAAGCTAGAATATGTAGCCTGGAGAGGGCGCTGTCAGGATCTTGTGAAGATAATGAGAAATTGTCTGTTTTGGTGCAAAATAAAGACAAAGAATTGATGGAGATGTCATCTGTCCATGCTCAGAATTTACAAACCTTACAGGAGAGTCACAAAGAAGTTGAGAAAAACCTGGAATTTGAGCAGATATTGTATGAGGACAAAGCCAATGCTTATGACAAGCTGGAAAAGGCCAAGAGAGAGTTGGACCTCCAGATAGAAGATATGAGGATTCAGTTTAAGGGAAACCTGTCTAATTTATCTGCTGAGATTGTAGATCTAAAAATGCTTGTTGCTAAACTAAAGGTGCAAGTGGACAAACAGGAGGAAGTTGCACGCATCAAGGAACACCTGGAGTTTCAGTTGGAACAAGTGAAGCGCGAGTCAGAACACTTTTCAGATAGAACAGTTAAAAACCAAAGTGGAATCTAAAAGAGAAGAATTGGATCGATTGCAGCAGTCTTTATCCAATACTGAACAGTCGGCATCTGCACTATCTTCAAAGCTGGCAGCACTAGAAGCTGAGAAGGATTCGCTGCAGAGCCTGTTAACCTCTAAAGAATCAGAGCTGCAAGGTGTACTAGTAAAAACTGAGATGGAAGCTGCTCAGAAAAATGTGGCAGTGAAGAAAGTTCTGGGGCTGGAATCAGAGATTTGTGCGCTACTGAAGGCGTTAGAATTGGAGAAAGCTGCCGGCATAGAGGCAGAGAAAGGAGAACCATTAAGTCAGACAGACATGAGTGACCTGTCCACTGATGTTGATACCAATGATCAGATTATGATGGAACCACGTGATTCTGTAAAACGTCAAGTGGATGGTATAGTTCCCCAGGAAGATGCTGCTAAACGTGGACTTCCTACAAAATATAAGGAGGCCAAAGAAGGTCCAACAGAAGAAGAAACTGTGATTGGTCACACACTGCCTGTGACAGAGTGGGTCCAGCTTCAAACCAATGAGGCCCAGAGCTACGAGGGCTGTGAGTAGTAGTGAGCTGAAAGGGAGGGTATGTGAGATTATGAACCCAGATGGCGCTAATGAGCGACCCAGGGCCAGGCCTGAAAAGGTCCTCAGCCACACCTATGGGTAGGGCGTAAGTCCAGAAGGAGTAGAGACAGCAGCAGAGCTGTGGCGACCTGCAGGAAGCAGGGAGTGTGGAACCAGCCAAGGACAGACAGGCGGTCTGTCCCAGGAGGGCTGGCTTCCAAAAGAGGACTTTTGGCTCGAGCGGAGCATGAGTCAGGCTGCTTGTTGCCCCAGAGGATAGATAGGGGTCAAGCAGTGAGTTAGTGCCCTAACTGTGGCCCAGGCTGTTTTTGTTTTGTTTATGTTACAGTTTCCTAAACTGAATAAAAGCCATTTTTCTTTGATATGGCCCTGTCTGAATGCTGCTTCTCCGGCGCCCAGTACCACAACCACTGCTGTCGGGTCCAGGAGTCTGCCGCCATTGAGATTAATCCCCCCAAATTGTCACATATGGTGCTACGGATTTGGGCATAAAGAGATCCACGCAAGTCCTGGAAGACAAGTGGTTGGTGACTGCAATACTGCTAAGTGCGCATTGTGGCCTACACCTGGAAGAAATCTGTGATTTCAACTGAGAAACCCAGGAGGGGGTGAGTGGAAATGCAATATAGCAAATTGTGTGCAAAAACTGGTGAAAGTAAAACTCTGGAAGAGGAATCCAGGGAATGGACTTTGTGTATACTGTGGCACAGAAGTCTGTAAAGTGCTTGCTGATGGCAAGAAAGTAAGCAATGTGTGTAGAAGCTGGATATGCTGTCATTGAGATTAATCCCCCCAAATTGTCACAATGCGCATAGCCACCATGACGGACAACCTGAATCCTTCAGATTCATATGATTGCAACTGATCCGACCACCATTAAGGGGTGGCAATTGGGATAGACTTCTGTTGCAACATGAATGCAGATGGATTCACCGTTTTAAATCGATATCCCCGGGAGGGATTAACGAATGCTTGTCCTTCGCTCCATTTTTATAATTCCCTGTAATATTTTGGAGTTAGGGATTATATATACTCAGGATGGATGTATTATGATGCTGTCCACATGAAACACATCTTTAGGGGTGAGGGAATAAAAGTGTACCCCCCCCCCCCCTCCTCTGACATATCTCTCTTTTGAGTATACTCATTATATCTACTATGGCACATACCCTAAATCTGATGATATTATTAGGAATCCTCTTATCCATTTTTCTGGTATATTTTTTTGATATATATTTCCTTTGGGAAATGGGAAAATATTGTATCTCATATATGGGCAATTCACTATATAGTGAACATAATATTTAGATCTATGCAGAGTGACTTTCACTCTAGTATTACTACGGTGATCTATGATTCATGGCTTTTATGGAGTTTAATGAGGATATGTAATATAGATGGCACCTTGATAAGTGTAAGCTCAGTTGGGAAATTATTGTTCACTGTAGAGGTGAATACGGACCCGGTATACCTCTATTGATGCAATGTATCATCCGGATGTGATATCTGTTGTGCTTCAACATTTATATGTATTGCGGAATTGAGAAGTGCTGGTGCGGTATAGATCAAGCATCTTATGTGTTTAAGCATAATATTAGACAATGCACATGAATTTCTTGATAACATGACTTCTGTGTTTCCTGCTCCAACTGCCTACAATTGGGATCAGAGAGATGACAGATGTCTCCATGGTGACACTGACAGCTTCTCTGCCCCTGGGAGGAGCGCCTCGGATGACAAATAGTGTGAGGGGAGGAGCATCGGCTATGGCTCCGCCTCCTCCGCATTATGATTGGATGTGACTTTATGTGACACGCACTGTGGGCGGGGCTTAGTCCCGTTTTAAGGAAGGCTTTCTTGAGACTTCGGCGCCATTGCTATTTCACTCTCAGACTGAGAGGTTAGACTGATTTAGTCCCCTGATGATCCAGCAATGGCTGGTGAAACACATAGGGCTTTTTTTATTTTAACTCTTTAGCACTTAGGGAGAGACTTTTAAATGTGTGCTATAGGTGTCAGATAGAGGTGTATGTGGAAAGGGTGCTGGGAGGCTGTGGGGTGCTGACAAAATTACCCTATTGAGGGTGTATTCAGCTATAACCTGCCAGTGGAGTGTATCTGGTGAATCCTCAGTGCCAGGTGACACACAGTTCTAACTGACTGTGTGTCCATATACATTTGAGGTTTTGAGGCACCAGACTATATTTATACCTCGGGCAGAGTAGACGCTGTCTCAGCTGTTATGAGAAGCAATATGCGGACTTTTGCTGAATACTAAACTAAACCCTCCCTGTTTGTTTGTCTTAGTTACCCTTCATACAATCCCTTTAAATGACACTGATGCTATTAACTATATGACTCATGCTGTTATCATTATTATGGTCATTAGAAAATAAAATAGCAGGGCTAATATCTGCTTTGGGCATCTATAAACATTAGTGCACACTATATATGCAATTTATGTGATCTCATCCCTTCTCTTTCACTAATCACATGGTAGCACTTGGGAGCACTAGTGAGTCTCGTCTTTCTAATAGGATTTTATATTTATTTTTATTTACATAAGAAATAAAAGTGAAGTTTTACTATTTTCTACTCTATCAATTCCCTTCTGAAATTTAGCTCTGCAAATGGGACATGGTACCTGAAAACTATTCCAGGAAAATCTGTCCTTCAAAAGCCAGTTAGCGCTCTTTCCGTTTCAAGCGCTGCCATGTGCCCGTACATCAGTGTACCAGCACATATGGGGTATTGTCGTGTTGAGTAGAAAAAAAATTATTTATTCTCCTTTAACCCTTTGTGAAGATGAAATATTTGAGGCTAAAGCGACATTTGATCGGAAAAAAGGTAATATTTCATTTTCACGTCCCTATGGAAATAAATACAGTGGAAAAAACTGTAGGGTCAAAATACTCACTATACCCCTTGATAAATTCCTTGAGGGGTCTAGTTTCCACAATGGGGCCACTTTCTAGAGGTTTCCATTGTTTTGGCACCTCAAGGGCTCTGTAAATGTGACATGGTGCCTGAACCTGATCACAGCAAAATCTGCCCTCCAAAAGCTCATTGGCGCTCCTTCCCTTCTGCGTCTTGCTGTGTGCCCATATATCAGTTTACACCCACATGTGGTGTATTTCGGTAGTCGGGAGAACTTGCATAACAAATTGTAGAATGTATTTTCTCCTTTAACCCCTTGTGAATGTGTAAATACTAGGACTAAATGAACATATTAGTAAAAGAAAATGAAACGTGCAAATTTTACCTCCATTTTGTCTAAATTCCTGTTAAACGGTTATAGGGTTGAAATACTTTGTATATGCTGTTGTGACTTATTTAATGGGTGCAGTTTTGAAAATGGGATGATTTATGGGGGTTTCTATTACAGGGGGCTTTCAAAACCCCTTCATAACTGGATAAGTCCCTTGAAAAATGGATTTTGGAAATGTTCTTGAAAATTTTGAATATTGTTGTTTGACTTGTAAGCCTTATAATGTCCATAAAAAATAAAAGGGTGATTAAAGTTTGATGCCAACATAAAGCAGAGATGTGGTACATTAGATTTATGATCTAATTTTGGTGGTATGACTATCTGTATGCAATGCACATCATTTCAAACTTTTTAAAATGCATATTTTTCAAAATTTCCACCAAATTTCCTATTTTTTCAGAATTAAACACAAAACATATCAAACAAAACTTACCACTAAGACGAAGTACAATGTGTCATGAATAAACAATCTCAAAATCACTGTGGTGAGTTAAAGTGTTCCAAAGTTATTACTGCATAAAGTAACACATGTCAGATTTGAGAAATCAAGCTCTGTCAGAAAGTCAAAAACTGGCTTTGGCGGGAAGGGGTTAAAGGGGTTACCGGGCAAAAATGTTTTTTTTAAAAAAGGTCTTTTAGTGCTATTAATGGGTTAAAAGTACACCCATATACTTTTAGCAGTGTTTTGAGTGTTTTCTGGGTTTCTGTGGGAGCTCCTGGCATCTTTTGAATTTGCTTACATGGTGTTAGCTTCCTGCTATGTAGTTTCCTGTATACCCTCCACACTACCTCCCTGTCACTGCTCCCCCCTCCTCTCTCACTCTGTTACCCACCCTCAGCTGTCTCCCTAGCTAAGCTATCCCACCCACTACTAGCGGCCGCCCCCCGTGTCTCCCTAGCTAAGCTATCCCGCCCACTACTAGTGGCCGCCCCCCCTTTGTCTACCTAGATAAGCTAGCTTTCCCACCCACTACTAAGACCCACCCGAGCCCCATCGCATCATACATACCTATCTTCGAATCTAGGAGACGGCTCATCCTTTCTCCTTCACTGTGCGCAGGCTGCAGTCGCAGCGCACAGACCAGAAGTACCTGTGAGGCCTGCGCAGTAGAGATGGAGTGCTATCTCTACTGCGCATGTCTTTCAGATTCAGCGTCTCCAGCCTCCAGCAAGCGCTTGAAGAGAGGAAGAGGAGAGGAGCTGTTCCCGGACAGGAAGACTTCCTAACAGAGGGACATTAGGATTATGGCATTTTACCACACTGTATTGGCTTTTTGTCAGATACACCAAAGTCCCTGTTAGGTTTTCTGGTTGCCCATCTTTAATGGGATATTGTCTAGATTCCTAATCTCTCATGAAATTTCCATTTTAGTAAATACTTGTTTACTTGTCTTATAACTCTATGTTGTCCTGCTCCTCTGATGTTCCTCCTTGACATGTATAAATAAATTGATAGCGGGTGTTACCAATTGGGGGGTGTCCCAGCACAGGCTGACATTGTCCAATCAGTGGTGACATTGTCTGCATGTGGACACACCCCTTTGACCATTGGAATGGTAATACAAGTTGTCAGTGGTAATGACAGACAGACAGGTGGTAATGCCTATAGTCATGGCGGGCAGTGCTAAGGCCGAGCTCAGGGCATATTGTCTACTTTATCTGCCACTGGACATACGTCCTTTTTCACCCTTATTGACTGTAATGCATGGACGCCCAAGTTTACCAAAGCTCTTTGTTCTAGATCATTGAGGGAATTCAGACGACCCAACTAAGTGGCATCCATATGTACTAATAGGGCACATGGTAGGAGTTGTAGTCATCAGACAATGCATTTCATGTCACCCTATATTATTTATAGATTCTTTTCCAACTTTTAATAAAATTCTTCCCATTAGGAGCTGGGAAGACATGGGACATTCAGATACCCGGAGGATTACTCCTCATCCCATCTGCACACATAGGATACATTTTGGTAACCCATGCTTGCTGCTCCAAAAGCAGAATATATCCTGCAGTAATCTCAGCCTATATTCTGCTAAGTGTCACATTTAAGGGATATATTTTATCCATCACCGCTTGCTCCATTATCTGATGGCTTCCTGCTCATACAGGGAGCGATCCAGATAATAGATATATATTAGGGAATTGTTCTGTCTGCAGAGCCTAGGTGTACAAGTAGTGCACATCTCCATCATATTTATGGAAGACGACATTGGGAAATATTTACTCGTTTAGGACATTACATGGACATCTAATAGAAATAAAGACAAAGATATAAGGGGAAAAAAGGAACATTTTATTTCTAGCTATAGGAAAAGGAGTAAAAATGTTATTTTTATGTATATTTTTACTAATCTATATATTTTCTGTCAACTATTCATTTTATGACTGTAAACCTATTTATTAATATATTTATCTAATCTATATCTTATCTAATATCTAACCTATCTGATTTTCGTTTTTTAATATATATATATATATATATATATATATATATATATATTCAATATTATACTTATAATTACTATATTATATAATTTAAATATTTTATATTTTATTTTTAATTTTCCTTTTATAAATATATACTATATTACTATATGTAAATGTATAATATAAAATGTGTTATAAACCTATTTATAGACTGAGTTGATCCAGAGGAAGGCGAAAACCCCCTTGAGGAAAGAGCCAATTGTCCTCATGTAAGGGGGGAAAATTCCTTCCTGATCCCAAATATGGCAATCAGAAAAAAATCCCAGGACCAAATGCCAGCACCTAACCTACACTTTACGTTTTAAAGAATTTTTTTGCAGGGATATTTTTACTATATTTAATTAACTATAACTATGTTTTGTATCAGCTAAGCATTTTATGGAAAAAAAAAACTAATTGTTTTATTTCTATATATATTTTATATTATTTAATAAATATCTTTCACCCTAAACCTATGTAAGGCTGAGTTGATTCAGAGGAAGGCAAAAACCTCTTGAGGAATCAGCCAATTGCCCTCAAGAGGAAAAATTCCTTCCTGACCCCAAATATGGCGATCAGAACAAGTTCTTGAATCAAAGCCGATATCTATACCTAACAGTTTTATCTATGTGTCTGTCTCTAAACTTACATCTATCTATATGTCTATACTTATATCTATGTGTCTATAGTTCTATCTATGTGTGTGTAATATTAATGTATGTGTGTTATGTGTAACTTACCTGGCCTGTGCTGAGATGGAAAACCTGCACAGGCCACTCCTGGGGTTGCGGACAGTCTTCAGGAGGTAGAGATGTCTGATGCCAGCCAGATATCGGAGGATATTGTCAGTGTTCTGGGCAACAACTTGATGGAGAATCTGCAGCATTGAGATGGTGGAGAGAGGATGTTGTAGGCAGCCGAGGTCTCATCCAGCAGTAGAGGTATGGGTAAGGAGGCACAAGGTTCTGGGCACGGGCTGATCCTGCAAGACACAAGAAAGAAAACTTTTAACTATTGTGAATATAGACAAGTGAACTACTGTAACAAGACGACTTGTATCCTGAGCACATGTCAAGTGTGAATATCTGCAATGGTCCAAATCTATCTTTACTATGAGTCAATGTTAGGAGATTTGCAAGTTTGGGAGCCATATTGGAGGATGTATTAACTGTTATCCAGATTTACCAACTGCAGATATAACTGAGGAGAGACTCCAAGACTTTACTTATGTGAGAGGAAATGTTCTTTATAATAAATGTTTCCAGATATGTGAGATTCAGTTACAATGTATGGATATAATGGTATTATGAGTCCTGTGTATATAGGTATATATAGGTGTATAGATATGGATGTATAGTAGTGTATAGGAGACACTCACCACATGGTCGTGGACTTCTTCACAATCGGGGTGTTTCCATCATCCTAAGAAGAAGCAGAGACGTAGTAATTGACAGGATCAATAAGAATGAAGCACAGGAGGGAGAAGACTATGGAGCGGACTACATCAGGAAATTCTTAGCATTACCATGTAAGTACTAAATGAACATCATCGCTAGAGAAGGAGCTTACCGGGTCCAGCTTGGTGACATAAAAGAGAATTTGGCCACGGGGTGAAGGGACTGATGCTCCGGCCATGGAAGGTGTTTCTTCTCCAGAACTGCCTCGGGTGGTATAAATGGCGGTTGTGCTCTCCTCATCTCCAGATCCTCCCAGTAGATGGTGTTAAAGAAGGGATGGTCTTTGATGGTACTGTTCACACCCAGTCGCCTCTCAGGATTCTTCCGCAGGAGGTTTTTGAGCAGATGTTGTAACTGGTCGTTCAGCCATGTTGCTATCCGTGGCTTATCGTTGATGATGGAAAATTTCGACAACTCCCAGTTGTGACCATAGTAAAATGGGGAGAATCCTGCTGACATTCGGGAGATAACAATTCCCAGGCTCCACCAATCCACTGCTGTATAATAATCCTGACCTAGAAGCATCTCTGGGGCCATATAACGGCGTGTGCCCACCACTCCACGGATTTTATTGGAGGAGGTGACACCATCTCGGGCAAGCCCCAGGTCAATAATCTGGATGTGTCCATTCCTGTGCAGCATGATGTTGGCTGGCTTTATATCTCTGTGAACGATGTTGCGTCCATGGAGGAACTGGAGGCCACATACCATCTCTGCTGTGTAGAATCTGATGGCGAGGACAGAGAGTAGTATCAATGACATGAAATCCTTCTCTAGCAATCCCCTAATGTCAAGGTATTATAAAGTGTCACCAGCAGCAGAGAGGAGGAGCTGTGTATGGCCGCCTCTATTCCTTCCAGTCTGTGCAGGTTTCTATATCTGACCAGTCATGTCACCTTATCTCTTGTGCCCTTCCGTCTACTTTCAGTATTTTCCCCCATCTTCTGATCCATCATTTACGCACCTTACAGTGTCGATGTTCAAACAGCCGCATCTTCTGAGTAAAGCCTCCAGGCTGCCGCCGGACAGATATTCCATGATGAAATAGGCTCTGTCCCGAGACTGGTGTGCGGCATACAGATGGCAGAGGAATGGGCAGTCTCGGGACTCCAGGAGTATCTGCCGCTCTCTCAATAAAGTTGCTGCATTGTCCCTCTTTTTGGTGATGATCTTGACGGCCATGAAGGTGTTTTGGCCGGGGACTGATGCCAGGACCACCTGAAGAAAAAGATGGAAAAGACATTAAAAGTGGTCACAGATTAAATTCTTATCCATTAATTACATGGTGCTTTCATCTGCAGGGCCTTCTGAGTGGTCGGTCAGTCAGGTGAATCCAGACTCTCCAGCTGACCATAAGTGAGGAAATATAATGCGGTGTCTATGAAGAGAGATGTCCTCATCACAAATGAGACACAACATCCACCAGTGCAAGCGAAAGAAGATTGGCATTGAATATGCCAGACTCCATGAATCTTACCCAGTGAGTCTCACATGAGCCTTAAGTGGCTGATAACAGGAAACAACAGCTTGCATCTATCTGCGCTCCATGCTATGTTTGGAGGAAATAATCCCTTTATTATCAGTACTGGTCCCGTCTGGCAGAAGTTGGAACTGTCTCAAGAGATGTTGAAGTCAGTCAGAATATTTAATTTCTATTTAGAAGTCGCGTTTCAAGTCTGAATACAGTGAATAACAGCGGAATAAACAGTTTATATATATATATATTAGTCTCTGACTAATCCTTCACATTTCCCTTCTCTTCCCTTTGGGCCGCCATGACCACTTCTTCCAGCTGTGACTTGTCTCTGTAAAGTTTGCAGCACAGACATCTTTGGCTCCTCACTTTTCCAGGCACCTAACCCACATAACCCTCACCTGCACACCCATCCTGCTGCTACCCCAATTATAAAATATATGATCTAACCCCCCATAATGAATAATACCCCCAAGTGCATCTTTATATTAATAATGTCCGTGTGTACCCTGTATAAATAGTGCCCCTTATTAATAATGCCCCAGGTGTTAACTAATTAAAAGGTTTTCCAGGTCATTAATAAAATAATCAGTGGGGCTCAAAAAACCCAGGACCTCTACTGATCAGATGTTTGAATGGTACCTGTGTAAGCGCCGTGACTGCTTCTCTGTTTACATACGGTCATTCATCTTATAGTGGCCATGTAATGTAACTACAGCCTCGTCCTATACACGTCCATTTGACAAGGCTGTAATTACATCACACGGTCACTATAAACAGACAGATTTAAACAGGTTGCATAGTTCCTGTTTATAACGCCCCATTTACACACACTATAATGTTCCACAGCAACCCCTGCACACAGTATTACACAGTATTATTGGCCCGCAGCGGCCCCTGAACACGGTATTATGGCCCGCAGTGGCCCCTGCACATGGTATTATGGCCCGCAGCGGCCCCTGCACACGGTATTATGCTCCATAGTGGCAATTGTACACGTCATTATGCTCCATACTGGCCGCAGCACACGGTATTATGCTCCATAGTGGCCCCTGCACACTTTTCAGACCCCAGAGTATAATGATCGGAGACACAGGTGGTGACAAACCTAAAAACCATTGCTACTTACCTATCCTGGGCACTGTGCACTTCCTGCAGCTTTCAGCCCTGTTTAATTGCGCACAGACCTCAGGAGAGGTGAGTAACTTTGGTTTTTATGTTCCCTCACCTCCCCTGGGCCTCCGTTTATTATACTCTGGGGTCTGAAAAGACCCCAGAGTATAATAATAGTAGTATTTGAGGCGCGCGGCTCACAGTCATCTCCGCTTCCCCTTTCCGCGTCCTATAGCAAAAAGGGGAAGCGGAGGCGGACAAAAGCAGGCGTGGAGGTAGGTAAGTAAATAGGCCGTTACTTGCCAGGGTTACTCCAGCAGGTAACGGCCTATTTATAAAAAAAAAAAAAAAAAAAGTTATCCTCACCTACCTGCGATGCCTTGATGGAGCCGCCGCCTTCTTGACCCACGTCTCAGCGCAGGAGGCGTGATGACGTCATTGTATCACCACCTGCGCTGATATGCGGATGTCTCGTAAGCCAGACCAGGACAGATACCGCTCAGCTCTTTTTTTTTTTTTCAGGTGGCCTGTCCTGGGCTGGCTTACATTAAATAAATAGTAAAAATGCTGCCCCCCAGACAGTAACGTATAGTGCCACCTGAGGCGGCCGCCTCACTTTGCCCTCATTAGAGGTGCGCCCCTGTTTATGATCTGTGGTGGTCCGATCACTGGCACCCCCACCAAGAATTAAGAGGCTTCAGTGCTTATTTAGTGCTATGTCCCCTTCACAACTACCAGGCTGTGACTTCAATGGGACATCACTGCAGTACCTATAGTTGCTGCTACACATCATATGGCGGGTGAGCAGCACAGCTCCTGGAAAAGTAAACATTCCTGGACGCTGTGGTGTCCCACAACAGCCGATCTGGGGATAGATCATCAATATTTGCAAGGTGAATATCCCCTTTAATGGACCCATGCACGATACTTGTTGGGCATTGGACAGTGTCCTGTTGCCCTTCGTGCAAATGGCTCCCCCTTTTGAAAGTGAGTCTGTATGTGGTGAACTGTTACTGAATAACTTACTGACAGCTATATTGTGAAGTTATGTGCCCCCTCTGGTGCCCTGACCTCTTCTGAAGCATGGAGTTATATATATGTATAGAACTGGATTCAACCCAATTATGCCAAAAATTTTGTGTTTGACTTGAACTTGAAACATTTGGTGCTTGTCACCCATGCTGGAGGCCCAGGGGAGGTGAGTAAAAATAATAAACTGTTATACTCACCTTGTCTCACCTCTCCTGAGTATCCTTGTGGGATCTAGCAATCCCGCTGTAGTTTATGGGGTCTTCAGGACGGGCTCTCTGACAATCGGATTCCCCGGTGGCTCTGAACGATGGAGAACCCGGCACAAGTGTGAACCTAGCCTTAGTTGAAAATTGACCCTCGGGCTGTTTATTACTACGTCTTACTTCTCCAGCCTTTTGTTAACCCTGTTCCACTGTTATGTCTAACGTTCAACTTCTGATATGTGTTGTATGGTCTACTGTATCCTTTACACAATTTGGCCCCAATTACTACAACTATCTCCTTTACTTAGACTGGCTTAAGATATACCACCAGTCTTAGTAGATGTGGGCCGTTGTGTGGTAAAATGGTCTTTGTTGAGTGGGGTCTCCTTCCAAGTTTTGTTATGGGGTCCTGTGGATATGAAGCCTCTTTAGTCTGTTTCCTATTATTATACAAGTCCCCCGGTCTCTCTTGTGCTCACTCGCTCTTGTGGACTCTTCAGTCTTCTTTCAGGTAGGATGTTGTGAATAGATTTGAGGACACTTACAATGTTATTGCCCCCCATCAGGGAGACTGAACCCCATAACACTTGTAATGTAACCTGGGACAGGAGATTATGGTATCACCATGACTAGAGTTATGTGTGATCTGCTCACTGTATATGGCGCCCCCTATAGTCCCCTATCCTGCAGCAGCTGCCGCCATACGTACACTTTATTACTGTATATACAGATATTGGAATATACCGGAATATTGAGTGATAGCCATTACTATCATCATGGTCACTATCTAAGGAGTAATTCAGACACAAGACAAAAACCACAAACACAATATAGATAAGTTTAAAGGGTTTTTATTGAATAGGCAACATTGTAATTAAATATTACTGGCCCTTTAAAATTATAAAAAGGTCACAGTGACCGAGAGGTCAGGCCTGGTGGAGACCATAGAACTTACTGTGGTCCAGTCCACCCTTGTCCTGAGATGAGAGTCACCGACCCAATGATCCAGAGGAAGGCGAAACAACCCCCGGAGAGTTATACCTCAGGGGGCAAAAATTCCTTCCTGACCCCTAATATGGCGATCGGATATCTCCCTGGATCATATCTGGCCTGCTGCCTAGTGCTGTATGTATATATGTATGCTGTATGTATATATGTATTTATGTTGTATGTATATATGTATGTATGCTGTATGTATATATGTGTGTGTGTATGTATGCTGTATGTATATATGTGTGTATGTATGCTGTATGTATATATGTATGTATGCTGTATTTATATATGTATTTAAGCTCATGAGAGCTTAATGTATAAGAAAACTACACACATAAAATCCTTTATTGAAGTAAGGACACTCCCCCGCACATCCCTCTTTGACCATTTTATTTAAAAAAAATAATTGAAAAATCTGAATATCCAGTGAATCTGGATGAGTCAAAAAAAAAAACCCAAACCTGTAAAAAATAAACAAAAAATAAATAATTATATTTAATAAATAAATAATAATAATAGATAAATCTGGCCATACACATGAGATGTTGACTAAATACCAGATATCTCACCCAACTTTCCAATCCACATGCACACTTGGCTTAGTAGTACATTTGTGGGTTACTTCTAGTCATTGGCATACTTTTAAAAGTGACCCGTCCCAGTAACCTGTCACCGTAATAGCTATGGGGCATCTCGGCAGATCCGCGCACCAGAAAATGGTCTGAGATTCAAAGAGCAGACGTCTGTGTGTGGGGATCAGGCTGCAGGTACTATTTCTCATGTAATAACACGCCTGCAGACATGTTGGTGAAGGCTACATCTGTATTTTGCCCACACCCTAAATTATACACATTAATAGCTGGTCCTGAACACTCATTTGCCAGCTATTCCTCCCACCTCTCCCATACACATGCACACTTAACCAATCATTCATGTGTTTTTAACAGGGACTGGCACCAACTTACAGATGAAGCAATTTGTAAACTAACATTCATTGTGCTACAAACGACCGTTTGGCCAAAATCAGTAGGTTTGGGTGACTTATATCTAATGTATATGGAGACCTATAGGCCAGGGCTACACACAGCATACACAGAATTTCTACAAGCCACCATGACAAAAACACACCAAATTGGATATAGTCTACCCCCTCTAAGCAACACAATGTGTGAACAAGGCCTCAGCGGTGAGTGTAGAGCTACTTACCTGCACATCTGTCCTCTTCAAGCTGTCAAGCTCAAGTGACACAAGATGGCTCAGGATAAGAACTTTACACATTCTAAACCCATTGTGACATCATGCAGTGTCTGTGATGTCATGTGCTCTGTGATGTCATGTGCTGTGTATGGTGTGAGAGTTTTTGTACTGTACATTACCCTTAGAGATGGTATATAAGATTTTTTATCCAGGAATTACTACAGTTATACAGTGGCATGAAAAAGTTTGGACACCCCTGGTCAAAATGACTGTTATTGTGAACAGTTAAGCAAGTTGAAAATAAAATGATCTTCAAAAGGCATAACATTAAAGATGACCACATTCCCAATGTATTTTTTGGGAAAAAAAAATAATTTTTTATATTTTACATTTTCAAAATAACAAAAAATGAAAATGACCCGATGCAAAAGTTTGGGCACCCTGGATGGTTAGTACCTAGTAGCACCCACTTTGGCAAGTATCGCAGCTTGTAAATGCTTTTTGTAGCCAGCCAAGAGTCTTTCAATTATTGTTTGAGGGCTTTTCATCCATTCTTCCTTGGAAAAGTCTTCCAGTTCTGTGAGATTCCTGGGCCGTCTTGCATGCTCTTTTGAAGTCTAACTACAGATTTTTAATGATGTACAGATCAGGGACCGTGAGGGCCATGGTGAAACCTTCAGCTTGCGCCTTTTAGGTAGTCTATGGTGGATTTTGACGTGTGTTTAGGATCATTATCCATTTGTAGAAGCCATCCTCTTCCTCCTCTTTTCAATTTCAGCTTTTTTACAGATTGTGTTATGTTTGCTTCAAGAATTTGCTGAAATTTCATTGAATCCATTCTTCCCTCTACCTGTGAAATGTTCCCCGTGCCATTGGCTGCAACACAACCCCAAAGCATGATTGATCCACCCCCATGCTTAATGGTTGGAGAGATGTTCTTTTCCAGAAATTCTGTGTTCTTTTTTCTCCAAACATACCTTTGATCATTGTGGCCAAAGAGTTCTATTTTAACCTCATTGGTCCACAGGACTTGTTTCCAAAATGCATCAGGCTTGTTTAGATGTTCTTCTGCAAACTTCTGACGGTGAATTTTATGGCGAGGACGCAGGAGAGGTTTTCTTCTGATGACTCTTCCATGAAGGCCATATTTGTTCAGGTATCGCTGAACAGTAGAACAATGTACCACAACTCCAGAGTCTGCTAAATCTTCCTGAAGGTCTTTTGCAGTCAAGCGGGGGATCTGATTTGTCACTCCTGCAATCCTACGAGCAGCTGTCTCTGAAATTTTTCTTGGTCTTCCAGACCTTATCTTGACCTCCACTGCTCCTGGTAACTGCCATTTCTTAATTACATTTGGAACTGAGGAAACGCTTTGCTATCTTCTTATAGCCTTCTCCTGCTTTGTGGGCCTCCACCATTTTCATTTTCAGAGTGCTAGGCAGATGCTTAGAAGAACCCATGGCTGCTGTTTTTTGGCACAAGGTTAGAGGAGGCTGGGGATTTATAAAGCTACAAAATTTACATCACTTGGCCTTTCCTAACAATGATAGTGAACAAGTCATAACCCTAACTGGCTAATGAAGGTCTGAAACCTTGGTCAAGTTATCTGAGCACACAAATTTACAAGGGTTCCCAAACTTTTGCAAGGTACTCCTTTCCCTTTTTCACTCTAAAATTGTACTCAAACATAATAATACACTGATATTTCTTAAAATTATAGACGAGTGCGTTAAAGTTTATGCCTTTTAAAGATCATTTCATCTTCAACTTGCTTAACTGTTCACAATAACAGTCATTTGAACCAGGGGTGTCCAAACTTTTGCATGCCACTGTATATAGATGGTGCACAGTATTATTTTTCTTGCCCTGTATGACCACAGTAATTCTCAGTTCTTATTCTGTATATATGGACAGTGCACAGTATCACGTCTCTTGTCCTTTACACCGGGTGTATATTCCAGTATCTGCCCTTATTCTATATATTTAGTGCACAGTCAGGGGTGAATCTAACCTCTTTGCTGCCTGAGGTGGATTACAGAAAGGCGCCCCCTAACCAAAAAAAAAAATAAATAAAATTGAGCTTACATGCTACTAACTTCACACACTACCTTGTATTAATAATGCCCCTAATAGCCCTTATATAAATAACACCTCTTAAATTCATAAAGCCCCCTTATATAAAGTGCCCCCTCCTAACGACCTCTTAAAATACCCACAACTGTGCTAAAAAAAATAACCCTTCACCCGCGCACAGGATGTCTGCGTCTCAGCACTGGAGGCGTGATGCTATGTCATCATGCCAGCTTGCGCCGAAACGCAGACATCTTGTGTCTGGTCTGTCTTCTCGGTGTGTTGTAAACCGCAGGCCTAAAGTGGCTTGCGGTTTACAAGACAGAGTCACAGGTTGAGTTTTAACTAGATCGGTTTCTTGCAGACGCTGATCTAGTTAACGGTAAAGCATATATTAATGGCTGCCCCATGGTCGGCCCCACAGAGGCAGTGGGCCCAGGGTAACCTAGGAGTAGGAGGGCTGCCTAGACTGCGTGCATCACCTCAGGTAAATTTACCTGCAGAGCGATGTGCTCTGACGGGACACACGCAGACCAGAGCTCCTCCATGCCACCACTCCTAGCTGTCGCGGATAGTGCCGCCTCACTTCGCCTCATTATAGGTGCACCCCTGGTTGGATACCTGAGTAGTCAATAAGCAGAGAATCATGGCGAACGACAATATGACATGACATACAGTACAGACCAAAAGTTTGGACACACCTTCTCATTCCAAGAGTTTTCTGTATTTTCATGACTATAAATATTGTAGATTCACACTGAAGGCATCAAAACTATGAATTAACACATGTGGAATTATATACTTAACAAAAAAGTGTGAAACAACTGAAAATATGTCTTTTATTCTAGGTTCTTCAAAGTAGCCACCTTTTGCTTTGATTACTGCTTTGCACACTCTTGGCATTCTCTTGATGAGCTTCAAGAGGTAGTCACCTGAAATGGTCTTCCAACAGTCTTGAAGGAGTTCCCAGAGATGCTTAGCACTTGTTGACCCTTTTGCCTTCACTCTGCGGTCCAGCTCACCCCAAACCATTTCGATTGGGTTCAGGTCTGGTGACTGTGGACGCCAGGTCATCTGGTGTAGCACCCCATCACTCTCCTTCTTGGTCAAATAGCCCTTACACAGTCTGGAGGTGTGTTTGGGGTCATTGTCCTGTTGAAAAATAAATGATGGTCCAACTAAACACAAATCGGATGGAATAGCATGCCGCTGCAAGATGCTGTGGTAACCATACTGGTTCAGTATTCCTTCAATTTTGAATAAATCCCCAACAGTGTCACCAGCAAAGCACCCCCACACCATCACACCTCCTCCTCCATGCTTCAAAGTGGGAACCAGGCATGTAGAGTCCATTCGTTCACCTTTTCTGCGTCGCACAAAGACACGGTGGTTGGAACCAAAGATCTCAAATTTGGACTCATCAGACCAAAGCACAGATTTCCACAGGTCTAATGTTCATTCCTTGTGTTCTTTAGCACAAACAAGTCTCTTCTGCTTGTTGCCTGTCCTTAGCAGTGGTTTCCTAGAAGCTATTTTACCATGAAGGCCTGCTGCACACAGTCTCATCTTAACAGTTGTTGTAGAGATGTGTCTGCTGCTAGAACTCTGTGTGGCATTGACCTGGTCTCTAATCTGAGCTGCTGTTAACCTGCAATTTCTGAGGCTGGTGACTTGGATGAACTTATCCTCCGCAGCAGAGGTGACTCTTGGTCTTCCTTTCACGGGGCGGTCCTCATGTCAGCCAGTTTCTTTGTAGCGCTTGATGGTTTTGGCCACTGCACTTGGGGACACTTTCAAAGTTTTCCCAATTTTTCGGACTGACTCACCTTCATTTCTTAAAGTAATGATGGCCACTCATTTTTCTTCACTTAGCTGCTTTTTTCTTGCCATAATACAAATTCTAACACTCCATTCAGTAGGACTATCAGCTGTGTATCCACCTGACTTCTGAACAACACAACTGATGGTCCCAACCCGATTTATAAGACAAGAAATCCCACTTATTAAACCTGACAGGGCACACCTGTGAAGTGAAAACCATTTCAGGTGACTACCTCTTGACGCTCATCAAGAGAATGCCAAGAGTGTGCAAAGCAGTAATCAAAGCAAAAGGTGGCTACTTTGAAGAACCTAGAATATAAGACATATTTTCAGTTGTTTCACACTTTTTTGTTAAGTATATAATTCTACATGTGTTAATTCATAGTTTTGATGCCTTCAGTGTGAATCTACAATTTTTATAGTCATGAAAATACAGAAAACTCTTGGAATGAGAAGGTATGTCCAAACTTTTGGTCTGTACTGTATGTAAAAGAACAATACCCCGTGAACATATGCAAAACCAAACCATAGTAAACAGTAGAAATATATTGCCAATAGGTGGGTAGAGTCTCTTTCAGCAACAGGGCATTGTCCATGGAAAGGCTCAGAATTGGCACTATGTGGCAAAATACAGTCCTTAGTAGTCCATAGGCTGTAGAGAAATATGTATTAGTGCAAAACAAGAACATAACAAGGTACTTGGGATTACCCCGGTGCAAAGGCTTAAACAATTGCTAACTAGATACATAAATACAAGGATATACAGTATGTATACAGAAAAGGCAATATATATATATATATATATATATATACAGTCATATGAAAAAGTTTGGGCACCCCCATAAATATCTATATCATTTTTATAGTTCTATATATTTGGGTGTTTGCAACAGCCATTTCAATTTGATATATCTAATAACTGATGGACACAGTAATATTTCAGGATTGAAATGAGGTTTATTGTACTAACAGAAAATGTGCAATATGCATTAAACAAAATTACCAAAAAAATTAAACCTAAAATTTATTATTTAATACCCCCAAAATTCAACCGAAAAAAAATTTTGATACCTTTATCTTTTTTTTTATTTTAATACTCCTAACTACTATTTTACTGACTTACTGAAGCACAAAATTGGTTTTGTAACCTCACTGAGCTTTGAACTTCATAGGGGGGGCCAGGTGTATCCCAATCATGAGAAAAGGTATTTAAGGTGGCCAATTGCAAGTTGTTCTCCTATTTGAATCTCCTCTTAAGAGTGGCATCATGGGCTCCTTAAAACAACTCTCAAATGATCTGAAAACAAAGATTGTTCAACATAGTTGTTCAGGGGAAGGATACAAAAAGGATTTGCCTCAGAGATTTAACCTGTCAGTTTCCACTGTGAGGAACATAGTAAGGAAATGGAAGACCACAGGGACAGTTCTTGTTAAGCCCAGAAGTGGCAGGACAAGAAAAATATCAGAAAGGCAGAGAAGAAGAATGGTGAGAACAGTCAAGGACAATCCACAGACCACCTCCAAAGAGCTGCAGCATCATCTTGCTGCAGCTGGTGTCACTGTGCATCGGTCAACAATACAGCACACTTTGCACAAGGAGAAGCTGTATGGGAGAGTGATGCGAAAGAAGCCGTTTCTGAAAGCACGCCACAAACAGAGTCGCCTGAGGTATGCAAAAGCACATTTGGACAAGCCAGCTTCATTTTGGAAGAAGGTCCTGTGGACTGATGAAACAAAGATTGAGTTGTTTGGTCATACAAAAAGGCGTTATGCATGGCGTCCAAAAAACACAGCATTCCAAGAAAAACACTTGCTACCCACTGTAAAATTTGGTGGAGGTTCCATCATGCTTTGGGGCTGTGTGGCCAATGCCGGCACCGGGAATCTTGTTAAAGTTGAGGGTCGCATGGATTCAACTCAGTATCAGCAGATTCTTGAGAATAATGTACAAGAATCAGTGACGAATTTGAAGTTACGCCGGGGATGGATATTTCAGCAAGACAATGATCCAAATCTACTCAGGCATTCATGCAGAGGAACAATTACAATGTTCTGGAATGGCCATCCCAGTCCCCAGACCTGAATATCATTGAACATCTGTGGGATAATTTGAAGCGGGCTGTCCATGCTCGGCGACCATCAAACTTAACTGAACTGGAATTGTTTTGTAAAGAGGAATGGTCAAAAATACCTTCATCCAGGATCCAGGAACTGATTAAAAGCTACAGGAAGCGACTAGAGGCTGTTATTTTTGAAAAAGGAGGATCGACTAAATATTAATGTCACTTTTCTGTTGAGGTGCCCATACTTTTGCACCGGTCAAATTTTGGTTTAATGCATATTGCACATTTTCTGTTAGTACAATAAACCTCATTTCATTCCTGAAATATTACTGTGTCCATCAGTTATTAGATATATCAAATTGAAATGGCTGTTGCAAACACCCAAATATTTAGAACTAAAAATGATTAAGATTAATAGGGGTGCCCAAACTTTATCATATGACTGTATATACACACATGAAAGAATATGGGTGCTCAGTCTCTGTAGCGAGCTGGAGGTGTTCCCTTGGTGCTTCGCTCTGATCGCCTCAGCACTTGGTCTTCTACTTGCGCAGGGACACTAGAATCTTGAATTTCATCTTGTGCTGGTTCAGGAGCGGTAACTGGAGCAGGAATATGGGTAGGGATAGAAACAGGAACAGGAACAAACTGGTAACAGCCTGGGATAAGAAATTGTGATCTGAAGATTGATTCATCTACAGAAGGCTGTCTTTGAGGAGTTTCCATCACAGAAACTGGTTGATAGACATGTGTAACCTGCTGTGGTGGTGATAACATCACAAGTAAATCTTCTTTTGTGCATAATTTCATACGATTACGATGCACTGTCTGTGGAGCCATGCCTGGTTTCTTTACTTCATAAACATCAGACTCTGGATAGGGAATTGCTGTAATGGTGTATGGGTCTGTTTCCCAAAGAGAATCAAGTTTTCCAGTTCTGTGGTACTTCCTTAACCATACTTTGTCACCAATGTGTAAAGGTATATCATTAGCTCTTTGGCTGTAGTTCTCTTCTTGTCGTCTGTGAGCTTCTTTCATGCGACAGTCAACTATCTCTTGCGCTTCTTGCATTCTGCGCTGGTGTTCTAAAACCCAATCAGTTTTTGGCAGAGGGTTTATCACATCTGGTACCTGAATTCCCAAGGCACGGTCTTTTGGAAGTTGACCTTGTCTTCCAAACATTAGGAAGTATGGTGAATAGCCTGTAGAACAGTGGGTAGTATTATTGTAGATCTCCACTAATTCGTCAAGTAGATGAGGCCATTCTGCTGGTTTGGTGACAGATGCTGTTCGCAGCATGTTGATGAAGATCTGGTTAACCGTTAGGTCTCTGAGAAGGAATGGGATGTAGTGGTGCTCTAGCATCCTTCTTACCAGTTTTGGTAAGGTTGCAGGCTGGATATTCACTACACCAACTTTCAATATCAGCACACATTCCAATCCATTAGAAGCGTTGGCGTATGGTGGCTTCAGTTTTATGCACACCCAAGTGTCCAGATTGATCGTGGTAGGAATCAAGAACAATCTTGGCATCCCGCCTGGGAATGAGAATTTGATGTACCCTCTCACCTGAAACAGGATCTAAGGTGTTGCGCAGAATCAAGCCTTTTTGGATGAAAAGTCTTTTGCGCTGCCTCCATAGGCGTTTGAGCTCAGTATCTGTATACTGTCTTCTGAGTCTGACAGGTATTCTTCCAGTGGCTAGGTAATCATAGATTTCACCTAGGACACGAGATTCATTCTGGAGGGTTTGCCATCTAGATAGATCTTGCAGCGGGTCAGGTTTCTGTTGAAGACCTTCTTCAGTCTGTGTAGCAGCAATGACTTTCTGCGTAGAAAACTTTTGATAGAAGGGAGGCATCTCAACATCTTCCTACATGTCCTCTTCAGGAGGTTCTTCTCCTATAGGCAAACAGGATAACACGTCAGCATTTATGTTGGTCTTACCACTGCAGTATTTGATATCGAAGCAGTAGTTCACCAATCTGGAAGCCCATCTCTGTTCGAGAGCACATAACAGAGCCGTGTTAAGGTGAGCTAGAGGATTGTTGTTGGTGTAAACGGTAAGGATAAGCCAGAATTGGAGGAGAAGTCAATAGGGCTTTCAAAGTCTGGAATACAGTCTCTTTTTTTCAGACCAATCAATTAGTAGTCTTCTGTTGAAGTTTTCTTTAGGGCAACCACGTAGCAGTTCTGTCAGTGGTTCCGCTACCTGTGCAAAGTGAGGTATAAAGCGGCGGTAATACTCCGCAAATCCCAGGAAACTTCTGACTTCTTTTACTGTTCTGGGAGTCTCTGACAGCAGAGATCTTGTCAGGATCAGGCTGGATACCTTCAGCACTTACTACATGACCAACGAAATTGACCTTTGGTTTTAGTAGGTGACATTTTGAAGGTTTTATCTTCAGGCCATGCTCAATAAGGACCTGGAACACTTCTGCTAGGTGGCTCAGATGGTCTTCATAAGTGCGAGAATACACAACAACATCATCAAGATACAGCAAGACACTCTGGAAGTTGAGGTGACCAAGACACCTTTCCATGAGTTGCTGGAATGTTGCTGGGGCGTTGCACAACGCAAAAGGCATGCTATTAAACTCATGGAGTCCCATTGGGGCGGTAAAAGCTGTTTTCTCTCTATCCTCAGGAGCCATGGGTACTTGCCAGTAACCACTGGTTAGGTCGAGAGGGGAGAAGTATGCAGCTGAACCAAGAGCAGCGAGAGATTCTTCAATCCATGGAAGAGGATATGCATCTTTGTTCGTGATGTTCAACTTTCTGTAGTCAACACAAAATCTGATGTTACCATCCTTCTTCCTTACCAGAACAATGGGTGCTGCCCAAGGACTTTGGCTTTCTTGGATGACTTTGGTGTCTTTCATCTCCTTTATCAGCCTCTTTACTTGCTGGTAGTTAGCAGGAGGTATTGGGCGGTGTCTTTCCTTGATAGGAGGATGATCACCTGTGTTGATCTTATGCTGGATCAAAGAGGTTTTTCCGAAATCAAGTGGATGCTTGCTGAAAGCTTGGCTGTGCCGCTTCGCAACTTTGATGACACCATTGATGTGTTCAATAGGAGTATTTGCATCTCCAAAGTTGAGTTCATTCCACCAGAAGGTAGTAGGTTTCTGAGTACCTTCGGCAGGGACATGAATTGACTTTTGATAAGCAAGTGTTTCATCATCTAGGATGTCTTCTGAATCAAGCTGATGCAGTTGAGCAACGGAATTAAATTTGTTCAACTCAATAGGTGCATTACTTAGGTTGACTATCCGTACTGGTACTTCACCGTTTGAGACGGTGACAATGCTTCTGGCGGCTTTCACCAGTGGCTGTCCCTCAATCTGGATAGGGTCAAGAAGAGCTTCGTAATCTTCATTGCTAATGACTGAACGAACTCGACACCATACTAGAGTGTCACCGTTAGGAGTCAGAGTAACGGATCTTGGATACGGACACAGCAGATGTCACCATTACGGTTGGCAAACTTCTGCTGGGCGCAAAGCACTTTGATGGTACGTTGTACAGCTTGCCTGTAAGAAAGAGAAGTAATAGGAAGAGAAGCATGCAAAGCATCTAGTAACTCAGTAAATACATGACGGATAACATTTACGCCTAATACCACTGCTGTTGTAACTCACTTAGACTCTGTAACAATTACACCTTGTTGTGATAATTTACGATCACCAATAGGAATGGTAGGTTCCCAGTAACCTAGTTGGGAGATAGGCTGACCATTACTTGCAATCAAGCGTAACTTGGCTTTACCCACAGGATTTAGTATGTTGGAGTCCCAATATTTCTCAAAGGCTTGTAACTCAATAGTTGTTACTTGCGACCCAGTGTCCACTAAGGCTTCTAATGGTACACCATCAATCCAAATAGTTATGTACGGGCATTTTGAGATGAATCGGGATATCCATGGCAATTGTCTCTTTAAGTAAAATAATAAGGCTGCTGTCACTTTAAGAAATGCAGATCTCAGCAAATACACAATCACTGTATAAGATGCACTTATCTGTATCACGGGAATGGCAGATAACAGCGGACAATAGCGGATGATGTGCTTGCAGCAGTGCTGAACAGGAGATGCAGGCAGGTTGAAGATCACTCCAGTCCCTGATGAGGAGTCTCTGCAGAAGTGCTGGAAGCAGAGAAGCTGAAGCGCTGTAACAGCGGTGATAGAGCTGAAGATTCGGTGCTTTTGTAAAGATAGCGGCGCCCAGTGCTGGCGCGCGCGGGAAGTTTAGTAGGTGGAGTTAACCCTCGATGAACCACTCCGACGGTCAGGCAATCCAAAATGGTGGGATAAAGAGTCGCACACTGTGAAACACAATGACACAGTCCCAATAAGGCTTTCACCCCCACTTTGTAGAGAGTACTGGTGATTGGGGTTATACTGGGAGCAGTAGTTCAACAGGAATAACATACAGTCTATAGGACGGCACAATCCTGTTCATGACGCCACAAAAAGGAGCTTTGCTTGCAACACTCAGGAGGGCCAGGAATGATGTCACAGGTAGAATGTAGGATGTGGCCGGCTTGTAGAATGACCCTTGATCCCGAATGTGCACAAAAGCCTTTTTGATGTCCCTGACTACCCGGCCCCACGTGGTACCTGACAATGACAACAGACAACCAGATCTCGGGGGTAGTCGTTGCTCTTTTACTAGCAGGACGAGGTAATACAAATATACAGATGAGGAAAGAACTCTCCACATAAAATACAGTTATCACTGTAGGCAGTGTCCTATTAAGCAGGTGATAGGACTTGGGGCAAAAGTGTTTTTGTTGGTATATACTATATACATATATATGCAACAGATAGACTTATTTGTTTGCAGGAGAAGTTTACATCTATCTGACAGTAGATGGCGATGTTATTAGTGTTATATGCTGAATAGAGTGTAATGGTATGCTATGTGAGACTTGCTGTACCTTGCTTTTATCTCTCTATTGTAAAAGGTCCTTTTTACTTTCAAGTTTTGCTGTGTTAACGTTTTGATGCTGTTTACCTCATGTTCTAAGAAGTAAATGCTGATTATCCCATATAATCTACTCTCAAGCTTCTTCTGTGACACAACTATGCAACAGTTTTGACTGGTTTAACTGTTAGGTACTTGGAAGGATGGCCTGTATCCAGGGGGTTATCCCTCAACAAACTGGGTACACGCACGTAGAAGAGGAAACGGGTGTGCTGACAGCGGGCGACCCTCAAATTCTGTCAGACTAGCTCTGGGCTCTTTTAATATATCTTCGTCCCAAAGACTTACTTGTAAATAGATGCGTGTGGAGTTCCCCGATGTATGAATAACAGGTTGGTAGACTTTTTAGTACTTGCAGACTTGGGACTTCAGAGGAAAACATTCTCTGAGGAGAAACTTGAGCACAGAGGAAAAGACATCTCTGGATGAAGTGGACTAATACAGGTCCTGACTGGACTAGCATGTCCTCCAACTTGTACCCACATGTGCAGACTTGCTCACACACCGACCAACAGGGTTTGCAACCCTCTCCAGAGAGGGCTGTAGCTTGACCCCTCTTCCAGGCCAATCAAGGGAGCCTGATTGGTTCTGGAGGTCACCTGACTATACTGGACACTCCCTACACTAACACAATATGATGATGCAATCACAGACATAAATCACAATGAAAAGTATAGACAGTTGCAGTTTATAAAACATCCACAAGATGGCCGTGGTAAATTTACCGGAAAAGGCCAAAACCTACATCGCCTTCCATGTGTGTTCTGGCTCTTGTGAAATATGTATAAAGGAAGGAACGGGGAAATATTAAATTGGTGGCAGATCATGAAGAGGGATATTAAACTGGGAACAGATGGAGGGGGGACATCAAACTGGGGGTTGTAGTGGGCTGAAGGGGGAGAGGGTGGTGCTTTTTTTTATGCATGGGACTGCATAAATTGGAGGGGGCTGACTAAAGAGAGGGTGATATCTACATGAGACTGCATAAATTGGAGGGGGCTGACTAAATAGAGGGTGATTGCTACATGGGACTGCATAAATTGGAGGTGGCTGACTAAAGAGAGGGTGATTGCTACATGGGACTGCATAAATTGGAGGTGGCTGACTAAAGAGAGGGTGATATCTACATGGGACTGCATAAATTGGAGGGGCCTGACTAAATAGAGGGTGATTGCTACATGGGACTGCATAAATTGGAGGTGGCTGACTAAAGAGAGGGTGCTGAAAAATCCACTTCTATGCCTAGTAGTGCACAAGTAGATGCTGCTGATGATGACGATGATGATATTGTGGTCCTTGATTAGAACTTTTGCACAGTTGTGTTTCTGGTTTTGCACTTTTTAACTTTTTTGTTACAGTAATATAAGTTTACAGGTTTAGTTATGTTTACAGTATATAATGTAAAGTCTATTTTCACCTAAATATTCTGCCCTAAGTAAGGGCGGCATTTTACAGGTACTGATCCACTTTCCCATATAAGGCCAGTGTATAACAGGGACAGGTCTTTTCCACTTAGCCAAAACTGCACATAAAATATGGAGCTATTTGTAATAGGAACAAAAGAAAATAACAATGGGCTCAGCTCTGTAGTGTCAGTGCTAAACATACATAGAAGAGCAAACCTGTCCCTGTAATATATTGACTTCACATAGAAGAGTGGACCTATCCCTGTAATATGCTGTTCTAGTAGAGTACACCTGTCCTGTAAGGTGTAATATTCTGCTGTTTATATTGGGTATCTAGGTGACAAATAATAACTATATAGTTATAAAATACTGTTTTGAAATACTTAAGACTACCAAGGCTGCTTTGATAGTTTCATGCACTTTACTTGTTGGAAATAAATATTTTTATTTTTCTCCTTAATTATGTCTCTATTAATGAAAATACCTGGAAAGAGCAAAAGCAAGTGTTATATCCAAGTTAGGAAAAGTACCGCAAATAATATGCAACCTGATCAACAAAGTTTGAGATATACATACACATATATATATATCTATATCTATATATTATTTTTTATGTTGGTAAAACTATAGGCTTACTAAAATGATGCTGAAGGAAATGCTCATATTCATAGTAAAAGTTGTGGTGTTTCTAGGGGCGTGAAGGGGGTGTGTCCAGGGGCGTGGCTTCATTTCAGAAAATTCAACTATTGTCCCTCTTTTTTCATCCTTGAAAATTTGGGAGGTATGCATGTGTCCACTGAAGTCCTTTCACAGGCCTCATCAGTCCCTGACGTCAGGAAGTTGACCAAAAGAGAAGAGAGAGCCACGCCGGAGCCCAGGAGAGGTGAGTAACACTGTTTGATCATCTCCTCCGGGCCTCCTCTTAATTTACTCTGGGGTCTGAAGGGACGAGCCAAGCATCGAATGTTCAGTCTGGATTTAAGTTACAATGGTCCAGAAAATATGTAGAAAATATTGTATCCTGAGGCCATTGTAACCTGAGGGGGAGCCGTAAAGGTGGAATGAATCCGTGTTTTACTTCCTAAGAAGTCACAGTATTGGCAGCTCCTGGACTGAATGTGGGTATAGATATGTCCAGTAACACCATGTGACACCGGTCCTACAGCAGGATTGTGGGGGGAAGGGCTGGGGACCAATAGTTTTCTCTTGTCCATATTGTGTAGACAAGTATTGGCTCTCTCAATCTCTCACGCCATTGGTCAAGGTCAGAGCGTCAGCATCTCCTAGACCGGATAAGACGTATACAGGGAAATGATAAACACTCAATACTCCAGGGATAATGATGTCCTCTTTTATATAACTTTTCCCCCTTTTGTAATATTGTCACGGCTGCCATTGTGGAATTAAGGGTACCGGATACTGTTCATGAGGATCATTTCTCAGTGCTAATGCTGCCCCTCTTTTATCTTTGGTAGATGGATCCTACATGATTATATATCACTGGAGGGGTTCATAGGACTCCTTCACATGTAGACATGACATCCTGACTTTTATATAGATCCGTTACCATCACAGGTACCTATATGGCACCCGGTGATTGGATGGCCTGTAGCTGACGTCATCTGAGGTCTGAATCAGCTGTTTGGCGTCAGATTGGTTAGCTGCCGAGGGCCGGTGCTGTCCTTTATAACGCAGGCTCCGCCAATGTATGGGTACGGCCAGTGGCGTAACTAGGAATGGCTGGGCCCCAAGGCGAAATTTGACATGCGGCCCCCCTCCGAACCGGTTACGGGTCCCCAAACAGTAAAATATTTTCAACAGTGGCCCCAAATAGTATTATATTCTCTACAGTGGCCCCCACTCAGTAGTATATGCTCCACAGTGGCCCCCACACAGTATTATAAGCTCCCAACAGCCCTCTCCGCTTCGGTGCTATTAGTATACTTTGGGGTCTCCTCAGACCCCAGAGTATAATAATCGGAGGCCCAGGGAGGGTGATTAAAAATAACAAACTCTCATACTCACCTTGCCTTACCTTTCCTTGGCATCCTCGCTCCATCTTGCCGTCTTCAGGCCCACTTCCGACGTCGCTGCTGAGGCCTGTGCTTGGGCCTCAGCTGTCACGTGGGGACGCACTGATGTCATTACGCGGCCGCGACCCATGTGACCGCTGGGGCCTAATCACAGGCCTCAGTCATGACGGAAGAGCGCCGGAGAGATCGCTGTGCCCAGGAGAGGTGAGAATATCTATTTATTGTTTTCAGTCACCTCCCCTGGCCCTGCCCTGCCAACTATTGGAAAGGGGCCTGCAATATGCCAGGGTCCCTTTCCAATAACAGTATGTATAGCGGTCGGGGAACCAGGCTTTCCCCAACCACTATCATAGTGGTCCGGGGCCTGGCCATCTCCAGCTGGCCGCGGGCCCCGTACCCTGCCGGGTCCGGTCACGGTCGCACCCCTGCGACTGTGATCGTTACGCCACTGGTTTGTGCGGTTCTCAGTAGCGGCTGTCACAGGGCTCCGGGCCCCCGATATTTACGCCCCTAGGTATGGCGATCTTACCACCACAATGTCATGCAGCGGGATTGTACAAGGGCCCAGAACATAACCCTGACAGCTCCATTTGATGGCTCCTGATGAGACTTCCTTTATATTGTACTAGCAGAAACACGTAGGGTATAATTCTATCGGTGTTTTGCACATCCTGGTGTCTGTAGTAATTCCAGTCAATATATAATGGTGGATGCAGCAACATTGTATCCAGCAAACAGCCACGTACCAAACCAGTGATGTGGACTCTCATTATGAGCCTGTTCTCTGGCTATTAATTAGCATTTTGATAGCTGGAATTAGGGCTGGATGATTATGAATGAAAATCTCGATTAATCAGGCATTTTACCTCGATTGCGATTAATGGCAATTATTTAAGACATCTCCTTTGACAGCATGACTACGTGTTTGGCAATCCTCAGGGGATTCAACTCACAAGGTTTGCCTGGCAGTTTTTTTTTTTGGACAGCTCACGGCCCAACCGCAAATGTTATAATGTTGTGGGATCTCTTCAGACCCCGGAGTATAATGATCAGAGGCCCAGGGGAGGTGATCAAACATAAAAAGCAGTGTTAATCACCTCTCTTGGGCTCTGGCGCGACTCCCTGCTGTCTTCGGCACTTTTGACTGAAGCCTGAGATCGCTGAGGCCTGTGATTGGGCTTAGTCATGTGGCGTCACAACATCGCGTGACCCACATGACCGCTAAGACCCAATCACAAGCCTCAGAGAAAACAGGGAGCCACGCCGGAGCCCAGGAGAGGTGAGTAACACTGGGCCTCCGATCATCATACTATTAGGTATAATAATAGCAGTTTCGGTTCATCAGTGTTCGGTCCAAATGAAACTGCAAATATAGTAATAACCGAACCGAAATAACCAATGTGAACAAAATCACGCTGGTTATCCTGGTTGATGTTCAGTTTCAGTGTTTTTTTAATTAATCGCCCTCGGAAGAAACCGCAGCGTTTTACCGTCCTTACATAGTGGATGGGATTCTAGCGAATGCCATCCACACACTGTGGAAAAATACGTGCAGTGGAAACGCTGCGATTTCCACAACAGACACGGTTTTGGAAATCGCAGCGTGTCAATTATACCTACGGAAACACCAGCGATTTCCCTACAGGTATAATGGAAGCCGAAAGACTGCGGAGGAAACCACTGTGGACTTTCTGTGAAAGCGCTGAAGGAAAAACTGCAATGCATTGCCACCATGGTTTTTCCCGTAGCGCTTTTTTTTTTTTTTTTGCTGCGACGTGGTTCGTGGAGCCTTAACCTAAAAGTAGTAAGACGTCTACAAGTGCAAATAATAAAGAACACAGAACTCTCCAGGAATTTGGTATAAAAATAGAAATCTTATTTACAATATTTACACTATATACAATACAGTATATACAATATTCACACTATATACAATATATACATTATATACATTATTTACACTAACACTATATACAACCTATATACATTATATATAAAAGAAACAAATGTAAAAAAATAAATATATCCTATATACTGTACACATTATCTATGAACACAAGGCAGGCTGTTGTCTGGTCTTTTTCTGAGAGGCGGCAGGCTGTTGTCTGGTCTTATTCTGAGAGGCGGCAGGCTGTTGTCTGGTCTTATTCTGAGAGGCGGAAGGCTGTTGTCTGGTCTTATTCTGAGAGGCGGCAGGCTGTTGTCCGGTCTTATTCTGAGAGGTGGCAGGCTGTTGTCTGGTCTTATTCTGAGAGGCGGCAGGCTGTTGTCTGGTCTTATTCTGAGAGGCGGCAGGCTGTTGTCTGGTCTTATTCTGAGAGGCGGCAGGCTGTAGTATGGTCTTATTCTGAGAGGCGGCAGGCTGTTGTCTGGTCTTATTCTGAGAGGCGGCAGGCTGTTGTATGGTCTTATTCTGAGAGGCGGCAGGCTGTTGTCTGTTCTTATTCTGAGAGGCGGCAGGCTGTTGTCTGGTCTTATTCTGAGAGGCGGCAGGCTGTTGTCTGGTCTTATTCTGAGAGGCAGCAGGCTGTTGTCTGGTCTTATTCTGAGAGGCGGCAGGCTGTAGTATGGTCTTATTCTGAGAGGCGGCAGGCTGTTGTCTGGTCTTTTCTGAGAGGCGGCAGGCTGTTGTCTGGTCTTATTCTGAGAGGCGGCAGGCTGTTGTCTGGTCTTATTCTGAGAGGCGGCAGGCTGTTGTCTGGTCTTATTCTGAGAGGCGGCAGGCTGTTGTCTGGTCTTATTCTGAGAGGCGGCAGGCCGTTGTCTGGTCTTATTCTGAGAGGCGGCAGGCCGTTGTCTGGTCTTATTCTGAGAGGCGGCAGGCCGTTGTCCGGTCTTATTCTGAGAGGCGGCAGGCTGTTGTCTGGTCTTATTCTGAGAGGCGGCAGGCTGTTGTCCGGTCTTATTCTGAGAGGCGGCAGGCTGTTGTCTGGTCTTATTCTGAGAGGCAGCAGGCCGTTGTCTGGTCTTATTCTGAGAGGCGGCAGGCTGTTTTCTGGTCTTATTCTGAGAGGCGGCAAGCTGTAGTATGGTCTTCTGGAGGCGGCGGGCTGTTGTCAGGTCTTATTTCTAGAGGTGGCGGGCTGTTGTCTGTTCTTATTCTGGGAAGCGGCAGGCTGTTGTCTGGTCTTAGTTTTAGAGGCGGCAGGCTGTTGTCCAGATTGGAGAGAGTTAGAGGCGGCAGGCTGTTCTTATTGGAGAGAGTTAGAGGCGGCAGGCTGTTCTTATTGGAGAGAGTTAGAGGCGGCAGACTGTTCTTATTGGAGAGAGTTAGAGGCGGCAGGCTGTTCTTATTGGAGAGAGTTAGAGGCGGCAGGCTGTTCTTATTGGAGAGCGTTAGAGGCGGCAGGCTGTTGTCTGGTCTTAGTTTTAGAGGCGGCAGGCTGTTGTCTGGTCTTATTTTTAGAGGCGGCAGGCTGTTGTCCAGATTGGAGAGAGTTAGAGGCGGCAGGCTGTTCTTATTGGAGAGAGTTAGAGGCGGCAGGCTGTTCTTATTGGAGAGCGTTAGAGGCGGCAGGCTGTTGTCTGGTCTTAGTTTTAGAGGCGGCAGGCTGTTGTCCTTATTGGAGAGGGTGAGGGGCTTGGGGCTGTGATGGGTGATGTATCCTCTACCCAGGTCTTATTGGGGAGGACACCACCTGGAAGAAGAGAACACATTACACACACGTTAGTTAAAGTGGTTGTCTAAGCAGTTGAAATTGACTTACCAGATCTGTTTGGGATGGTGATGATGGATTTGGGGGTTTCAACCTTGTTATGACCCCCAAGTCACATGATTGGAAGCGACCCAGGGACAGAATACTGTTCCCAATTATGTGATGCGGGATCATGACGTGGCCTGAACCCCCGAGTCCATCATCAGCCCAGACCAGGTAAGTCAATTTCACCTGCCTTGGAAAACGCCCTTAACCCTTCATTCCCTGCAGTCCTATATTTATTCTGACCTCTGGGATATGTCAGCCACTGTTACACTATGTAGTATTAGATGTCATTATCTTAAAGACCCGCCTCCTTGACACTTATGTTCACACTGCGCTGTATGTAAATGCTTCCTGTAATGTGACCACACACCCCCTCTCCCCGCTAAATAACGCTCCCAGGGGGTCTGTTACAGAGGTGCCGCCATTTCCCCTCCCCATACAGTAGTGCCCTGTATTACCTCATCACTAATGGAGTTTCCTCCTTCTCCTCTTTGGGGGCGGCGGACCAGTTGACCCCGCTGACTCCCTTTGTCCTCTGTCATCTCTGAAAAAGAAAGAGATCCTGGTGATGTAAAGAAATAACGGAGAATAAATCGTATTCCGGGCTGTGGCTATAGGGGGCAGTAACTCACCGGTCAGGGTCTGCGTCCCATTCCTCCATCTCTCTCTTTTTCACTCGCCTGTAGGCGGCGCTCTCCATGTTCTTCTTCAGCATTTCGGTTAGTTCCATCCTGTTCAGATGAGACAGTGAATGGTGAGAAGATGTGATAATCTATACATGAGGAGTAAAGAGTCTTCACACCTTCTATCCTCTATACATAAAAGTAAGTGAACCCCCTATAGGAAGAGCAGGTCTTGTGCTGTACAAGAGTCACTTACTGGCTGTAGATGGGGGTTTGGATCTCCTGAGTGGGCTCTCCTAGATCCGGGATTATTGCCGCTTCTCTCTGGCAATATTCCAGGGTCTTAATGTTGTCTTTTTTTCTCCCTTTTTGGGGTGTCTGTAGGCCGGTGGGCTAGTTGAGGAGAAAATGGAGAATATTAGGACATTGATCTGATTAGAAAATGATAGAAAATTTTAATTTCGAATTTTCTCCTGAAACTTCTCTACCCTTATATGTGAGTTATGTCTGACTTGAATATCTGATAATCCGGCACATATTGGTTCCCATTTATACCAGATTATAGGAAGGTCACTGACAATATCCTCTAAGGGCTTGATCAGATGTTAGAAATGCAGAGGGGTTTTGGTGACTCCTCAGTTTTTGACCCTCTGGCTGGAGATTTTGGGTCACCTTTTACTTTGGACTCTCTCTATACATTTCTCTGATCACCTGGTAATCTAGAGTATCTGATAATCCGGCACATGCCAGGTCCCATTTATACCTGATAATATAATCTAAATCTTCATTTTACACTTACAAGTTACTTCCTTTTTTAGTAGCAGGGTAAGGAGGCCATCTGACACCAGATCTTTATATTTGGCGCCTTATTGGCACGAGTTGAGCGTCTTGCAGACATGGTTCTGTGGTCAGTCGTCATATGCAGACAGTCAGTCTGATCTGAGCCCGTTTGGGTCGGCAGGTAAATTCATGGGTTGAAGGTTCCATTGCCATAGAGATAGAATGTGACATCATAGGGACAGTCTGTAATGTCATCGCTCACTGGACCCAACCACTTGTAACAGGGACATATTCTCCTGTGATTTATACAGCACCTATTACCACCAAGTGTTTACACCCATCATAGTATTATCAATATTTCTTATTCTATATGTGGAGAATTGTGTCTGGAATTTTACTTGTTTCTCTATGAAAATGTCTCCTTATAAATATTTACAATAGGCTCCACCCCCCAGGATGTATAATATTGTATATTCTACTATATGCTGGCAGCTGACTGGCCTATCATGTGACCTGTTGAGTAATGAGGGAATGTGATTGGCTTTTGACCAATGTCCGAGCTCTACCCCAGAGACTTATTCAGAGCTAGACACGCTGCTTAGACCCACTGACATACAAGTGCATCTCAATAAATTAGAATATCATCAAAAAGTTTTTGTTTTTTTAGTAATTCAATTGAAAAAGTGAAACCCATATATTATATTGGGTCATTACAAACAGAGTGACCCAAAACAGTTGTAAAGGCTTCCTAAGCGTTTAAAAAGGTCCCTTAGTCTGGTTCAGTAGGCGACACAATCATGGGGAAGACTGCTGACTTGACAGATGTCCAGAAGACAGTCATTGACACACTCCACAAGGAGGGTAAGCCACAAAAGGTCATTGCCAAAGAAGCTGGCTGTTCATAGAGTGCTGTATCAAAGCATATTAACGGAAAGTTGAGTGGAAGGAAAAAGTGTGGTAGAAAAAGGTGCACAACCAACCAGGATAAACCCAGCCTTGATAGGATTGTTAAGAAAAGGCCATTCAAAAATTTGGGGGCAATTTACAAGGAGTGGACTGCTGCTGGAGTCAGTGCTTCAAGAGCCACCACACACAGACATTGTATCCAGGACATGGGCTACAAGTGTCGCATTCCATGTGTCAAGCCACTCATGACCAATAGACAACGCCAGAAGCGTCTTACCTGGGCCAAGGAGAGAAAGAACTGGACTGTTGGAGGTTTTGTTTTCAGATAAAAGTAAATTTTGCATTTCATTTGGAAATCAAGGTCTCAGAGTGTGGAGGAAGAGTGGAGAGGCCACAATCCAAGCTGCTGGAGGTCTAATGTGATGGTTTGGGATCCATGTCATCTGCTGGTGTAGGTCCACTGTGTTTTATCAAGACCAAAGTCAACGCAGCCGTCTAGCAGGAAATTCTAGAGCACTTCATGCTTCCCTCTGCCCACAAGCTTTTTGAAGAGAGAATTTTCCTTTTCCAACAGGACTTGGCACCTGTCCACACTGCCAAAAGTACCAATACCTGCTTTAATAACCGCAGTATCACTGTGCTTGATTGGCCAGCAAACTCGCCTGACCTTAACCCCATAGATTCTCTATGGGGTATTGTCAAGAGGAAGATGAGAGCAACCTGGGCTTCCATAACCCCTCTGCAGTGCCACAGGCTGATCTCTTCCATGCCACGCCGCATTGATGCAGTCATTTATGCAAAAGGAGCCCCGACCAAGTATTGAGGGCATTTACTGTACAGACTTTTCATTTGGCCAACATTTGTGTGTTAAATAATTATTTTACAGTTGGTCTTATATAATATTCTAATTTTCTGAGATAATGACTTTTGGGTTTTCCTTGGCTGTAAGCCATAATCATCAACATTAACAGAAAGAAACACTTGAAAAAGTTCCCTCTGTTTGTAATGACTCAATATAATATATGGGTTTCACTTTTTCAATTGAATTCCTAAAAAAAACAACTTTTTGATGATATTCTAATTTATTGAGATTCTAAATTTATAACCTGCAAAAGTGACATCACAGGACATGTAATAGATGTAATATACTCAGGGCCGGCGTTAGCGGGGGGCAAACTGGGCAATTGCCTAGGGCCCCGTCCCTAAAGGGGCCCCCGAGATCCGGAGCCTGATGACTCCGGCCATTTCGATAACAGAAAGGGACCCAGCGTCATGTGCCGCAGGGCCCCTTTCCAAGGTGAGTAAAAATAACAAACATTTTTACTCACCTGTCCTTGCGTTGGACGTCATCTTCTGGCGTTGCGGACATATAGTCACATAGGGTCATACTCACGTAACTGCTGAGGCCCAATCACAGGCTTCAGCGGTGACGTCCACAATGCGTGACGTCAGCCGCAGAGAAGAGGAAGCCAGCAGCGGCGACAGGGGACAGCGGAGCAGTGCAAGGATGCCCAGGAAAGGTAAGGCAAGCTAAGTATAACTGTTATTTTCCCTTACCTCCCCCGTGCCTTCGATAATTATACTCTAGGGTTTGAAGAGACCCCAGAGTATAATATAATACTAGCACTAAGGGCCACTGTGGAGCATTATACTGGGGAGGGGTCCTCTGGATAGCATATTATACTGTGTGGGGCCACTGTGGAGCATTATACTGGGGAGGGGGCCCCCTCTGGATATCATGTTATACTGTGTAGGGCCGCTGTGGAGCATTATACTGGGGGGGACCCTCTGGATAGCATATTATACTGTGAGCGGCCACTGTGGAGCATTATACTGGAGAGGGGGCCCTCTGGATAGCATATTATACTGTGTGGGGCCGCTGTGGAGCATTATGTTGAACAGCTAGTTTAGCAGAGAGCCCGGATATACCATAGTAGATAGTACCATAGTACGTAAATGTCCATACTATCTTGGTGTGCAAGGACTATTAAAGGGAAAGGGATGAGCAGTACCGGGACATTACATCTAACGTTCACCTTCTGATATGTGTTGTATGTTCTACTGTGCATATAATATGGTTATATGAGATCTTCAAAGCTTTGCCTCTTAATTTCTTTACATTTTAAACACCATCCCAACTTTTTTGGGAATTGAGGTTTTATTAAGACGCTTGTATCCTTTATACAATTTGGCCCCAATTACTCCAACTATGTCCTTTACTTAGACTGGCTTAAGATATACCACCAGTCTTAGTAGGTGTCGGCCGTTGTCTGGTAAAGTGGTCTTTGCTGAGTGGGGTCTCCTTCCAAGTTTTGTTATGGGGCCCTGTGGATATGAAGCCTCTTTAGTCTGTTTCCTATTATTATACAAGTTCCCCGGTCTCTCCTGTGCTCACTCGCTCTTGTGGACTCTTCAGTCTTCTTTCAGGTAGGATGTTGTGAATAGATGTGAGGACACTTATTGCCCCCCATCAGGGAGACTGAACCCCATAACACTTGTAATGTAACCTGGGACAGGAGATTATGGTATCACCATGACTAGAGTTGTGTGATCTGCTCACTGTATATGGCGCCCCCTATAATCCCCTATCTGGCAGCAGCTGCCGCCATGTGTACACTTTATTACTGTATATACAGATATTGGAATATACCGGAATATTGAGTGATAGCCATTACTATCATCATGGTCACTATCTAAGGAGTAATTCAAACACAAGAGAAAAACCACAAACACAATATAGATAAGTTTAAAGGGTTTTTATTGAATAGGCAACATTGTAATTAAATATTACTGGCCCTTTAAATTATAAAAAGGTCACAGTGACCGAGAGCTCAGGCCTGGTGGAGACCATAGAACTTACTGTGGTCCAGTCCACCCTTGTCCTGAGATGAGAGTCACCGACCCAATGATCCAGAGGAAGGCGAAACAACCCCCCGGAGAGTTATACCTCAGGGGGGCAAAAAATTCCTTCCTGACCCCAAATATGGCGATCGGATATCTCACTGGATCATATCTCGCCTGCTGCCTAGTGCTGTATGTATATATGTGTGTATATATGTATGCTGTATGTATGTATATATGTATGTATGCTGTATGTATATATGTATGTATGCTGTATGTATATATGTATGTATGCTGTATGTATATATGTATTTAAGCTCATGAGAGCTTAATGTATAAGAAAACCACACACATAAAATCCTTTATTGAAGTAAGGAGACTCCCCCCGCACATCCCTCTTTGACCATTTTATTTAAAAACAAAATGAAAAATCTGAATATCCGACGTCATCCAGTGAATCTGGATGAGTCAAAAAAAAAAAAAAAAAAAAACCCTGTAAAAAATAAACAAACAATAAATAATTATATTCAATAAATAAATAATAATAGATAAATCTGGCCATACACATGAGATGTTGACTAAACACCAGCTATCTCACCCAACTTTCCAATACACATGCACACTTGGCTTAGTACATTTGTGGGTTACTTGTAGTCATTGGCCTACTTTCAAAAGTCTTCTCGGCAGATCCGCGCACCAGAAAATGGTCTGGGATTCAAAGAGCAGACGTCTGTGTGTGGGGATCAGGCTGCAGGTACTATTTCTCATGTAATAACACACCTGCAGACATGTTGGTGAAGGCTACATCTGTATTTTGTCCACACCCTAAATTATACACATTAATAATCCTGAACACCCATTTGCCAGCTATTCCTCCCACCTCTCCCATACACATGCACACTTAACCAATCATACATGTGTTTTTAACAGGGACTGGCACCAACTTACAGATGAAGCAATTTGTAAATTAACATTCATTGTGCTAAAAACGACCATTTGGCCAAAATCAGTTGGTTTGAGTGACTTATATCTAATGTATATGGAGACCTATAGGCCAGGGCTACACACAGCATACACAGAACTTCTACAAGACACTATGACAAAAACACATCAAATTGGATATAGTCTACCCCCTCTAAGCAACACAATGTGTGAACAAGGCCTCAGCAGTGAGTGTAGAGCTACTTACCTGCACATCTGTCCTCTTCAAGCTGTCAAGCTCAAGTGACACAAGATGGCTCAGGAGAAGAACTTTACACATTCTAAACCCATTGTGACATCTTGCAGTGTCTGTGATGTCATGTGCTGTCTATGGTGTGAGGGTTCTTATACTATACATTACCCTTAGAGATGATATATAAGATGTTTTATCCAAGATTTACTATAGTTATATATAGGTGGTGCACAGTATTACTTTTCTTGCCCTGTATGACCAGAGTAATTCTCAGTTCTTATTCTGTATATATGGACAGTGCACGGTATCACTTCTCTTGTCCTGTACACAGGGTGTACATTACAGTATCTGCCCTTATTCTATATATTTAGTGCACAGTACCACTTCTCTTGTCCTGTATACTGGGTGTAATGCTCAGTATCTGCTCTTATACTGTATATATATTGACTGTGCACAGTATCACTTCTCTTGTCATGTATACTGGGTGTAATGCTCAGCCTTTGTATCTAGGGCCCCCCTTATTCTATATATTTAGTGCACAGTACTACTTCTCTTGTCCTGTATACTAGATGTAATTCTCAGTATATGGTAATAACCATATAATAGGTTTATAGCATTCCTGTCTGCACTCAGTGGTGTAAATACCGGGGTAGCAGCGTTAGTGGCTGCCACAGGGCCCAGGACCTTAGGGGGCCTTTTGGGCCCCTGATGCTTTTTTTATTTTTATTATTATAATAGGCTGTTATCTGCTGGTATAACCTCAGCAGATAACAGGCCCTATTTACTTACCGATCCCCGATCCTGCACATGGCCGCCTTCACTTCCCCTTCTGCATCCCATATCATGTCGCTGGGGCCCCTTGTATGGCAGAAGGGGAAACGGAGGCGGGTGTGAGCAGGAGTGGGGATTGGTAAGTGAGGCCGCAGACCCACGAACCCCAAAAAATACTGCTATTATTATACTCTGGGGTCTTTTCAAACCTCGGACTATAATGAACGGAGGCCCATGGGAGTTGAGAAAAATAGTGTTACTCACCTGTCCTGCGCTCCAGCATTTCAGGACAGTCTTCGGGCCTCTTTGGTCACGTCCCAGATATCACGAGGGCCAGGCCGGCATCATTATGCGTCGTGACGCTGGCTTGGCCCGCGTGACTTCTGAAGAGGGCCGAAAGCAACGGGGAGCGTGCTGAAGCCCAGGAGAGGTAAGTAACATTGTTTTTTATGTTTGTCCCTCCCCTGGGTCTCCGATCATTATACTCTGGGGTCTGAAAAGACCTCAAAGTATAATAATTGTTCATGGGTAGTCCATTATGGGGCATAATACTTTGTGAAAGGGCTACTTTGGGGCAGCATACTGTGTGCAGGGGCTACAATGGGGCATAATTCTGTGTGCAGGGGCCACTACGGGGCATAATACTGCTTTGAGGGGCCACTGTGGGGCATAATACTGTGTGTAGGGGCCACTATGGGACATAATAATGTGTGTGCAGAGGCCACGGTGGGGCATAATGGTGTGTGTGTGGGGGCCACTACGGGGCATAATAGTGTGTGTGCAGGAGCCACGGTGGGACATAATACTGTGTGCATGGGGCCATCGTGGGACATTATACTGTGTGGAAGGGTCGCTATGGGACATTATACTGTGTGGAGTGGCTGCTATGGGATATTATACTATGTGGAGAGGTCGCTATGGGATATTACACTGTTTGGAGGGGCCGCTATGGGATATTATACTGTCTGGAGTCCACTTTGGGATATTATAGTGTGTATAAATGGGGTGTTGTACTGTGTGGAGGCCAGGAAATGGGGCACTATGCCGTGGGGGGGCCCCATATCAAAAGTTTGCTGGCAGGCCCAGTCATTGCCAGTTACGCCACTGGATTAATCTATATGTATCTGTTGTGTATGTATGTGTGTATTTATAATAGCCCCCTTATCAGATCTCCTTCCCCTTTCCAGAAAACAATAAATCTTTTACTTACCTTACCGCGCTCCAACAATGAATGAAGCAGCCGAAGTCTCTCCCTGTAGGACTGGCACAGGTGACGCAATGCGGTGACGTTATGAAGCCATCTGCGCCGGACATCCTGTGCGTTACTGTCAGTCTGTCGCAGAGCAGGGACTTTTCAGCTCCCTGCTCTGTCACAGGCAGAAACAGTATCGGCGTTCACAAAACAGCACGCTGAAACACCTGTGGAGCTCCCTGGATGCGAGTGATCAGGCTGAAAGCCTGATGCTCCAGATCCCGGGGGCCCTGGGCAATTGTCCAGTCTGTCTCCCCCTAACGCCAGCCCTGTCTGTGGCCAGTGACTGTCGTGGTTACTTATCCAGTATAAAAAGGTCAACCCTTTTGCCAAGTACACATAGACTGGATGGAAGATCATGCATTCACCAGCCTAGGGAATTTGATGGACAGTCTAAGGCCAGATTCACACGAAAGAGGTTCAAAACAGCCATGAAAAAGTACACTTTTAGAGGCCATCTTGCACCTGAGGAGCACCTGTTTAAACGGATCCAACATACATTTCAGTGTATGGAGGGATCTGGGAAAATGGACAAAAATAGGACATGACCAGTATTTTGACGGTTCATGACAACGGACAGTCACAATAACGGTCATGTGAATAGCCCCCACTCACTGACAGAGAAATTAATGCTGCAGTGTGAAGTCCATTAGCAAAACAGACATCACACGGCCATTATTCACTGCCATGTGAATGTAGCTTAAGCCTCTGTTCACATCTGCCTTGCGGGTAATGTTGCAGATTCTGACCTACTGCTACAAGAAACAGCACAGCATGCAGCACTATTTTCTTCAAGTGAAATGACAGACACAATGTCGGAAATATCATAACGTTAATTTCACACAGGCATATTCAGTCCATGTAATATATACCTGTATTTCTTAACCTAACTCTGAGCAGGGACCTTGAATCCAAAAATCGTAGTGATCTATGGTGCTGAGTCCCTGACTACTGTCCTGTACCGAAAACATGATTACAGTATAGGATAGTAGTCCTGCAGGAAAGCAGGGACCCCTAGAACCATAGATGACTATAATGCCTGGATTCCAGGTGCCTGATTAGTGAAGTCATAATGATACAGTAGGAAAACCCCTTTATGCATACCTCCCAACCATCCCGGATTCAGCGGAACAGTCCCGGTCGGCGGGAGGTATGTCCCAGTTTCAACTCATCTGCGTCTGGGGACTGACAGCTCCTGCATCATCACTATGTATGCTCCGACCCAGGAGCTGTAGGCGAGATATGATGACATCGCCCACATCACGCTTGAAGTCTCCAGGAGCAGAGACCTGAGACAGAGCAGCAGGGGAGCGAGGAGAGGTGAGTATCGGTGTTTTTTTTATGTTACACTTTTGGGGCAAATGGAGGGGGAATGTTAGACTGGTGGCAGATGAAGAGAGGAAATTAAACTGGGAGCAGATGGAGGGGGAACCTTAAACTGGGGGAAGATTGAGGGGGAACATCAAACTGGAGGCAGCTGGAGGGAGGCATTAAACTGGGGCAGATGAAGGGGGACAATAAACTGGGGGCAGATTGAGGGGGGCATTAAACTGGGGCAGCTGGAGGGTGACATTACACTGGGGGCAGCTGGAGGGGGGACATTAAATATTGGGGGTCGCGGGACATGGACATTAAACTGGGGCAACTGGAGGAGGACTTTAAATCGTGGGAGTAGCTGGAGGGGGACATGTCCACCTCTAGTTGACTCCAGTTTAATGTCCCCCTCTAGTTGCACCCAGCTTAATTTCCCCCTCCAGTTGTCCTCATTTTAATGTCCCCCTCCAACTACCGCCATGGTTTAATGTCATCCTCCAACTGCCCCAATTTAATCTCCCCCTCTAATTTAAGGTATATAAGGTTAGGGCATATAAGGTTAGGGTGACTGTAGGAGCATTATACTGTGTGGGGACACAAAGAAAATTGATGAGAATGGGTGGAGTCAACATAGAAGTGGGTGGAGCTAAATTTGCCACGGCGCGCTATACACGCTGCACATTGTGTCCCTCTTTCTGTCCTTTGAAAGTTGGGAGGTATGCTTTAAGAGAAATTGGACTTTTTAGCAATGACAGTTTCCGAATTCTTTCCAGGCAATAGACCAATAGGGGATAATTCTGTATATGTGCCCTGTCTTGGAATATGGTCTATATACTAATATTATATAGGGGAATCCGTGCATGTCCAGATTATGGTCTCCTAAAGTGTTTTGACCCATGGGGGGGGGGGGGGTCATATAACAAACTCTGGAGGGTTGCCTGCCACTGACAGATTTTGGATAATTTACAGTTAAATCCTGTAAACTGCGTGACTTAGCATATAATTCAGTAAGGCGACATCTGTGAAGACGAGACATCTGGAAGAGGCGGCTACCGCTTGTACTTTGCATGCAGACATACAGCGACTGGAGGGAGGGCAGGAGAAGGGAGGGGGACGCTTCTTTAATACTAAGACGGAAGGGTGGGACATCCTATAGGGGCGGTTACAGCTTGTACTGTGCACATTTATACACCAGTATCTGAAGGGGATGGAACACGAGCAGCATTATCTGTCCTGAGCCCTGGCCTATGTCACTCAAATAATGGGCAGAGATCAATGTGTGGCTCTCTGTGGGGAAAATTCTAAATCCTTATCAAATCATGACATCACCGATCGTCTAAAACAAAATAAGATAAGTTTTATTTGTTAACAAATAGGAACACACACACATAGTATGCAAGCTATACAGTAGTGTGTCTGCCCACAGACTTCCAATAGACACAGATTTTTAAACCTTACTAGTCACATGATCTTATGGGTTGGCTTTTCCACAATATACAAAAACATATGCTGACATCATACAGTGAAGGAAATAAGTATTTGATCCCTTGCTGATTTTGTAAATTTGCCCACTGACAAAGATATGAACAGTCTATAATTTTAAGGGTAGGTTAATTTTAACAGTGAGAGATAGAATATCAAAAATAAAATCCAGAACATCACATTGTATAAATTTTATATATTTATTTGCATTTTGCAGAAAGAAATAAGTATTTGATCCCTCTGGCAAACAAGACTTAATACTTGGTGGCAAAACCCTTGTTGGCAAGCACAGCAGTCAGACGTTTTTTGTAGTTGATGATGAGGTTTGCGCACATGTCAGGAGGAATTTTGGTCCACTCCTCTTTGCAGATCATCTCTATATCATTAAGATTTTGAGGCTGTCGCTTGGCAACTCGGAGCTTTCTACGGGATTAAGGTCTGGAGACTGGCTAGGTCACTCCATGACCTTAATGTACTTCTTTTTGAGCCATTCCTTTGTTGCCTTGGCTGTATGTTTTGGGTCATTGTCCTGCTGGAAGACCCAGCCACGACCCATTTTTAATGTCCTGGCGGAGGGAAGGAGGTTGTCACTTAGGATTTTACGGTACATGGCTCCATCCATTCTCCCTTTGATGCAATGAAGTAGTTCTGTGCCCTTAGCAGAGAAACACCACCAAAACATAATGTTTCTACCTCCATGCTTGACAGTGGGGACGGTGTTCTTTGGGTCATAGGCAGCATTTCTCTTCCTCCAAACATGGCGAGTTGAGTTAATGCCAAAGAGCACAATTTTTGTCTCACCTGACCACAGCACCTTCTCCCATTCACTCGCAGAATCATCCAGGTGTTCATTGGCAAACTTCAGATGGGCCTGCACATGGGCCTTCTTGAGCAGGGGGACCTTGTGGGCACTGCAGGATTTTAATCCATTACGGTGTAATGTGTTACCAATGGTTTTCTTGGTGACTGTGGTCCCAGCTGCCTTGAGATCATTAACAAGTTCCCCCCGTGTAGTTTTAGGCTGATCTCTCAACTTCTTCATGGTCAAGGATAACCCACGAGGTGAGATTTTGCATGGAGCCCCAGATCGATGTCGATAGACAGTCATTTGGTATTTCTTCCATTTTCTTACTATTGCACCAACAGTTGTCTCCTTCTCACCCAGCGTCTTACTTATGGTTTTGTAGCCCATTCCAGCCTTGTGCAGGTCTATGATCTTGTCCCTGACATCCTTAGAAAGCTCTTTGGTCTTGCCCATGTTGTAGAGGTTAGAGTCTGACTGATTGAGTCTGTGGACAGGAGTCTTTTATACAGGTGACAATATAAGAGAGCTGTCTTTAATGCAGGTAACGAGTTGATTAGGAGCATCTAACTGGCCTGTAGGAGCCAGAACTCTTAATGGTTGGTAGGGGATCAAATACTTATTTCTCTCTGTAAAATGCAAATAAATTTATAAAATTTATACAATGTGATTTTCTGGATTTTATTTTTGATATTCTATCTCTCACTGTTAAAATCAACCTACCCTTAAAAGGAATATGTCAGGGAAATTTGGGACACTAAACCACCCACAGGTCCTTATAGACTTGGGGTTTAGTGTCCCAAATCACCCTGTTATAACGCAATCCATGGCCACATTAAAAATAAAAAAGCTTTATACTCACCCTGCCGCTGTACTCCCCGTGCCTGCGCAGTTCTTCAATGAAGCCAGAGGAATACACCTCGGGGTGTCCATCTTCCCTTGGCTTCACTGAAGAACAGCGCAGGTGCCGGGAGGCGTGCCAACAAAGAATCTCATGAATAAGCCGGACTGTTCTCGCTGAACAGCGTAGATCGGACCCTTCTCTAGGTAAGTATAAAGGTTTTTTATTTTTAATGCGCCTGCAGATTGCATTACAACAGGGTGATCTGGGACACTAAACCCCGGGTCTATAAGGACCTGTGGGTGGTTTAGTGTCCCAGATTGACCTGACAGATTCCCTTTAAAATTAGAGACTGTTCATGTCTTTGTCAGTGGGCAAACTTACAAAATCAGCAAGGGATCAAATACTTATTTCCTTCGCTGTATATAAAATATGAAATTGGTTAAAAATAAATGGGTGTTCTGCATGGCTAGCACGTGCACTTTCCGGTATCTGCCATCTTAGATGTTTAATTAAGCATCTGACCATCTAGTCATAAAACATTTTTAATAAGTGCTAACTCTTATCTTTTACACACAATAACTATATGTTCAGTATAAATCACACAACTAAGTCTACATACATGAGGGGAGTCTCCCGTCCTGTGTCAGACTGATTAATTACTGTCTCATTCTAATCCTTAAGAACAATCACTACACATACTTATATGATATAATGTAACACAAAACATTCCTAACACTCCCTGTTCTGTTTGGTGCTTCTGCCTGCCTCAGAGACCACTGAGAGTTCCTCAAGGGTTACATCAGCGTCACATGAAGCATAATGACGTGACCCCTCAGACCCAATCAGCGTCAGGCAGAAGCGCCGAAGAGAACAGGGAGCCACGCCAGAGTCAAAGGAAGGTGAGTAACATTGTTTTTTATGTTTGCTCACTTCTCTTGGGCCTCCGCTTATTATACTCTGGGGTCTGAAGAGACCCCATATAATATTAGCTCGTGAGTGGTGAACACCAAAAATTTTGAGTTTGGTTGAACCCGAAATTTTGGGGAAATTCAAATTCAGAAAATTTGTTGGGGCCACTATGGGATACTATACCGTGTTTAGGGGCCAATATGGGATGATATTCAGTATGGAGGGGCCACTATGGGACAATCATACCATGTGGAGGGTCCACTACAGGACATTATACTGTGAGGAGGGGCCGCTATGTGGAACATTATACTGTATGGAGGGGCCATTATGGGACATTATTTTGTATGACGGTGTGTTTTGCACAAAAATGCAGGCAATATTTTGCATACATTTTTATGCAAAAACGCAGCTTTACATTGCAGTGAAAGTACCAGTGGCCTAGGACTATATGCAGCTATAGTATGTAAAGGGGCCACTATGTGACATGATACTGTGTGGAAAGCAGGGTCGGCGTTAGGGGGGGCAAACTCAGCAATTGCCCAGGGCCCCCAGCCCAAAGCGGCCCCCTGCTAGTGGGATATTACCCCAATGAAGGCAGTCTGCTACTAGATTGGGAGAAGGGGGCAGAAGCGGCAGCCGGCATAGCAGCTAATAGCAGTTTGGAAAGTTCCCTGCTCTTCTCTACTGCAGCTGCTGGTGCCACCTTAATAAAACTGCTTGTGCTGCCTTAAACCCCTCCCCTTCCTCCTCCTCCTCCTCCTTCTGGTCTCCATGGGGATGGAGATTGAGAGAGAGAACGTCTTCATCCTAGTAAGGATGTGAGTCCTCCTGCCAGACCTCCAGCTTCTGAATTCTCACAAATGGCTTCCCCTGCAGCTAGCAAACCTGCAAAAAGTATGTGTGTAATGTGTATGTGTGTAATGTGTATATGTAATGTGTACAGTGTGTAAAGTTGTGTACTGTGTGTAATGTGTATATGTAATGTGTACAGTGTGTAAAGTTGTGTACTGTGTGTAATGTGTATATGTAATGTGTACAGTGTGTAAAGTTGTGTACTGTGTGTGATGTGTATATGTAATGTGTACAGTGTGTAAAGTTGTGTACTTGTGTGTAATGTGTATATGTAATGTGTACAGTGTGTAAAGTTGTGTACTGTGTGTGATGTGTATATGTAATGTGTACAGTGTGTAAAGTTGTGTACTTTGTGTAATGTGTATATGTAATGTGTACAGTGTGTAAAGTTGTGTACTGTGTGTGATGTATACTGTTCTTTATCATACAGGTGATACACAGTGGGGAAAAAAAGTATTTAGTCAGCCACCAATTGTGCAAGTTCTCCCACTTAAAAAGATGAGGCCGGCCTGTAATTGTCATCATAGGTAGACCTCAACTATGAGAGACAAAATGAGAAAACAAATCCAGAAAATCACATTGTCTGATTTTTTAGGAATTTATTTGCAAATTATGGTGGAAAATAAGTATTTGGTCAATAACAAAAGTTCATCTCAATACTTTGTTATATATCTTTTGTTGGCAATGACAGAGGTCAAATGTTTTCTGTAAGTCTTCACAAGGTTGGCACACACTGTTGCTGGTATGTTGGCCCATTCCTCCATGCAGATCTTCTCTGGAGCAGTGATGTTTTGGGGCTGTCGCTGGGCAACACGGACTTTCAACTCCCTCCAAAGGTTTTCTATGGGGCTGAGATCTGGAGACTGGCTAGGCCACTCCAGGACCATGAAATGCTTCTTACGAAGCCACTCATTCGTTGACCTGGCGGTGTGCTTGGGATCATTGTCATGCTGAAAGACCCAGCCACGTTTCATCTTCAATGCCCTTGCTGATGGAAGGAGGTTTGCACTCAAAATCTCACGATACATGGCCCCATTGATTCTTTCATGTACACGGATCAGTCGTCCTGGTGCCTTTGCAGAGAAACAGCCCCAAAGCATGATGTTGCCACCCCCATGCTTCACAGTAGGTATGGTGTTCTTTGGATGCAACTCAGCATTCACTCTCCTCCAAACACGACGAGTTGTGTTTCTACCAAACAGATCTACTTTGGTTTCATCTGACCATATGACATTCTCCCAATACTCTTCTGGAACACCCAAATGCTCTCTAGCAAACTTCAGTCGGGCCCGGATATGTACTGGCTTAAGCAGGGGGACACATCTGGTACTGCAGGATCTGAGTCCCTGGCGGCGTAGTGTGTTACTGACGGTAGCCTTTGTTACGTTAGTCCCAGCTTTCTGCAGGTCATTCACTAGGTCCCCCCGTGTTGTTCTGGGATTTTTGCTCACCGTTCTTGTGATCATTTTGACCCCACGGATTGAGATATTGTGTGGAGCCCCTGATGGAGGGAGATTATCAGTGGTCTTGTATGTCTTCCATTTTCTAATTATTGCTCCCACAGTTGATTTCTTCACACCAAGCTGCTTGCCTATTGCAGATTCAGTCTTCCCAGCCTGGTGCAGGTCTACAATTTTGTTTCTGGTGTCCTTCCACAGCTCTTTGGTCTTCACCATAGTGGAGTTTGGAGTGTGACTGTTTGAGGTTGTGGACAGGTGTCTTTTATACTGATAACAATGTCACACAGGAGCCATTACTACAGGTAATGAGTGGAGGACAGAGGAGCCTCTTAAAGAAGAAGTTACAGGTCTGTGAGAGCCAAAAATCTTGCTTGTTTGTAGGTGACCAAATACTTATTTTCCACCATAATTTGCAAATAAATTCTTAAAAAATCAGACCATGTGATTTTCTGGATTTGTTTTCTCATTTTGTCTCTCATAGTTGAGGTCTACCTAAGATGACAATTACAGGCCGGCCTCATCTTTTTAAGTGGGAGAACTTGCACAATTGTTGGCTGACTAAATACTTTTTTTTCCCCACTGTATATAGTACTATGGGTTACCTATAACTACACTTATACACAGCATGCAGTTCTTCAGCAAAAAAAGTGCTATATAAATCCAGCCTCAGACCCCATGTAACGAAACGCAGCTAAAACCTTGCTAAAAAATACAGCAAAAACACGCAGCTTTTTTTTCCACAGCATTTTTCATTTTTTCTTTGCTGCAGTTTTTTTCTCCCCTATTAAATATATAGGAAAAATGCTCACAATTCCGCAGCTAAAATGAACATGCTGTTTTTCTCAAAAATGTGTTTCTGAAAAAGCATATTTTCTGCAGCTTTTCTTTCCCCCAATGTGAAGATCAGATCAAATAAATCTCATTCACTTTGCTGTTGCTATAAACTGCAGCATTTCCATAACATGGAGGCTTAGCCTCGAGGGGATTTACCATATTCAAAATATATCCCCTGTCCACAGGGTAGGTGATAAGTGTCTGACCGCTGAGACAAAAATCATCCAGGAAAACAGGGATCCCGTGTCCTCCCGTTTA